>BSUD01000006.1:132598816-132671625 GCA_033239045.1 Fagopyrum esculentum | reverse complement strand
CCCCCCCCCACCGACTATCCCCCTTAGCCAAACCACGACTCCTAGTACAATCGCTCTTGATCCCCCCAACACTCTAACTACCACTCTCACTACCACCCTTGATGGTATCCTGCCTCTTGCTAAACATTATGACCTAATCCCCTCTTCTTCCCTACCAGTAATCAAGGATTGCCTGGTACCCGCCCCACAACCTCAATGAATGCACACATTGGTGCTTCGAATATCCGTGGCCTTAATCATCCAAACAAATGAAAGGCCATTCAGAATCTTGTCAAGAGACACTCCCTGGATCTCATTGTTATCCTCGAAACTCGCTTAAATAAGCGGAAAATGGTTTCACTCTCCCGTAACCTCCTCCCTGGTTGGAAGCACGTTGCAAATATTGCTCACGCCCACAACTGCAGGATCTGTCTCTAGTGGAACCCTTTGTCCATCCATGTTGAACCCTTCCTTACCACCAACCAGCTCATCCACTGTCATATCTCGCTTCCATTTAATCACCCGTCCAACCACCACTCTCTCCTCTACTGCACTTTCATTTACGCAAATAACCTCCCCAATGATAGAACTAGCCTATGGGACTTCATCTCTACCTTGAATCTCCTCAATCCCACTCCATGGGTTTTGCTTGGAGACTTCAATGTGACCCTTTCTCTTGACAAGAAACTGACCAATGCAGGTCACTCTTTTTCTCAAACATCCACTGAGCTTGCCGACTGCTTTAGGTCTAATGACCTGTCGGATCACCCTTTCTCCTGCAACAATTTCACATGGCACAACAAGCAGAATGTTAATCCCATCTGGTGCAAGCTTGATCGGATCGTCGTCAAGGAGGGTTGGTTCTCCTCCTTCCACAATTCTGCTGCATTGTTTGATATCCCTTACCTCTCGGACCACTCACCCTCTATCTTGGCCCTTAACTCCAAAAACCCAGCTCCCAAGCCTCAATTCCGGTTCAATAACTAATGGGCCAGCCATGAGTGCTTCTTCAAAACTATTAAGGACGTTTGGTGCAAACCATTGAATGGTCATCTGATGTATCAGCTGTATGCAAAGCTTAAAGTCATTAAGCCTTTGCTCAAGAAATTCCCGAGTCAAAAAGTTGAAGACCTATACTCCGCAATCAAAGATACTAAATCTAAGCTTACTGAACTTCAACATGATCTCCAAAATAACCCCCTGGACCACGTTCTCCTGAGTGCTGAGCGTTCCACTATCACTACTCTCACATCTCTCCTTAACCGCCTCCAGGCTGACCTCGCTCAACTGTCTAAAGCTAGATGTGTCTCCTACGGAGACCAATGTTCCTCACCCAACTCCATCTCCCATGACCCTTCTACCATTGCATCCACCCTTATAAACCATTTCTCCTCCATTCTTAGCTACTCCTTCTCACCCAGACCTCCTCTTCAGCCTTTCTCGCCTGGCACAATCCTTACCAATCTTGATCTCCTGAATATAAACAAGCCCTTCTCTGAAGATGAGGTCAAATCCACCATATTCAATATGGGTATAAACAAGGCTCCGGGGCCCGATGGGTACAATTCACACTTTTTCTCAAGTCCTCATGGGCTATTACTGGTTCCGACTTCTCCAAGGCGGACTTTTTCCAGTCGGGCCGGCTACTCAAGCAGATCAACCACACATCCCTCACCCTCATTGCAAAAAAGCCTTGCCCTACCCTCCCCTCTCACTATCGCCCGATCTCCTGTTGTAATGTGGCATACAAAACCATAGCCAATATGCTTGCCTCAAGGCTAAACTTAGTCCTGCCATCCATAATTGGTAGCTATCAGAGTGCGTTTGTGAAAGGAAGATCGATAAAGCACAACATTCTATTATGCCAGGAGATCTTCAGGAGGTACAATCAATCTCATATCTCACCAATATGTGCCTTAAAAGTCAACATTTCCAAGGCCTTTGACACCATTGAGCACGATTTCATCCTACATTGCCTTGCTATGTTCGGATTCCCTCCGCATTTCATCAACCTTATCAAGCAATGCATCACTACAGCCACCTATTCACTAAACTTTAACGGGACCTTGAGGGGTTTTTTCAAGGGGTCCCGGGGTCTCAGACCGGGTTGTCCCCTCTCCCCTCCTCTTTTTGTATTATGAATTGAAGCCCTCTCCCACATGATCCAAAATGCCACCATCAACCCTGACTTCAACCATCACCGCAGATGTCAAAATCCATCCCTTACCCACCTATGTTTTGCTGACAATTTGCTACTCTTTTGCAGGGCTGACTATACTTCCATCTCCATTCTAAAAAACACTCTGGATGCTTTTGGTTCTCACTCTGGTTTTATGATCAATACCGACAAGTCCCATATTTTCCTTGGTAACCTTCCCCAAGCCGATAAAATCCACATCACTGTTGGCCTCAATCTTCCTTTGGGGACTCTCCCTTTCATGTACCTAGGTGTCCCTATTGGCAGCAAACGACTCAACGTTCGTGAATACCAAGCCCTGATCCACAAGATTACATCCAAAATCAACTCTTGGCACTCTAGGAACTTGTCCTATGCTGGGCGTAAGCAAGTCATTACCTCCATTTTGTTTGCTATACAAAACTACGGGAGTGCCGTCTACCTCATCCCTACTACTGTCTTGAACAAGATCGAGGCTCTTCTTAGGTCCTTCCTTTGGTCGGGATCTGATTGCAGCAGTCGTGCTCTTTGTTAGCATGAAATATTGTGATATTTTAGGCACGTTTTCTAATCATATTTGATTCACATTGATAGTCTTTGATTGAGCTTTATGCATATATGAGCTAGTATTGCCTATATTGTCGATATGGATGTCTACACGAGTTCTATGTTGATTATAGGTGATTTGGAGCTATTTCCGAACGAAATCGAGCAAAGGAAAGTTGAGTTGATGTACCTCTAGATCAAGGACACCTTTTGGAAGCAATTTGGAGTACTAGATTGAGGAATGCACGAATGAAGGCAAGAATCACGGTTTTACCCTAAATTACGGCCGTGGATTGTGAGTCAGAATTCGATGTTCATTCCAGGAGATATTACGGCCGTGGAAGCTATCCGTGTTTGTTTCCACGCCTCAAAATTACGGTCGTGGAATCTTCCACGACCGTGATCTTGGCGAATCTTTTCGCCTTATTTCGAAGCCATGATCTTTTGAAGAATGGGCCGGGCCGACGCTCCGTTTTGCCCTATAAAAAGACGGCCGAAAAGAGATTTCATCATCACTGCTTATCACCGCTTAGAATCGCATAGGCTTGCCTACACCTTTACACAAGCTCTTTGCAATCGACGCTAAGGGTTAACGCCTCCCCACTTTGGAGGCAAGTTTCGGAGATCTCATTGGAGATCAGAGTTTGCAGTTGAAGAGTTGTTCAAGTCTCGCACTTTGGTGGAGATTGTCGTTGTGATCTTCGGAATTGTGAAAGACCGAAGTTCTTGGAAGAATTGCAAGAAGATCTCTCTTCTTGTTTAGGTTCGAATCGGAAACGGATTGACATCCCGTTTCTCTTCTTTCCTATAGTTGTGATTTGTTTGTTTCATTCTGAATCTTTGATAAACACTTGTTGGATCTTGAGGTTCACTTGAAGTTATTGATAGTTCTTGAAAGTTTTCATCTTTTATTCTTTAAATCTTGAATTAATATCAATATGACTGTTATTGGCTAAAAATCCTTAACAATTCTAAGGTGAAGGGTTGATAGTTGTGGCTTAGATGATGATAGATCGATCGCAAACAGATTAGACCCTGAGAGTTAGAGAATTATCGCCGACAACCCTAAATTACGGGTTGTTCTTGAGTTCCACGACCGTGGAACCTCAAGATCCAACCGTAATTTCCTTGAGTTTACGAGCTTGCTTTTACCTTAATCCAAAGTTAAAGATTTGCTTTAGCTTAGTCTAGACTTGTCTTTTCTAAGTGGTAGTGAAGCCTCAACAACCTCTACCTCGATTGTGAGCCTCAACAACCTCAATCGGATAAGTTAGTCTTAACCTTTAGATTATAGGTTTGGGTATTTGACACTAATCCTTGTCTTTAGTTCCTTCTTATATTGAGCCTCAACAACCTGTATAAGGAGTATCTTTTAGGTGAGTTACATAAGGTTTTTGGAACCTCAACCGTACGATTACCTTACATTAGTATACCTTTGCACATCTCAACTCTGTCTTTATATCATCTAGTATATCTTGAATCTATTGCCACAACTGAATACCCGGATCTTTAGGATTGTTGTTTTCCCAATATTTGCAAAACTCTCATATTTATTGCTTGATAACCTGAAATCGAATTTGTTCCCACCCAAATCCCTGTGTTCGATACTCTGGAATTCTTGCTTAGCTACCTCGATCCGTACACTGCGGGTTCGCTGCTTGATTCTAGTTTTATAAATTTAAAGCTTATTTGCACACACCTCTAGGGGCGAACAAGTTTTTGGCGCCGTTGCCGGGGATTTGGTTTCGGCCGAATTCGGTAACCGGTTGTCAAGCTTGGGAGCTTGCTCTCGTTGTTTGATATTGTTTTAAGTGTATTCGCAGGTCTAGGAATACTGGAGATCTCTTACCTCTTGATCAAGAGCTAGAGAAAACCTTGAGGCAAAAGCGCAAAGAAAAGAAGATGACCGAAGGAAACGAACATGATTTCCAATCGGAGCTAGCAGAAAAGGAAGCTCAACTTCGCTGGAACGAGAACCTTCGCGTAGATGAGGCGAATCGACATCAATCCCAAGTCAACGCTCTGCAGGATCAGATGTTCCAGATGGGATTACAAATGAGCGAACTTAAAAATAGCATGATCAAGAAATCCTCGAAAAGGACTTCAAGGTCTAGAAGAAGAAGAAGTCATTCATCCGCCGATGATAGCGACTCTTCCATGCCACCGCTAGAAGAAATTGACCCCACGGTCAATGTGAATCCTTTCAATACACAAGGAGCTGCTAACCGCCGCATTCCACCTAGGAATGCGAGAGTCGAACGTGTGGATAATGAGCCGAGAACTCTTGGCCAGCGGATGGATCCAACACAACAACCACGCCGCTTAGGTGTGAACTTTGATGCTGAAGATGTACAAGGGTTTAGCTTCAACCCTCAAGTTATCACTCTTGTTCGCCAAAGCCAGTTTGGCGGTACAAGCACTGAATCTCCACACCAGCACTTGCAAAACTTTGAGTGTATGATGGAGACGATGAGACCAAAGAGCGCCACTACCAACAACTACAAGCTTAAACCTTTCTTTTTCTCTTTGAAAGGGAAAGCGCTATCTTGGTACCAAGCCCTTCCTAGTGGGAAACTAGAGACGTGGGAAGACCTCTCCGCAGAGTTTCTCACCAAGTTCTTTCCGCCTTCCAAAACAGCGGAACTTAGAGGTAAGATTAATGCTTTTTCTATGAGACCTAACGAAAGTTTGTTTCAATCTTGGGAAAGGTTTCAGGATTTGCTCTTGGATTGCCCTCATCATGGCATATCCAAGCTTGCCTTGCTGGAGATTTACTACAAAGGGCTGGATGCGGGAACGCAATTCAACCTTCAATCCCTCTCATGCGGAACGTTCATGGACATGAGAGAAGATGACGCTTGGGACTTCATTGAGAAGCAAGCAAGAGTCATAGAGAAGTATTCCCACCGAAAGGTGGAAGGAAATCGTGTGGAGCAAGGAGCGAAGCTCACACATGAAGCTCAAAATCAGATTTTCTCCCTCAACAATGAGATCAAAGAGTTGAAGGAGGCTATCAAGACCAACTTCCCAAAGCAACAAGGGAAGGATGTTGGCTATTTGGGCAACAACAACAACGGCGGTGATAACACCAACCGCAACAACAATAACCGGAACAATAACCGGAACAACAATTGGAATGGAAACAACAACAACCGGAACAACAACAATTGGAACAACAATCGTGGTTCAAACAACAACAATTGGCGCTCCAATCAACAGAATTCCGGTAACTCCTATCCTTCCAATTCAAATTCGCTAACTCCACCCTCCTCTTCCTCTACTCCTTTGAAAAGCCAGGGGCAATCATCTAATGGAGGAAGCACTTCGGGGAAGGAAAAGTCAGATCCCATGTTAGAAACTATCTTGGGAAAGCTTCAAGGGATGGAGGACCGCTTCATTAAATTCGATGATCGAGTTTCTAAGATCGACAAAGCTCAAAAGGTTTTAGAAAACCAAATGTTCGATCATGCTGAAGAAGTTCCTAGGAATCCAGGGAAACTTCCAGGAAAGACGGAGGACAACCCTAAGGGAAGGGTAATGGCGATTACAACTAGGAGCGGAGTGACTACCACCGATCCGCAGCCTACGTTCGTTGAAGTCCCCGTAGAGAAAAGCAAAAAAAAGGGGAAGGAGAAGGAGGACGTCTATGTTCCCCCTCCAGCTTTCAAACCTCCCCTACCGTTCCCTCAATCTAGAGCGCGAGCGCGCCTAGACAAGCAATTCGGTAAGTTCATAGAACTCATGAGCAAACTGCATATTAATATACCTTTCATTGATGCTATTGTAGGTATGCCGGCTTATGGCAAGTTCTTGAAGGAGCTCCTCTCTAACAAGAGGAAGCTAGAAGATTTTGGAGAGGTCAAGATGAGTTCGGATTCTTCGGATCTCATCAAGACTATGAAGGAGAGAATGCCCCCAAAGCTGAAAGATCCGGGGTCATTTTGCATTCCCATTGGAGTGGGAGAAGTCACATATGACGCTTTATGTGACTTGGGAGCAAGTGTGAGCATCATACCACTTGCATTGTGCAGGAAGATCGGTTTAGGAGACCCTAAACCCGTGAAGATGACGTTATACATGGCGGATCGATCCATTACTCGCCCCGTCGGCATTGTAGAAGACGTCCCGGTCAAGCTAGGCAAGTTCTTTGTCCCCATTGATTTTGTTGTGCTTGACATTCCTGCAGATAGTCCGGTCCCGATCATACTCGGAAGGCCGTTTCTTGCAACTTCCGGCTGCATGGTCGATTGCAAGAATGGGAGACTCGCCTTTGACATTGGGGAAGAGAAAGTAGAGTTCGTTCTCTCCACTCTAGTGAAGGAGCCAATCTTTGATGAGGATATTTACAATGTCCAAGACGAAGAAGGTCTATCTAGGGAGGAGGTAAGTGCGATTCTCTTTAGCGATCCTTTGCAAAAGGTTATTACTATGAGTCTAACCGATGTAGGAGAAGAGGAAGAGTGCAAAGAGGAAATTGAAGCCTTAGAAGCACAAGAAGAGATGCATGAAATGGAGTTTGAGAAACTCCACGATGAGGCTGAGAATACAATATTCCACGGTCATACTCTGTATTCCACGACCGTGGATTCCACGACCAAAATCAACCTCCATTCCAGAGGATATTACGGCCGTGGAACACCAGAGGAAGCCGTAATTCTGGCCGTGGAAAATGGTGATCGATATACTTCTTCAACCTCTTCTAATTCTTCTCCAAACCATTCAACATCCTTAGAAACTTCTAAGGAAACATCGGAAGCTCCTCAAGGATCATTGGAAGCTCCTAAAGCAATGGAACTTAAACCACTTCCTACTCATCTAAGGTACGCTTTTCTTGGATCTAATTCTACCTTTCCGGTCATCATTAGTTCCGAATTAAGCATAGATGAACATGAACAGCTCATGATTGTCCTTAGGAAACATAGAAAAGCCATAGGCTATACTATTGAGGACTTAGTAGGAATTAAACCCTCCCTATGCATGCATAAAATACTAATGGAGGAGGACTTTAGAACTTCAAGACAACCTCAAAGGCGGTTGAATCCGACCATGAAGGAGGTTGTCAAGAAGGAAATTCTTAAACTTCTTGATGCAGGTATCATCTATCCTATCTCCGATAGCAAGTGGGTGAGCCCGGTTCAAGTAGTTCCGAAGAAGGGAGGAATGACGGTCATCACCAATAAGAACAACGAACTCATTCCTACCCAAACCGTGACTGGATGGCGAATGTGTATAGACTACCGCAAGCTCAACAACGCAACGCGGAAGGATCACTTTCCATTGCCATTCATCGATCAAATGCTTGAAAGGTTAGCACAACATTCATACTTTTGCTACCTTGACGGTTAGAGTGGTTTCTTTCAGATCCCGATACATCCGGATGATCAAGAGAAGACCACATTCACGTGCCCTTGGGGTACATTCGCTTATAGGAGAATGCCGTTCGGGCTTTGCAACGCCCCTGCCACCTTTCAACGGTGCATGATGGCCATCTTCTCCGAATATGTAGAGGAAATCATGGAAGTCTTCATGGACGACTTCTCCGTTTACGGTTCCTCTTTTAACGATTGTCTTTCTAACCTTTCTCTTGTTTTGCAAAGATGTGAAGACACTAACCTAGTTCTTAATTGGGAGAAGTGTCAATTCATGGTTAAGGAAGGAATCGTTTTAGGTCACTTAATCTCTAGTAGAGGGATAGAGGTAGACAAAGCTAAGATAGAGACCATAGAGAAACTTCCTCCCCCAATTTCGGTGAAGGGAATAAGAAGTTTCCTAGGACATGCTGGATTCTATAGACGTTTCATTCAAGATTTTTCTAAGATATCAAAACCTCTCACTAATCTATTGATGAAGGATGCGGTTTTTGAGTTTTCACAGGAATGTCTAGATGCGTTCAACACCATCCGGCAAGCTCTAATTTCAGCACCCATTATCCAACCACCGGATTGGACTCTCCCTTTCGAGATTATGTGCGATGCTAGTGACGTAGCCATTGGAGCTGTTCTTGGGCAACGAAAGGAAGGACGAACCCACGCCATATACTACGCTAGCAAGACGCTAGACGAAGCCCAGCTCAACTACGCCACCACGGAAAAGGAGTTTCTAGCCATTGTCTACGCTATTGACAAGTTTCGCTCTTATCTTGTAGGTGCAAAGGTGATTGTCTACACGGATCATGCTGCGATCCGGTATCTCCTTGCAAAGAAGGATGCGAAGCCAAGGCTGATTAGATGGATTCTTCTCCTACAAGAATTCGATCTTGAGATCCGCGACAAGAAAGGCTCGGAAAATTCTGTTGCGGATCATTTGAGTCGTCTAACACATCTAGAGGACGACCATTTACCCATTGATGACTCCTTTCCGGACGAACACCTACATATCATAGAGGAGTGCATCAAGGTAGTCTCCAAAGGTAACGAACCATGGTTTGCTGATTTTGTTAACTATTTGGTTTGCCAGGAGATACCACCCGGACTGTCATACGCACAAAGGAAGAAGTTCTTCAAGGACGTCCGGGAATACCATTGGAACGAGCCTCTCCTCTTCAAGAGAGGTCCGGATGGCATCATTCGGCGATGTGTGCCGGAAGATGAGATGCAAAGTGTCATCCGTCATTGTCATTCACTACCCTGTGGAGGACACGCTAGTTCGAACAAAACTAGCGCAAAGGTATTGCAATCCGGATTCTATTGGCCTACTTTATTTAAAGATGTGCAATCCTTTGTTTCTTGTTGCGATGCTTGTCAAAGAACAGGCAATATCTCTAGAAGGAACGAGATGCCCCTCAACAACATCCAAGAGGTGGAGATTTTCGACGTTTGGGGAGTCGATTTCATGGGACCATTCCCTTCTTCTTGTGGAAACCAATACATACTATTGGCGGTAGACTACGTTTCTAGATGGGTGGAAGCAATTGCCTCTCCCACAAATGATGCCATGGTGGTGGTTAAGTTCTTCAACAAGACCATCTTTCCGCGATTCGGGACGCCAAGGACGATCATTAGTGATGGAGGTTCTCACTTCATAGCCCGTCGCTTTGAAGCTCTTCTATCCAAGTATGGGGTTACTCACAAGATCGCCACCCCTTACCATCCACAAACGAGTGGACAAGTTGAGATCTCAAATAGGGAAATCAAGGGAATTCTAGAGAAGACGGTTTCGAGGACTAGGAAGGATTGGTCCTTGAAACTAGATGATGCATTGTGGGCATACCGGACTGCATACAAGACTCCCATAGGAACCACACCATACAACCTTGTGTATGGGAAGTCTTGTCATTTGCCGGTAGAGCTAGAGCACAAAGCGTTTTGGGCTATCAAATGGTTGAATTTCAGCATGAAAGAAGCGGGAGAAAAGCGTCTCCTAGACATCAATGAGCTGGATGAACTCCGTTTGAACGCCTATGAAAACGCTAAGATCTACAAGGAAAGAGCAAAGCGTTGGCATGATAAGCATATCATTCCAAAGGACTTCCAAGAGGGAGATCAAGTCCTCCTCTTCAATTCGAGACTTCGCCTCTTTCCAGGTATGTTAAAATCTCGTTGGACTGGACCTTTTCTAATTAAGCGTATTTTCCCCCATGGTGCAGTTGAAGTATGGGGTGAAGCTAGCGGAAGTTTTAAGGTGAACGGTCAACGGCTCAAGAAGTACTCACCGGAACTCCAAGCTGAGGAGTTTGCACCTACCGCACTCGAATAAGTGCGAGATTGGTCTAGCTACGGACCTTAAACAAAGCGCTTCTTGGGAGGCAACCCAAGGTATTGCATTTTCGTTTTTGTTTTCGATTCATAGTTCAGCTTAGAATAGAAGTTTTTGCTTTATTTTTGCCTCGATTTCTCCCGGTATGTTCGTGTTTTTGGTTGTAGGATCGATGGAAAAGGAGAAAGGGAGGATAATGTCAAAGAAAAGTGACGAAAATTTGGACTTTGAAGCTTTACAGAGAGTTCCACGGTCTAAATTACGGTCGTCATAGCTACAGTGGCCGTAATTCTCAAAGGCCTGTGAAAAATCACCAAAATTACGGGTCCGTACAATTCCACGGCCGTGGAATGCCCCGACAGACCGTGATTTTTGAAATTTTGCCTGCGAGTATAAAAGCCACACTTCACCACAAAAACACCACAAAACCCCCAATTTCCACGCCCTAAATACCGAAAACCCGCAGCTCCTCCCAAATCTTCGTTCTTTAATCGTTTTTAACGATTCTTCTTCCTAAACTGAAGCAAATCCAACCAAGAACAAGATCCAAGCAACAAATCGCGTGGAAAACGATCAACAAACCCGCATTTTGGATTTCTCAATCCGAAAAAGAGAAATTAGATTAGGACTGCTTGTCGTGGAGTTTGATTGCGGATTTGCTGAGAATTGAGAATTACTGTGTCGAATCACGGTCTACAGAGGTTCCACGGCCGTGGTTTGGGAAGAACAGACCGTAATTTTCAACAGAATGGATTTTGTGAGGAGAGTTTCGGGAAGGATTAAGGAAAAGAAAGGGGAACAGAATAAGAAGAGAAAGGGCAACCCTTCCACATCTAGGGCACCACCACCCTCATCACCCTCACCACCATCCTCACCTTCACCTCCATCTTCACCCCCTCCTCCTAGCATCCCGATCATACACGAAAACTACATAGCCGCACTTGAGAAAATTGAGAAGAGGACAGTGATAGGTCCTAGATATTTGTTGTTGGAGGATCTACATCCTCTCAACATAGTAGAAGACCTTACATGGCTCTTGGATAGAGCCGGTTTGCTTGTCTTCACGAACATTCGTGAAGACGCTTATGAGGAGATCACCCGAGAGGTTGTGACATCTTTCGAGCACAGCCATGTTGATAGGACCGTCTCCTTCCGTCTCATGAATAGAGACTACCATTTTAGCATTGTCGAGTTCGGGACCATCTTTGGGTTCCATGAGACCTACAACGGTCGACTCCCTAGGAACGTGTCCGCCAAGGACTTTTGGGAGGAAGTGGCTATGATCTATGCCGACGAGGACCGTTGGCATCCAGCTGATACCAAGGCCAAATTGATGTACCATTTGGCCTTGAAGATAGCTCACCGTGTTCTTTCGGAGTGTCTCTTTCCTAGGACGGAGACGCCCCAAAAGATCAAGACGGATGAGCTATTCCTTCTCTACGCTATGCTTCATGGATGCCGCGCAGATTGTGCTACTCTTTTGGCGGCGACAATGAGTAAGCTCAAGAACAAATCGAGAGGGAACATTGGATATGGTGGGATAGTGACCCACATAGCTAGGAGCTTGGGTGTAGATTTTTCAGCTTGCACACGCATACCCGCCGTACCTCTAGGATTACATGCATTCATGGTTAGGGGACTCATCTTCCCCACACATAGAGGTCCGCCTTATGCGGGCATGCCATGAGAGAGTAGGACAGGCAGGGGTATTGAGTGGCTGCCAGAGTATTCCATTATGGCGGGACGCCATAATTGGAAGGAGACGTTCGCTGCGATGCATGCGAACAGACTTGTAGCTCCCCCTTACGTTCCACCACCAGCTGAGGATGAGGAGGACATGGGAGAGCAGTACGAGAGTGGTGGAGGAGCAGAGCAGGAGTTCGGCACGTTTCCGGATCAGCCGGATGCAGCCCCGGATGTACCTAGGCGCTCTCCACGCCCAGCTAGAGCTTCAGGCTCGTCATCTCGCCGCGCCAGTGTGAGCGAGAGGCCCACGTGGATGACTACACCTCCCACCTGGTACGACACACCCCCTCCTTGGTTCACTACGCAGTCAGCAGCAGCACCACCACCACCACCACCAGCACCAGCACCAGCCGATGCTCCCGGATGGTATGATCACCCCCCGGGGTGGTATGAGAGGATGCCGGATTGGGCTACCGGACTTTCAGAGAGAGTCGGAGCATTAGAGATCCGGGCGGACGCTAGAGATGGACGTTTAGACGACCTCGACCACATGATGAGGGACGTCTACCGCCAGCAGTTTGGGCGGTACTACGATCCGAGTTTCTCTCCATTTCCACCTCCACCGGCACCGCAGTGATCGATGACCGGACTGCTCGTTTTTAGACATTCCCGCCACCATTTGTGAGTTTTCTTTTTCTTTTCTTTCTTTTGTTCTTTCTTGTGAACATTAGGGACAATGTTCGTCCTAAGTATGGGGTGGGATGTACTAAATGTTTGTAATAACTCTACTCTATATGTTGCTTCTATTCCGAGACTATCATTGCATGTTCATTGTATGTTTCACGTTTCACTCTTGCATTGCATGAAAAAGAACTTTAAAAAAAAACCCACAAAAATTGAAAAATTTTGAAAAATTGATGCTTCTAATGAATTGAGATGATTTCCATGATAATCACTACTTGTGAATTGAGTTTGATGACAATTGCATACTTGAAAGGATGGTAATTCGAAAAGAAATTGAATGAATGAATTTTACCTCTTTTGCAAGTTATATAATGTTAAAATGTTACCTAAATCATGTAAGAAGTTGAAGTTGAAATCACATTATAAGTTCCTATACTTCTTGTTGAAATGATTAAGGCAATTCGATATTTTCTTTCTTCTTCCTTTGATCATCTAACTCCTCATTGAAATATTAGCCTCCCTTACCCATCCGGGAATTTGGAAAGTGAATGAGAAAAAGGCATGTTTGATGTGGGAGGGCCATGAGAGCATATATTTGCAATCAATTGAATAGAAAGAAATTATAGGTTTGGGGAAGTCAATCATGATGATGAGTAACTCGGCACCATTCACATAGCCGGGTGTTTGTGTCTTGCCAAAGTCGGATTGAGCGATATTCCTAGCGGATTATGGTATGTGCGCTAAGGGTTTGAGGCATCTCGCAAAAATGAGAAACGCCAATCTCCTAGGCTTCGGTTTTTGTGCACCTCTATCCATAACTCCAAAAGTAAAGTCAAAAATGAAAAGTAAGAGCGAAGCTCTAAGTGAAGTGTTGTGTTGCGGAAACCGCAAAAGAAGAAGAAGGTAGTTGTCCACTTTCCCGGATTTATGCACCACTCTCCCTTAAAGTTTCCCTTCCCTTCCATACTCTAGACCTTTTCTTTGAAAGTCCTTAAGATCAAAAGAATGTTATATGGCTTAGTGATCTAAATTGAAGTTCTTATGATTGATTTTGATGATATTTGAAGGTTATATTGCTTGTTCGGAAGTTGAATTGATTCATGAGTTTTCTTTGCTTTTTACTCTCTAATCAAGTGTGTGAAAGTTTGAAAAACGATAGAAGCAAGGTTTGAGAATGATCTATTCTTTAGAAGCCACTTTCATCCAAAAGAAGGTACACATATTTCATCCTAATTCTTGTTCAAAGCTTTTTGAAAGACCTTGCTTAGGGACAAGCAAGTGCTAAGTATGGGGTTATTTGTTAGCATGAAATATTGTGATATTTTAGGCACGTTTTCTAATCATATTTGATTCACATTGATAGTCTTTGATTGAGCTTTATGCATATATGAGCTAGTATTGCCTATATTGTCGATATGGATGTCTACACGAGTTCTATGTTGATTATAGGTGATTTGGAGCTATTTCCGAACGAAATCGAGCAAAGGAAAGTTGAGTTGATGTACCTCTAGATCAAGGACACCTTTTGGAAGCAATTTGGAGTACTAGATTGAGGAATGCACGAATGAAGGCAAGAATCACGGTTTTACCCTAAATTACGGCCGTGGATTGTGAGTCAGAATTCGATGTTCATTCCAGGAGATATTACGGCCGTGGAAGCTATCCGTGTTTGTTTCCACGCCTCAAAATTACGGTCGTGGAATCTTCCACGACCGTGATCTTGGCGAATCTTTTCGCCTTATTTCGAAGCCATGATCTTTTGAAGAATGGGCCGGGCCGACGCTCCGTTTTGCCCTATAAAAAGACGGCCGAAAAGAGATTTCATCATCACTGCTTATCACCGCTTAGAATCGCATAGGCTTGCCTACACCTTTACACAAGCTCTTTGCAATCGACGCTAAGGGTTAACGCCTCCCCACTTTGGAGGCAAGTTTCGGAGATCTCATTGGAGATCAGAGTTTGCAGTTGAAGAGTTGTTCAAGTCTCGCACTTTGGTGGAGATTGTCGTTGTGATCTTCGGAATTGTGAAAGACCGAAGTTCTTGGAAGAATTGCAAGAAGATCTCTCTTCTTGTTTAGGTTCGAATCGGAAACGGATTGACATCCCGTTTCTCTTCTTTCCTATAGTTGTGATTTGTTTGTTTCATTCTGAATCTTTGATAAACACTTGTTGGATCTTGAGGTTCACTTGAAGTTATTGATAGTTCTTGAAAGTTTTCATCTTTTATTCTTTAAATCTTGAATTAATATCAATATGACTGTTATTGGCTAAAAATCCTTAACAATTCTAAGGTGAAGGGTTGATAGTTGTGGCTTAGATGATGATAGATCGATCGCAAACAGATTAGACCCTGAGAGTTAGAGAATTATCGCCGACAACCCTAAATTACGGGCTGTTCTTGAGTTCCACGACCGTGGAACCTCAAGATCCAACCGTAATTTCCTTGAGTTTACGAGCTTGCTTTTACCTTAATCCAAAGTTAAAGATTTGCTTTAGCTTAGTCTAGACTTGTCTTTTCTAAGTGGTAGTGAAGCCTCAACAACCTCTACCTCGATTGTGAGCCTCAACAACCTCAATCGGATAAGTTAGTCTTAACCTTTAGATTATAGGTTTGGGTATTTGACACTAATCCTTGTCTTTAGTTCCTTCTTATATTGAGCCTCAACAACCTGTATAAGGAGTATCTTTTAGGTGAGTTACATAAGGTTTTTGGAACCTCAACCGTACGATTACCTTACATTAGTATACCTTTGCACATCTCAACTCTGTCTTTATATCATCTAGTATATCTTGAATCTATTGCCACAACTGAATACCCGGATCTTTAGGATTGTTGTTTTCCCAATATTTGCAAAACTCTCATATTTATTGCTTGATAACCTGAAATCGAATTTGTTCCCACCCAAATCCCTGTGTTCGATACTCTGGAATTCTTGCTTAGCTACCTCGATCCGTACACTGCGGGTTCGCTGCTTGATTCTAGTTTTATAAATTTAAAGCTTATTTGCACACACCTCTAGGGGCGAACACTCTTATTGCGTGGAATACCATCTGCACCCCATTGGACTCCGGTGGACTTGGCTTCAAGGAGCTCTTATCATGGAATAAAGCGTGTATCTCAAAGCTTTTATTTGAGATCGCTCATGACTCACCTAACATCTGGAGCGCCTGGATCCACGGCAACCCCCTCAAGTATCACACTATTTGGAATGTGGTGGACAACCACCGCTATAGCCACTCCTGGAGCATGATCCTTAAGGTTAGGGATTAAATAATGCTCTCTCCCGGGACTGGATACTCTCCATTCCCCTTCCTCAACCTCACTACAATCTTCAAAACCACCCAAGTCTACAATTTCTTCAGACAACCAACCCTCCCCACCTGTACAGCTAATATTGCTCATCTTTGGACTGGTCTAAACATTCCCAAATGTAGCTTTATTTCATGGATTGCATTCCACCAAAAGCTTCCAACTCTTACCAAACTCTTCAAATGGAACCTGGTCCAAAATGAAACATGTATCCTCTGCGGCCTCCACCACGAAACCATCTCCCACCTCTGGAACTCCTGTAACTACTCCAACTTGGTTCTCGACATCATTTCTCGCTGGACTAGATTGCATCCTCCCTACCCCTACTCTGATGATATCTGGTCCTGGATCTCGAATGCTAAGAAACTGAAGAACGATCTACTCATGCACATCCGTCTCGCTACTATCACAACTTACCTCTACGTCATTTGGATTACTCGTAACAACCTAGCCTTCAACAGTCAATACGTAACCCCCATTGTCTGCGCCAACAACATCATTAATGCTGTCAAACTTCAAGCTACTCTCAAATGGCGCAACCGCTCCTCCTCTTTTGTCTCCTGGGCTCGACTACTGGGCATTCACTTCATCTAATCTCTCCTTCTCTCCACATCTCTTGCTACTTGATTATGTAACTCCTGACTCTCTTTCTATAAATCCTCCTCCTCTTTCTATATATATACTTAAATTTTCAAAAAAAAAAGAATTCTCTAATTTAGTGATGACTCATCATCAGAATATATATCCTCTAGTATCCCCCTCGAGAGCAACTAGGCTAAGCAGAGTTGAGCTCGTAGTTGTAGAAATTGATGAGTCGGAAGCGCTTTAGTCAAGGCATCTGCAATCTGATCTTTGGAAGACAAGAAGGCTACCTGTAGTGTTTTGCTTTGAACACGTTCTCGAACGAAGTGGTAGTCAAGTGATAAATTTTTGACACGAACATGATTTACTGGCAAGTATGTACCTCCCAAGTTGTCACACCAAAGTGTGGGAGCTTGTTCGACATAGACAAACAGTTCAACCAATAGAGTCTGTATCCACAAAGTTTCACAAGTCCCCAGAGAAAGAGAGCGATATTCAGCTTTGGTGGATGACCTTGATACGACAACTTGCTTTTTGGATGTCCAAGATATTAGATTTGTACCAAGGAAGACATAGTGAGCACTCATGGATCATCTGTCACTGTTGGATAATGTATAAACCTTAACGGTACTCGTACTGGTAGTGTTGTCCTCAGTCCACAACGTTAACCTTATAATAGACCAGAAGTATCCATACCCTAATCCCAAAGTCACTAATTAATGGTAAGCACTATCCCTTTATGCTATTAACATGTTATAAAGTTATACACTTAATAAAACTGTCGGCCAGGCTTAACATGGTGTAGTTGAATTGGCCTTCCTTAGACACTAATGAAAAAACATCTCAACTCAACTGCTTTCCTAATATGACCCATTGCGCCTCAACTTTCCGGCTTTATGTAATCATACGAAAGTAGCAACATCGAGTTTAGACTTTTTTTAACACAACTCTAAGTCAAAAAGGGCTTCCTACAACAACAGACACTACGGTCCATAGGGCTCACACAGTGACAACGTGGGGAAAGGTCTGTCACTCCTATAATGGTCGAAAAACACACATAGTATGATATATGTGTCACGACATAGTTCCCATTAAGGGCATGCCACTCTTCTATGTCGTGCGAATAATAGTTTAGATACTACTTAAGTATCTAATCTGAGCCACTTGATTTGACATACTCAATGTCCAATCCCACACTCGTTATTCGGTTTTAAGCTCTAGTACGAAAGACATGTATTTCATACTTGACTCTTTGAGAATCTCATCTTATACATAATAAGACGACTATGTAATGAGTCAACTTATTATCTACACATCACAAGTGTAATAATACATTCTCGTACACACAAAGTGTTAATCAAGACTTAGTCTCATCTTGCATGCTACTCTAGCATCAAGGCGATTACATGTGTGACTAGGTCAATCAAGGAGCTTGGTAGCATTCTTACGTGCCAGAAAAATGCAACAAATGCTCATGAACAATTAAAGAAAATAAACACTTTTACTCCATAATGCTTAAATATATCCATAACACAAAACATGTTTACCAGCAAAACAAAAGAAGATGCAATCAAAAACTAAAACCTTCGTAAGCCCAAACATTTAACATGGGCTCAAAACACATCTCTAGCAATAGGTTTAATTAAAGGATCAACAATCATCTCATTAGTCGATATATACTTAATGGCAACTTCCTTATTTTTTATGGCGTTTCGATCAAAATGATAATGCCTCTTAATATGCTTGGTTTTTCTATGAAATTTCGGATCCTGGGCAAATTGGATAGCAACGGTATTGTCACAATGCATCTCCATAGGCTCATCAACTTTAGGAGTAAGATCAAGATCTTGTAAAAAAAAACTCCTTAGCCACATCGCCTCTTGGACGGCGAGGCTAACAGCGACATACTCTACTTTCATAGTCGATAAAGCAATGCAGTCTTGCTTCTTACTGCACCAGGATATTGCACCTCCACCAAGGACAAAAGCGTATCCCGAGGTTGATTTAGACTCGTCTAAATCACCTCCCCAATCAGAATCCGAGTATCATTTCAAACTCAAGTCCCCTCCTTGAAAACATAGGACTAAGTCACTTGTACCACAAAGGTAACGCAAGATTCTCTTGACTCCTTGCTAATGCGCAGGACCCGGGTTATTTTGGTAACGACTCATCAAACCAACCGCATAGCAGATGTCAGGCCTAGTACATAACATGGCATACATCAAACTCCCTATTGCACTAGCATAAGGAACATCACTCATCTGTTTCTTCTCTAAATCTGTTTTAGGGCATTAATCAAGGCTTAGGAATTGACCTTTATCAACTGGAGTATCAACGGGTTTGGACTTACTCATTCGAAAACGCTCCAATACCTTCTTAATATATGTCTCTTGACATAAACCAAGAAGTTTTTTAGGGCGATTTCTCATAATCTACACACCTAGGACAAACCTAGCTTCACCCATATCCTTCATCTTAAAAACAGAGGATAGCCACCCTTTGGCAACGTTGATCATCTCCATGTTGTTACCAACTAGGAGTATGTCATCAACATATAAGGAGAGAAACATAATCCCTTCTTTAGATTTCATAAAATATACACAATGGTCTTCGTCAACCATGTAAAAGCCAAAAGCAGTAATGACTTCGTGGAATCTAAAGTACAATTGCCTAGAAGATTGCTTAAGACCATATATGGGACGCTTAAGACGACACACTTTCTTTTCACTACCTTTTGAGACAAACCCAATAGGTTGATCCATATATATCTCCTCCTCAAGTGTTACATTGAGGAAAGTAGTATTAGCGTCCATTTGGAACAACTCTAAGTCCAAATGGGCGACTAGGGCTAGCAAGAGGCGAATAGAGGTCGATCTCACCACAGGAGAAAATGTCTCATCGTAGTCTACACCCTCAATTTTGGTAAAACCTTTCGCCACTAATCGGGCCATGAATTTATCAATGGACCCATCCGCTTTACGTTTCACCTTGAAAATCCAATTATTTCCAATTGATTGACGTTTAGGCGGAAGGTCAACGAGTTCCCAAACCTCATTCGTCGACATTGATAGCATGAATTATAGTCTATATTTTGGGGTTTGTTTGGACGTTTTATCTTCAATAATCTGCATGTTTGTATGTATATTATGTGATTATATTACCATTTCATCTACCTTTGCGGGAATCGAGGTCTACACCTAGTTTTGTTGTAATTGTAGGTAAAATGGCACGTTTTGCATCAAAAAGGAGCAAAAGGAGCTATGGAGTCATTGGAGCTAAATTCAGGAACATAAGGAAACATCCAAGAAGCATAGCCATGGATTAGAGATTCACTTTGGACCAGATTTGAGAGATTTCACATTCAGTTGTGACTCACCTCGGTTGACCACAGAGTCACCTCGACCGAGGTGATCCAGAGAAGTCGACTCGACCGAGGCGAACACCTGGGACGCGGCGAGAATATTTTATTCTTGGCTGAGATCTTTTATCTTTGGAAAGTGATCTTATATTTTTGGGCTTGGCTCCTGGAAGGAAGAAGATATGGTAGATCATATATTATTACCTATTTTTATGGGAAGAGATCTTTCTAAGATATCTTATCTTTGGAGGGTAATTTTCCTATAAAAAGGGTTGGATTTTCCACAAATCCATATTATGCTATACCACCGATCAGGGTTTATACACCGCTGCAGCCATACTCCAGTTGGGAGATTTGAAGAACCTTTTTGAAGGTTGAAGGAAGAAAGTCTATAGCTTTTATAGCTTTTGAAGGGTTTTTGTAAGATCATCTTAGATTCCCTTCTTGTTTGTTGTCTTGTTGGATTTCTATCCAAGGAACGCTTGTGTTTTATAATTGATTCAGTTATTGAAGCCTTTCTCTTAAGGTTTTCTTGTTCAATTATTCTCTTTCTTCCCATATACTTGATTAATACTTTCATGATGATGAGTGGCTAATCTCTTTGTGTGATTCTAGGGTGATTGGCTGAAGGTTGTGGGAAAAACAATGATAGAATAATCTTAATCACAGTAGGACCCTGAAAGCTCGAGTCTTTACCTTAACCCTAAGCATCTCGCTCAGTCGATGAACATCTCGGCCGGGGTGGAATTCTTCTGACCGAGGTGACTTATCTGATCCGAAGCTGAGAGTTAAGTGTTAGAGTTTGCCAAATCCTATTCTTATTACACCTTTCCTGGTTCAATGCAAGCTTAGGATGAGACTTACCCGGTAATTCCTTTGTTTGTTTACCTAAGATCATAAGTGTAGGTAATAAAGGTTTATCCTTTATTGGGGTTTGAGTGTGCTTTCATCCCATCTTTGTGAGTTAACCTGAGACTTACCCGGTAAAGGTTGATTCTATTCCCTTAGGCGGTGTGTTAGTTTGAGGTTATAGTTCTTTATCTTAATTCCTTGAGACTTACCCGGTAATAGGAGTTACGGTTTGGGATTAGTGAGTAGTGAGACTTACCCGGTGATCTATTCCACTTTAGTAACACCTTCCCTATGCAAAAACCTCAACTTTGTCCGCTTATCTTTAGATCTTGAGTTGGAACCACAACTAGATGCTTTAATCCCTAGAATTGCATATTTCCTTTATTGACTTTTATCATCTTTGATTGTTTTGATTGCTTTGTGGTTAGTAATTGCTGAAGCTTACCGTTATCGACTTTGTTTCACTAAGTCCCTGTGATCGACCCCTGAAATTTCTTGCTTTTTACTACGATTGACCCGTACACTACGGGTTCGCATCCTTGTTTTATGCTTACATGTAGGGTTATAAATTTAAAGCTTGCACACACCGTTTGGAGCGAACAAGTTTTTGGCGCCGTTGCCGGTGACTTGGTCTAGGCCAAGCCGGTTGCGGTTTGCTTTCGGGGCACTTGCCCCTGTTGCTACTAACTACTCTTTCTATGAGTTTTGTAGTTTTCAGGATTTCCGATGACTACATTTGATCCAGCCTGGATAGCAAGACAAAGTGCTAGGGCGGACCATTATGTATACTTGGAGGAGAAGTACTCCTTCTATTGGTTCAACAATGAATGGGAAAGAGAAGAGGCCATTCAGCGTGAACTTGCGATGTGGGATGAACTGAATGTCCCTAAAAAGATTTGTGAGCAACCTCTTGAAGATTCTCTTGAATCAAGATGGGAGAGGTTGATGAAGAAGGTGGAGGAACTCAAGGAAAGCACCCTATCCTATGCTAAGCCAAAAGAGGAGCATAAGGAAGTGCTGCAAGTTCCAAGCACCCCTCCAATCAAACCAGAAGTTTCTCCTGAAGCTTTTGAGGGAGAAGAAGATTTGGAAGATTTCGATCTAACTGTTGAGACCTCGGCCGAGGTGAAAGAGAGATCGGCCGAGGTGGAGGAAAAATCTGTAGAACTGGAAGATACGGAGAACCTTGGCCAAATTACTGAGACTGTGGTCAAGGTGGAAGAAAGACCAGCTGAGCTGTGAAGGATTTCATGTGTGGATTATCAATCCAACCTGAAACTTGTCTCAAGCTTTGGAGAACTTTATAAGGTACATTCTCCTACTTTATTTAAGATCCCAATTAAAATTTCTGAATTTCTCAGGAATGCACCGGAGAGTTGGAGGTCTCTTCCGAAAGAACCTCCTAAGATCAAGATGAAACTTCCCTTGCAACTGTTGGAAGAAGATACTCCTTGGATTATAAGGAGTGGAGTTTGCAAACACTACACCGTCAAGGCGATGAAGTGTCTCTTGTTCAAGTATGGGGTCCCTCGCATGCTAAGGACCTTGTATCATCCCCAAGCTAAAGATGGGGAAGCTACTAGGATTCTCGAGAAGCTGTTTTCTCGATCAAGGAAAGGATGGGACGAAAGACTAAGTTATGTTCCAAGGAAAAAGAGGAATACCGGTAGGATTCCGGTGAGGACCAAACCGTACAAGCTTGTACGTGGGATATCCTACCATTTGCCGGTGAAGTTAGGAACCGGAACCTTTTTGGGAGAGTTTCATTATGGATCCAATGAGCACTTACACTTGTTGGAACGTTCGATAGACTTACTTACTTCACCCCATGATGGAGGTGAAGTATGGGGTGAGGGCACCTCACATCACGCATAGAGATGCTGTATGGTCCAGCTAGCGACCTTAAACCAAGCGCTTCTTGGGAGGCAACCCAAGGTATTGCTTTCTTTTCCCTTTTTCTAATCTAGCTTAGGTAGTTTGCTTTTGCTTTGCTTTGTTTTGCTTTTGGCGTCCTAGACAGATAACAGGTGACATCTAAGGAAGGAGTACAAACCAGGAGCATAACTGGAAGGATAGAAGTTCGAGAATTTGAGAAGACGGAGTTTGACTGAGGCACATCTCGGTTGCTATTAGAGCGCCTCGACCGAGGTAATTCTTGAGCAACCGAGGCGACTAGGGTTTCTGAAGATCCACCTCGGTCCGTACCACCTCGGTCCAATCGAGACCACCTCGACCGAGGTGACAGCAGTTCCAGAAAGGGTATAAAAAGGGGGTTAAATTTCTCTCTCTCCTTTTTTACCCCTCCTCGATTGCGGCAGCCCCTTCACCTCGTCTCTCCGATTCTTGCTCGTTTTTGAAGATTTTCGCTTCCAAATTGCGATTGAAGCGTAGAGGATCGTGTTGCAAGTGCGAATCTGCAAGAAAATTGAACCGAAACGGCCGAACGAGGTAAAAGTAAACAAAACCCTAACCTCGCTGTTTTTGCTTCGATTTGGGCTTTGGTTGCCCTACATTTGCTGAAGAACAGATTAAGTACCCCATAGGAACCAATTGTAGTGATTTTGGGGGAAAAGAACTGGATTTTTGAGAGATTCGATCGCGCAGTTATTCGCCTCGGTCCAGTCGTGATGTGCCTCGGCCGAGGTGTTCTTGAGTTGTGTCAGACCGACCGAGGTGATCTGACAGAGTTTGTTGAGAATGAGTTCAGGTAGATAGCTTGTCCTTAGGGATAGATCCTCCCCTTCTCCTTCTTCTTCTTCTTCCAGACCTTATCGACCGGTGATCCACGAGCGACACCAGGTCGATTATGACCGTATAGAGCCCGTCCAGTGATTGCACCACGCTTCCTGGACGTATCGGCTTTTGATTGTCTCCATGTGGATGGAGACCTTAGACGGATGATATCGATGGTAGGGCTAGATCAGTTTACTAAGATCCGTGCACCTGCCTATCTAGAGCCTACCCTAGAGTTTGTTAGCTCTTTCACCTACCTTCCCACATAGCGAGCTGTGAAGTACCGGTTGATGAACCGGAACTTCATAGTCCCCTTAGAGTACTGGAGGGACATTTTTTGTTTCCCGGCCCCGACCGCTGTTGATTTTCCTTCCCGGACTGTAGCTAGGGAGTTTTGGGGTCAGATTGCTCACGTAGTTGAGCACGCAGACAGGTGGCGCCCTGGAGACTCCAGGGAGCGCATCGTATTTCACGTAGCCTTTAGGTTAGCTCACCGCATTTTCAGCGAGACGCTTCTGGCGCGTACTGAGACGCCCCAGAAGGTCCGACAGGGGGAGCTTTTCAGCCTTTACTGCATGGTGACTGGAGGGATCCCAGACTTTGGCTTGATGTTGGCAGAGGACCTGCACAAGATCAAGGCCAAGGCGAAGGGGGATATCTGCTGCGGAGGACTTGTGACCTACATTGCCAACTATCAGGATATGGACCTCAACGCTTGTACTATGGTGGCGGCTACCAAGCCGCTAGGGCTACAGGAGATGATCACTCGGAGGATTCTGGTTCCCCGAGGACTGACTACGCCATATGTGGCGATGCCATGGGAGCCGACTACACCACAAGGGATCAGATGGTCACCCCAGTTCTCTGTCTATGACCCTCACTACTGGCAGACTGCTTGGATTCCCTTGATGGAGGATGCTAGAGATGCAGCAGCTGCACCAGCTGAGGAGGAGGAGGTAGAGGAGGAGACAGCTGATGATGAGGACAGGGATGGTGGAGTTCCGATGGATACAGGGACAGATATTGCTGGGACGAGTGCGCCGGTTATTGATATTGATGATGATGATACTGAGCCTGCACCAGCCACATCACCAGTGAGACCAACTAGGCGTAGGGTACGCCGACATAGAGATCCAGAGGCTCACCGTCGGATCGATGATCTGACGGATCAGATGATCGATTCTTATGCTGCCCTATCACTGGATATCCGCGAGATGCAGGAGAGACAGCATTACCAGCACATGATGGCTCAGATTCAGTTTCATCACATCATGGGCTACCCGTTCGACCCATCTCAGTATCCGTATGTGCCACCACCACCACCACCGGACCGTGACTATTGAGAGGCTGCAGGATTTTCTTTTCTTATTTATTATGCAGCTCAGCTTTATGTTCGGTGAGTATTTTATTTCTTTAGACTTATTTTGACCCACTAGGACAGTGTGTCCCAAGTATGGGGTGTTTATGTATTTGATTGACTTATGTGATGTATGACTCTACATTATCGGATATTTATGCTTATTTTGCTTCTGTGGATTTTATCTGAGATTATATGCATACACACAGGTTATTTGATTGAGAAAAACGTCAAAACTAGACAGAAAAAAAAAAAATTTTGACCTCGACCGGGGCAGTTCTTACCGAACGAGGTACTTCACCTCGGTTGACCTAAGAACACCTCGACCGAGGTGGTTTAACTGAGAGTTTTCGAAACGATTTTTGTGCTTCTTATCTGGATATGATCTCAGTGAAGATCTTGTTTGCTGACTGGTTTTGAAATCTTTATATGTTTGAAAGGTTTTATGATATGTTTAAGTTGCTAAATACTTTGTTTGAAATTTTTGGCATGTTTAATACTTTGTTTTTATCCAAATTATGTTGAGTTTGAAGGTTGACACCACGTTATGAGTTCTCTCACTTTCTTCCTGGAAAGACCAAGGCAATTCATTCTTCTCTCTTCTTCTTCTTGATCATGCTTAGCCCCTCATATACATTTTTGCCTCCCTTTACCTATCCGGGAATTTGGAAGCAAGCGAAGTGGTGAAAGCAAGTAAAGTTAAAGTTGAGAAGTTGGCTGGAAGTGAAAGTGTTAGAAAGCAATAAATAGGTTTAGGGAAGTCAATCATGATGATGAGTAACTCGGCACCATTCACATAGCCGGGTGTTTGTGTCTTGCCAAAGTCGGATTGAGCGATATTCCCAACGGGTCATGGTATGTGCATCAAGGGTTTGGTGCATCTCAAGAAATTGATGATTGCTGATTTCCTAGGCTTCGGTTATTGTGCACCTCTGTCCATGCATCCCAAAAAGTAAAGTAAAAGAAAAAGTGTGAAATAAGCAAAGCTTATTGGTGGAAGATGTTGAATGTCAAAGTGAAGTATATCCTTTTCCCGGATTCTAGCACCACATTACCTTACATACATCCCTACCCTACACGTTTCTTGACCTTTCTTTTGGGAAGCCCTTGAGACCTCGAGCTTGTTGATTGACTTAGTGGTTTAAACTGGATTATGCATGATTAATTTCGATAATTATGACTTATTATGCATTCTATGATTTTATGCAAAGATGAACAACTTTCTTATATTTATAAAATGTTTTAAGCATGTTTTGATTTTAAAATCCATGAAGTATTCTCTTAGAGTGATCTATGATTGTAGCAGACATAGAGTCCATCTCAGCCTTCATAGCCTCCATCCATTCTACACTGTGTTGCGAACTCATAGCTTCTTTAAAAGAAGTAGGTTCATCGATCTCGGAAACGGTGCAAAGAAGTGCTCGCTCTTCAATATCAAAGAAGCAACGAGGAACTCTCCCTCGTGTACTCCTTCGTTCAACAACACCGTTTGCATTACTAGTTGAAGAATCTCTCCCACTATCCTCTGTAGGCGTGGGGTTTGAAACTTAAGGACTAACCTCTTGTTCCATACTTGAAGGTTGAGGACCATCCTCGTTTTCAAGTCGATCTTAATTAGTAGGCAAGCTCTCATCCCTTGGAATTATTAGACTAATCTCATAATTTATTCCATTGGGCAAGATTGATCTATCTCTAGTGACATTGAGAGTATCAAAATCCTCCCCCTCACCTAGAGGTGGTTGTTGTAACTCATACAACTCGAGATCTTTCTTTATTTCACCAATACTTGGGAACTCATACTCAAGGAAATTGACATTACGAGAATCAACTTCAGTCATGCCACCATTTGGGTGTTCACCATACATCACATATCCTTTGGAGTGATCTGGATATATTATGAACACCATTTTGGTAGCTCTTGGACCTAGTTTACCATGTTTATGGGTCGGGTTATGCACATAGCCAGCCGAACCCCATGAACGTAGGTGGTCCAAAGAGGGCTTTCTATTATTCCATAACTCATATGGAGTAAGGGGTACACTCTTACTTGGTACGCGATTAAGGATGTAGGTTGCCGTAAGCATGTCAACTTACTATTCCTTATACTCATTTTTGTTCAAGGGGTTTTGTGAGGAAAAAAGTATAATTAGACAACTTACTATTCCTTATACTCCACAACAAAATGGCGTTGCGGAAAGGAGGAATCGTACCTTACTTGACATGGTTAGGTCTATGATGGCTCAAACCAACTCACTAGGACTCAAGCCAACTTACCTATTAGCCAACTTACCTATTAGCTATTCATCTTACAAGTTCCTAAACCTCATTCGTCAACTTAGTATTCCTTATACTCCACAACAAAATGCCGTAAGCAATTCATCTCCCCATAGCTAATAGGTAAGTTGGCTTGAGCCATCATAGACCTAACCATGTCAAGTAAGGTACGATTCTTCCTTTCCGCAACACCATTTTGTTGTGGAGTATAAAGAATAGTAATTTGTCTAATTATAATGTTTTCCTCAAAACAATCCTTTGAACATATCAGAAAGGAATTCACGACCACGATCAGTTCGAAAAGTCTTAACTTTTCGTTCTAACTGGTTCTCCACTTCAGCTACAAAACATTGAAACGTATCAAGCGCTTCATAACGATGAGATAAAAAATACACGTAACCAAAACGTGAATAGTCATCTATAAATGTGAGAAAATATACAGCACCATGACGAGCCTTCACATTTAAAGGCCCACAAATGTCAGAATGGATTAAGTTTGAAGCACATGAAGCTCTAGAAGTCTTACCAAAAGGTTTCTTAGTAGCTTTACCAGCTAGAAAAGGCTCACACCTGGCCAACTTAACCCTAGTGAGTTGGTCTAAAAGACCATCTTTAGCTAGTCTATTCATTCGTTCTTGGCCCACATGACCAAGTCTAGCATGCCATTTAACAGATTCAGAATCAATATTAAAACGAGAAACTAAAGCAAACGACGGATTATTATCATAAAAATCATCCAAGTCAAGAACTAAAAAAACAATTATTGAAAATACCATGACCAAAAACATCGCCATGATACAAAATGTACAAACTATCACTACTAAAGTTAAAAACAAACCAAGTTTCAACAAACTAATCACTGAAACTAAACAACTTTGCACCCCGGGTGCATAAAGAGCATCATGAAGAATCAACGTGTTGCCTCCACGGAGCTTGAGTTGGTATGTTCTAGTTCCAAGGACATCTTCCTCGCTGTCATTACCAAGCATGACGGTTTGTGAACCCACCAAAAAACGGTGAAAATCCAAAAACACTTCACGGTCACGAACTATGTTTGGTTGCTCTCGAGTCTACAATCCAATTAGGAAGTGTATGAGCAACTAATGCATGAGAAAAAACAAATAAATCACAAGTATAGGTGGAAACAAGTACCTTCTTTGGCTTGGGACATTCTCGAGCAAAGTGGCCTTTTATTCCACAATTGTAGCACTTCACACGCGCTAAATTGGTCTCTTTAGGATGGCCTTTTTCCTTTTGTTGTTTGTTGACACCACCACGTGGTCCTTGAGTCTGATCTGGGCGTCGACCCTTTTTGGTCGGCTTAGGCTTCTTGTACTTGGAGTTACCTTGTACAACAAGCGCAACATTAGAAGTGGAGGACTTTAACTCCTTTTGATGTTCTACCTCCATCTCCACATGTTTTGCAAGTTCAGCAAATGTATTGATGTTTTCACTGTGAGACATGAGCAATTTGAAATTCTTCCATTCTTCGGTATCAGAAGGAAGAGAGCGAAGAACATTCTCTATTTGCTCCTCATTAGGCAAATCACGCCTTGCAGCTTTAAGATCACGTACCATGGCACTCATGATACGCAAGTGTTCGGTCATATTATGCTTAGGATCAAGCGTTTAATCCATCCACTTCAAGTTTAAGGCACGAAGCCTAGTTACTGAAGTTTGACCAAACGTGATATTAAGCTTATCGCACATGTCCTTAGCAGTCAGACATGTCTCAAACTCACCGATCAAATCATTATGCATGCAAAACAACATAGTAAAGCGTTGCAGAACGATCTTTGCGGACCCACTCATCGTGGAGTTTCATATCCTCAAGATACTTCTTATCGAGAGGATCTTGTGGCTCAACAAGTTTCATTACGATAGCGGATATGGTTTCTAAAACCTCACGCTCATTGTTCGCTCCAAACGGTGTGTGCAAGCTTTAAATTTATAACCCTAGACTTAAGCTTAAAACAAGGATGCGAATCCGCAGTGTACGGGTCAATCGTAGTAAAAAGCAAGAAATTCCAGGGGTCGATCACAGGGACTCGGTGAAACAAAGTCAATAACGGTAAGCTTCGCGAATACTAACCACAAAGAGCAATTAACAAAATCAAAGATGAATAAGAAGTCAATAAAGCAAACATGCAATTCTAGGGATTTAAGCTTCTAGTTGTGGTTCCAACTCAAGATCTAAAGATAAGCGGACAAAGCTGAGATTTTTGCGTGGGGAAAGTGTTACTAAAGTGGAGTAGATCACCGGGTAAGTCTCACTACACACTAATCCTAAACCGTAACTCCTATTACCGGGTAAGTCTCAAGGAATCAAGATGAAGAACTATAACCTCAAACTAACACACCATCTAAGGGAATAGAATCAACCTTTACCGGGTAAGTCTCAGGCTAACTCACAAAGATGGGATGGAAGCACACTCAAACCCCAATAAAGGATAAACTTTTATTACCTACACTTATGATCGTTGGTACACAAACTAAGGAATTACCGGGTAAGTCTCATCCTAAGCTTGCATTGAACCAGGAAAGGTGTAATAAGAATAGGATTTGGCAAACTCTAACACTTAACTCTCAGTTTAGGATCAGATAAGTCACCTCGGTCAGCCAAATTCCACCCCGGCCGAGATGTTCATCGACTGAACGAGATGCTTAGGGTTAAGGTTAAAGACTCGAACTTTCAGGGTCCTACTGGAATCTAAGATTGTTCTATCATTGTTTTTCCCAAACCCTTCAGCCAATCACCCTAGAATCACACAAGGAAATTAGCCACTCATCATTATTATGAAAGTATTAAATATATGGGAAGACGGTGAATATTTGAACAAGAAGAATTTAATGAAAAAGACTTCAATAACTGAATCAAATATCACAACAAAAGCGTTTCTTGGATAGCAATCCAACAAGACAAGACAACGAGTGAGGGAATTAAAGACAATCTTACAAAACCCTCCAAAAGCTATGAAAGCTATAGACTTCAATCTTCCTTCAACCTTCAACAAGGTTCTTCGAAACTCCCAATTGGAGTATGCTGCTGCTGCTGCTGCGTATGCTGGATGTATATCGGATGTATATCGGCTGTATAACGGCCTCCTGATTTTTGGGAAATCCGACCCTTTTTATAGGAAAATAACCCTCCAAAGATAAGATATCCTAGAAAGATCTTTTCCCATAAAAATAGGTAAAATATAAGATCTTCTTCCTTCCAGGAGCCAAGCCCAAAAATATAAGATCACTTTCCAAAGATAAAAGATCTCAGCCAAGAATAAAATATTCTCGCCGCGTCCTAGGTGTTCGCCTCGGTCGAGTCGGCGTCTCTGGATCACCTCGGTCGAGATGAATCTCTGGTCAACCGAGGTGAGTCACAACTGAATGTGAAATCTCTCAAAACTGGTCCAAAGTGAATCTCTAATCCATGGCTATGCTCCCTGGATGTAGCTCCAAATGACTCATGACTCCTTTTGCGCCTTTTTGATGCAAAACGCGCCATTTTTCCTACGATTACAACAAAACTAGGTGTAGACCTCGATTCTCGCAAAGGTAGATGAAATGGTAATATAATCACATATAACACATACAAACATGCAGATTATTGAAGATAAAACGTCCAAACAAACCCTAAAATATAGACTATAATTCATGCTATCAAAATACCCCATACTTAGCCCTTGCTTGTCCCCAAGCAAGTTCCGCATATAGAAGACAAGATAGAATGGATTAATAGTCATAAAAATTCAATGAAAATCTTTCAAAAACATTTTTATGGTGTGTTACAATCATAGATCACTCTAAGAGAATACTTCATGGAATTTTAAAAACTTAATATGTTCAAAACATTTTATAAATATAGAAAAGTTGTTCATCTTTGCATAAAACCATAGAATGTATAATAAATCAAAATTATCAAAATTAATCATGTATAATCCGATTTAAACCGCTAAGTCAATCAACAAGCTCAAGGTCTCAAGGGCTTCCCAAAAGAAAAGGTCAAGAAACGTGTAGGGTAGGGATGTATGTAAGGTAATGTGGTGCTAGAATCCGGGAAAAGGATGAACTTCACTTTCACTTTGACTTGCATCATCTTCCACCAATAAGCTTTGCTTATTTCACACTTTTTCTTTTTTACTTTACTTTTTGGGATGCATGGACAGAGGTGCACAATAACCGAAGCCTAGGAAATCAGCAATCATCAATTTCTTGAGATGCATCAAACCCTTGATGCACATACCATGACCCGTTAGGAATGTCGCTCAATCCGATTTTTGGCAAGACACAAACCCGGCTATGTGAATGGTGCCGAGTTACTCATCGTCATGATTGACTTCCCCAAACCTATTATTGCTTTCTAAAACATTCACTTCCAGCCACTTCTCAACTTTAACTTGCTTTCACCACTTTGCTTGCTTCCAAATTCCCGGATAGGTAAAGGGAGGCAAAATGTATATGAGGGGCTAAGCATGATCAAGAAGAAGAAGAAGAAGAAGAAGAAGAGAATGAATTGTCTTGGTCTTTCCAAGAAGAAAGTGAGAGAACTCAACCTGCGGTGTCAACCTTCAAATTCAACATAATTTGGATAAAAATAAAGTATTAAACATGCCAATAATTTCAAACAAAGCATTTAGCAACTTAAACATATTATAAAACTTTTCAAACACATAAAGAATTTAAAACCAGTTAGTAAACAGGATCTTCACTGAGATCATATCCAGATAAGAAACACAAAAAGTCGTTTTCGAAAACTCTCAGTTAACACACCTCGGTCGAGGTGTTCTTGGTTCAACCGAGGTGAAACGCCTCGTTATGCCAAGACTGACTCGGTCGAGGTCAAAAAAATTTTTTTTTTTTTAAACCATTTTTTTTTCAGTTTCGACGTTTTTCTCAATCAAATAAACTGTAGGTATGCATGTAATATCAGATAATCATATAAATGCAGAAGTGAAGCATAAATAAAATATCCGATAATGTCATACATCAAAATGGTCGAATAAGTACATCAAATAGTCATCGAATAAATACAAACACCCCATACTTGGGACACACTGTCCCAGTGGGTCAATATAAGTCTGGAAATGAGAGTACTCACCGGATAAATAGCTGAGCTGCATAAAAATATAATAAAGAAAATACTGCAGCTCCTCAATAGTCTCGATCCGGTGGTGGTGGTGGTGGCACGTACGGATACTGTGTCGGGTCGAACGGGTAACCCATGACACGCTCGAACTGAAGCTGGGCCATGATGTGCTGATAGTGCTGCCGCTCCTGCATCTCGCGGATATCCAGCGATAATGCAGCATACGAGTCAATAACCTGATCAGTCAGGTTATCGATCCGTCTGTGGGCAGCTCGATCTCTCACTCCGCGCCTCCTGCGTCTAGCAGGTCTGACTGGAGAAGTCTCAGCTGGTGCAGGCTCAGTCTCGTCGTCATCATCAAGATCCATGATCGGCGGCACGCTCATCCCTGCAGTATCTGTCCCTGTATCCATACAGTAGAGGCTGAAGAGCTCGCCCTGTCGGATCTTCTGGGGCATCTCAGTACGCGCCAGAAGTGTCTCGCTGAATATCCTATGGGCTAATCTGAAGGCTGGGTGGAAGATGACCTTCTCCCTGGAATCTCCAGGGCGCCATCTGTCTGCATGCTCAGTAATATGGGCAATCTGCCCCCAGAACTCCCTAGCTACGGATCGGGAGGGGAAATCAGTGGCGGTGGGCTCAGAAAAGCCAAAAATCTCTCTCCAAACCTCTAAGGGAACTATGAAGTTCCGGTTCATCAACCGGTACTTCACAGACTGGTCTGTGGGGAGGTAGGAGAAGGAGCTAACGAACTCTAGGGTCGGCTCCACATAGGCTGGGGCTCGGATCTCAGTAAACTGATCCAGCCCAACAGTGGCAATCATCCTCCTAAGGTCTCCATCTAACCCTAGGCAATCGAAAGCTGACACGTCCAGAAAACGTGGTGCAATAACTGGACGGCTAGCTATACGCTCGTAATCTACCCGGCATCTCTTGTGGATCGCCGGGCGGTAGGGTCGGGAAGAGGAAGAAGAAGGGGAAGGTGAGGATCTATCTCTGAGGGCTAGGCGACGATCGGAACTCATTTTCTCTCAAACACTGTCAGGTCACCTCGGTCGCTGACAACCCTCAAGAATCACCTCGGTCGAGATGCAGTTCGACTGGACCGAGGCGCAACAGTTCATGATTCCAATTCTCAGAAATTCAGTTCTTTTCCCCCAAAAATCACTACAATTGCTTCCTATGGGGTGCTTAAGCCTTTTCTCAGCAGAATCAAGGGCAACCAAAGCCCAAATCGAAGCGAACGAACGAGTTAGGGTTTCGACTGTTTTTACCTCGTTTCGGTCGATTCGTTCGATTTCTTCGTAGATCTGTTGTTGCAATAGGATCCTCTACCCTTCAATCGCAGTTTGGAAGCGGAAATCTTCGAAAATGAGCAAAAACGGAGGAGGCGAGGTGGGAAGGGCGCCGCGGTCGAGTTGAATAAGGTAAAAAGTGAAAAAATAAATTTTTCCCCCTTTTATATTGTTCCTGGATCTGCTGTCACCTCGGTCGAGATGGTCTCGACCGGACCGAGGTGGTACGGACCGAGGTGGGTCTGCAAAAACCCTAGTCGCCTCGGTTGCTCAAAAATCAACTCGGTCGAGGTGGCCCCGATTGGACCGAGGTGTCTCAGTTTTCTCAAAATCTCGAACTTCTGTTCTTCTAGTTATGCTCCTTCCTTAGATATTCCCTGTTGTCTGTCCAGAACGTCAAAAACAAACAAAGCAAAGCAAAAACAAAAACTATCTAAGCTAGACTAGAAAACGGGAAAAGAAAGCAATACCTTGGGTTGCCTCCCAAGAAGCGCTTGATTTAAGGTCGCTAGCTGGACCATAATGCATCTCAAATGAGGTATATTGGTGCAACCTCCTCAACCGGAGTTTCCGGTTGGTACTTCTTAAGTCTATGACCATTGACCTTGAAGCTTCCGCTAGTTTCGCCCCATATCTCAACTGCACCATGAGGAAAAACATATTTCACAACATAAGGTCCGGTCCATCTAGATTTCAACTTACCTGGAAAAAGGCGGAGGCGGGAGTTGAAGAGTAGAACTAAGTCTCCTTCGTTAAGCTCCTTCGGGACGATACGCTTGTCATGCCATCTCTTCGTCCTTTCCTTGTAGATTTTAGCATTCTCATAAGCGTTCAAACACAGCTCCTCCAGCTCGTTGAGTTCCAATAGTCGCTTCTCGCCAGCCTCTTTGATGTCGAAATTCAACCATTTGATCGCCCAATATGCTTTGTGTTCCAATTCGACGGGCAAATGGCAAGACTTCCCATATACCAAATTATAAGGGGTGGTACCTATGGGAGTCTTGAATGCGGTCCTGTACGCCCAAAGAGCATCGTCCAATTTCATGGACCAATCCTTCCTCGTTCTAGAGACGGTCTTCTCCAAAATTGCTTTGATTTCTCTATTCGAGATCTCGACCTGTCCACTAGTTTGAGGGTGATAAGCAGTTGATACCTTGTGGGTTACCCCATACTTCGATAGAAGTGCTTTGAACTTCCGGTTGATGAAATGCGTTCCTCCATCGCTAATGATGATGCGTGGAGTTCCAAATCGTGGAAAGATAGTTCTATTCAAGAACTTCACAACCACCTTGGCGTCGTTAGTGGGAGAAGCAATGGCTTCAACCCATCTAGAGACGTAATCAACCGCAAGGAGAATGTAGAGGTTTCCTCCGGAGGATGGGAAAGGTCCCATGAAGTCAATCCCCCATACATCAAAGATTTCCACCTCTTGGATGTTATTAAGTGGCATCTCGTTCCTCCTTGATAAATTTCCTGTTCTTTGGCATGCATCACAAGAGACAACAAAAGCTTGTACATCCTTAAATAATGTAGGCCAAAAGAAACCGGAACGCAATACCTTAGCGCATGTTTTATCGGTGCTAGCATGTCCTCCACAAGGGAGTGAATGGCAGTGCCGTATAACGCTATTAACCTCATCTTCCGGAATGCACCTTCGAAGCATCCCGTCCGGTCCGCGCTTAAATAGCAGCGGCTCATCCCAGTAATAATGTCGTACTTCCTTGAAGAATCTCTTCTTTTGAGAGTACGTCAATCCGGGCGGTGTTTCCTGGCAAACAAGATAATTTACAATATCAGCATACCAAGGTCCGTTTTTATCAGAAAATTGGTGGATGGAATGTTCCACCAACTGAGGATGAATGTCAGAGAGGTGAGTTGGAAGATTATTATTTTCAGTAGTCTCAGTTGACATCATCTCGCCATCGACCTCGGTCGAGGCGCATAGGCGTTGACCGAGATGTTCTTCAGTCGCCTCGCTCAGTCCAGGAAGTGCCTCGGTCGAGGTACTGCAACTGGAACCGAAACTGGAGATCTTCGTCTCCTGGATTAGCTTCTCAGTTTTAGCTCCTGGATCCTCTTCCAGTGCCTTTAAGCTCTGTATATCTGCATCACAAGAAGCATATATACCTTCCTCCATTAAACTGAAGCTAATAACTCTTTCGAGTGGATCGTTAATAAGGATAGAGCTCACCAATTCCCTTGATTCTTCTTCATCGTAGATGTTGAAGATATCATCAGTTAGCTGCTCTCCTTTCATGGCTGCAAGTAGTGCGAACTCCACCTCATCGCCACCAACGTTGAGTTTCAACTTGGCGTTCTTGCAATCCACGTTGCAACCCGAAGTTGCTAGAAATGGCCTCCCGAGAATAATAGGAACAGGATAATCTGCGGGAATGTCAAGTACAACAAAATCTATAGGTAGGTAGAAGTTACCTAACTTGACCGAACGTCCTCCAAGATGCCCACGGGATGGGTAATGGAGCGATCCGCCATATAAAGTCGAATCTTGACCGGCTTGGGCTCTCCAAGTCCGATCTTCGTGCATAGCTCCAGCGGGATGATGCTCACGCTGGCTCCTAGATCACAAAGGGCTTCACAAGTGACATCCCCAACTTGAATGGGAATGCAAAATGAGCCGGGATCTCTTAATTTAGGTGGCATCTTCTCCTTCATGATCTTTATAAGCTCCGAAGATTTAGATGTTATCCTAACTTCACCAACATCTTCCAGCTTCCTCTTCCTTGATAAGATTTCTTTTAAGAACTTCCCATAGGCGGGCATACCTAAAATAACATCAAGGAAAGGAATGTTAATATGTAGCTTATTCATCAACTCAAGGAACTTACCAAAGTGCTTGTCTAGATGTGCTCTGGCCCTGGACTGGGGGAATGGAAGTGGTGGTTTGTATGCAGGAGGTGGAATATAAGTTTTGGTTGTCCCTCCTGCTTTCTGTTGCTCCGCCTCGGTTGGCATCTCGGTCGAGGTGTTCTTCGACTGAATCTGGACCGAGGTGGTCTGCGTCGAGCGAGGTACTGGATCTGCAGTTTTGAGTCCGCTCCTCGTCGTTATGGCCATGCACTGGCCCTTAGGGTTGCTTTCCGTCTTTGCTGGAAGCTTCCCTGGATCTCTTGGCGCTTCATTCGCCCTATTAGCAAGTTGTTGTTCGAAGGACTTTTGGGCCCTCGAAAATGAAGTCATGGAATTCTCCATAGCACTAAGCTTGATCAAGATAGCCTCCAAAACTGCGTCTTTCTTTTCCGGTTGAGACGAACTTGATCCTTGCCCTTGGCTTTTTAATGGAGTAGAAGAAGAAGAAGGGGAAGAGAGGAAAGGGTTAGAGGAATTATTAGAGTTGGAGTTAGAATAATTGTTACCAGGATTCTGGTTGCTTTGATTGTTCGTCCTCCAATTGTTGCTATTTGACCCTCTATTGTTGTTGTTGTAGTTGTTGTTTCGGGGACCGTTGTTGTTGTTACGGTTCCCGTTGTTGTTGTTGTTGTTCCTTTGCCCTTGCTCTTCCTTCTTGGGTTGAGCCATCAAGAGTTCCTTCAATTGCTTCACGTCATTCTTCAAGGACGTGAGTTGATTGTTGTTGGATTGAGTCTCTTGAAAGTTGACTCTTTTAACTCCACCTTCAGCTCCTTGGTGGGTATATTTCTCCATGTGCAAGGATTGCTTCTCAATGAAGTCCCAAGCCTCATCAATCGCCATGTCCATGAAGGTACCGGCGGAGAGTAGTTGGAGATTGAACTGGGTGCTTCCGTCCAGTCCTTTGAAGTAGATCTCCAACAACTCGATCTTTGGAATCCCATGATGTGGGCAATCCAAAAGGATATCCTTGAACCGCTCCCAAGATTTGGACAAGCTCTCCTTGTCCTTCATAATGAAAGCATTGATCTTCCCTCTCATTTCAGCGGTCTTTGAGGGGGGAAAGAATTTGGTCAAGAATTCCGTAGTCATCTCCTCCCATGTCCTAATTTTTCCTGGAGGAAGAGATTGATACCAAGTAAGAGCTCTATCTTTTAAAGAAAAGTAAAAAGGTCTTAGCTTGTAGTTGTTATTTTCAATTCTGGAAGGTCGCAAGGTTTCCATCAAGATCTCGTAGTTTTGAAGATGTTGATGTGGTGATTCCTTCTCTAGCCCTCCGAATTGGCACTGGCGAATCATGGATAGAACTTGCGGTCGAAGTTCGTAGTCATGGTCCGCTGGATCTCCTAGGTTCACTCTTGGACGCCTCAGTTGTTGATTAGGGTCCATCCTTTGACCTAGGGTTTGTGGGATTCCTGCAAGAAGAACATCTCGGACTGGTCTCCGAGGTGGAAGTACATCGGCCGGGGCGTCAGGTACTGGAATTTGCCTCGGTCGAGGGTCAACTACTGGATCCTGCATCGGTCGAGGATCAACAGGAGGATCTTCCCTTGGTGGTTGTAGAATCTGATTTCGGATGACTGCTATCTCCGCTTCGATTGCTGCAGTCCTGGTGCGATTCTCTTCTTTCTCTTGCCTCAGTTCTTCCTTGCTGAGACGTAGCAGCTCTAGCGTCTCTTTTAATTCAGCCGCAAGATCGCGATCGTCTTGTTGGGCCATCTTTGCTTCTCTTAAGCGTCGCTTGTATGTCTTTTCTGGTTCGGGATCGTAAGAAACGATTTCCTTCCCAGTGCGGGTTCTTCGCATATACCTAAGAAAGAACCTGCAAAAGTCACTCAAGTAGAGTGGTTAGATGACACGGGAGCAAACGCCCAAAGAGCAAACCGTACCGGCTCGGTCTAGACCAAGTCCCCGACAACGGCGCCAAAAACTTGTTCGCTCCAAACGGTGTGTGCAAGCTTTAAATTTATAACCCTAGACTTAAGCTTAAAACAAGGATGCGAACCCGCAGTGTACGGGTCAATCGTAGTAAAAAGCAAGAAATTCCAGGGGTCGATCACAGGGACTCGGTGAAACAAAGTCAATAACGGTAAGCTTCGCGAATACTAACCACAAAGAGCAATTAACACAATCAAAGATGAATAAGAAGTCAATAAAGCAAACACGCAATTCTAGGGATTTAAGCTTCTAGTTGTGGTTCCAACTCAAGATCTAAAGATAAGCGGACAAAGCTGAGATTTTTGCGTGGGGAAGGTGTTACTAAAGTGGAGTAGATCACCGGGTAAATCTCACTACACACTAATCCTAAACCGTAACTCCTATTACCGGGTAAGTCTCAAGGAATCAAGATGAAGAACTATAACCTCAAACTAACACATCATCTAAGGGAATAGAATCAACCTTTACCGGGTAAGTCTCAGGCTAACTCACAAAGATGGGATGGAAGCACACTCAAACCCCAATAAAGGATAAACTTTTATTACCTACACTTATGATCGTTGGTACACAAACTAAGGAATTACCGGGTAAGTCTCATCCTAAGCTTGCATTGAACCAGGAAAGGTGTAATAAGAATAGGATTTGGCAAACTCTAACACTTAACTCTCAGTTTAGGATCAGATAAGTCACCTCGGTCAGCCAAATTCCACCCCGGCCGAGATGTTCATCGACTGAACGAGATGCTTAGGGTTAAGGTTAAAGACTCGAACTTTCAGGGTCCTACTGGAATCTAAGATTGTTCTATCATTGTTTTTCCCACAACCTTCAGCCAATCACCCTAGAATCACACAAGGAAATTAGCCACTCATCATTATTATGAAAGTATTAAATATATGGGAAGACGGTGAATATTTGAACAAGAAGAATTTAATGAAAAGACTTCAATAACTGAATCAAATATCACAACAAAAGCGTTCCTTGGATAGCAATCCAACAAGACAAGACAACGAGTGAGGGAATTAAAGACAATCTTACAAAACCCTCCAAAAGCTATGAAAGCTATAGACTTCAATCTTCCCTCAACCTTCAACAAGGTTCTTCGAAACTCCCAATTGGAGTATGCTGCTGCTGCTGCTGCGTATGCTGGATGTATATCGGATGTATATCAGCTGTATAACGGCCTCCTGATTTTTGGGAAATCCGACCCTTTTTATAGGAAAATAACCCTCCAAAGATAAGATATCCTAGAAAGATCTTTTCCCATAAAAATAGGTAAAATATAAGATCTTCTTCCTTCCAGGAGCCAAGCCCAAAAATATAAGATCACTTTCCAAAGATAAAAGATCTCAGCCAAGAATAATATATTCTCGCCGCGTCCTAGGTGTTCGCATCGGTCGAGTCGGCGTCTCTGGATCACCTCGGTCGAGATGAATCTCTGGTCAACCGAGGTGAGTCATAACTGAATGTGAAATCTCTCAAAACTGGTCCAAAGTGAATCTCTAATCCATGGCTATGCTCTCTGGATGTAGCTCCAAATGACTCATGACTCCTTTTGCGCCTTTTTGATGCAAAACGCGCCATTTTTCCTACGATTACAACAAAACTAGGTGTAGACCTCGATTCTCGCAAAGGTAGATGAAATGGTAATATAATCACATATAACACATACAAACATGCAGATTATTGAAGATAAAACATCCAAACAAACCCTAAAATATAGACTATAATTCATGCTATCACTCATTAAGAAGATACTGAATCATCCTATGCACCAAATATCATAATTTGTACCATCAAGTTTCTCAGAGGTGGACAAATCACCAATCATATTTTTAGCCATCTTCAAGTATATATATATATATAATATGGATATTAGGCACGATAGATAAGATAAATTACTAAAAACTTTTTATATACGTCTCATGTTCGAAAATTTCACTATGCTCATAATCATCACACTAAAAACGTAAACTATAAAGTTTCAGAATTTATATTTCATCATTACAAGAATGTATGATGAAAACATATTCAATTGTACATAAAATTAAGCCAAACAAATTAGTAATATAACGTCACTAAGATATTAAAGTATAATGAAAACAAATTTACATTATAAGGTGAAATTGTATTCACAAAAAAAAAAGCGATATACAAAACTCATTCGTGTATACAAGCATATCTTTTAATAATTAGTAATAGGCAGCGAAAAAAACAGCAAGAAATTTGATTATATTTTAAAAAAACTATTCTCATTAAAAATGAAAAATTTATATAAATCATTTTTCTAACGAACATATGAGAAAAATCACACAGATTTGCGAGCGTGTGCCACATAGGCGTTTTCTCAGTTGCTATCACCGACTAGAAACAATCATAGCGTGACACACTCATGCCGATACAAAACTGGTGAAGGCGTTTTACAGCTATGTTCTCAAATGGGAATAACTATGTGTGGGTTAGGGATGATCGACGCTTGACATACACGTGTGAAACCTATACAAGACAAATTCGAAGTCTGGTGTTTAATACACAATGAAAAACGAAAAAAAACAACGGGATAATTACGGTACAAAACGATAGTCGGGACAGAGGCCGAAACACATTTGGCTTTGATACCACTGTTGGATAATGTACTAACCTTAACGGTACTCGTACTGGTAGTGTTGTCCTCAGTCCATAACGTTAACCTTATAATAGACCAGAAGTATCCACACCCCAAATTCCAAAGCCACTGATTAATGGTAAGCTCTGTTGTGTTTTCATAGAAGTATATCGTAGTGAGTTGTATATTCACATAAAATAAACCCCTATATATATTGCTCCAATATGTCGGTTACAGTTGAGGAGATCAATGGGTAATTAAGGAGAATATTGACTATTTATTTCCTGTCTTAAAAGCCAATTAAGACCCCCTTAATTTTAGTAAAGGAATATGTACAACCAAGAGCCGTTTAAATTACAATAGTCACCAATGTCACCAACCCAATCAGCGTCAGTGTAGGTGGACAAATTAGTTGGAGAATCAGCTTTGATATGGAATTGTAGTCCTGACGTAGCATTAAGGTATCGAAGCAAGCGTTTTGTAGCCTGCTAGTGTTGAATGTTGGGGGAGTGCATGTGCTGAGCAAGTTTATTTACTGTATAGGAGATATCAGGCTTTGTGAAGGCTAAGTATTGTAAGCTTCCAATGACACTGCGATAAAGAGTCTGATTAGAGAAGGGTTCTTGCTCCAAGGCTGTGGGAAATGTGGTAGCCATTTCTGTGGCGACGGGTTTATATTGAAGCATGTTTGTTTTACCCAAGATATCCTTTATGTACTTTGACTAAGATAAATGAAAACCACTTGAGTCTCGTTGAATTTCAATTCCAAGGAAATAGTTGATGGGTGTTCGCTCCAAACGGTGTGTGCAAGCTTTAAATTTATAACCCTAGACGTAAGCTTAAAACAAGGATGCGAACCCGCAGTGTACGGGTCAATCGTAGTAAAAAGCAAGGAATTCCAGGGGTCGATCACAGGGACTTAGTGAAACAAAGTCCAATCACGGTATGCTTATGTAAATACTAACCACAAGAGCAATTAACACAATCAAAGATGAATAAGAAGTCAATAAAGGGAATATGCAATTCTAGGGATTAAAGCATCTAGTTGTGGTTCCAACTCAAGATCTAAAGATAAGCGGACAAAGCTGAGGTTTTTGCATGGAGAAGGTGTTACTAAAGTGGAATAGATCACCGGGTAAGTCTCACTACTCACTAATCCTAAACCGTAACTCCTATTACCGGGTAAGTCTCAAGGAATCAAGATAAAGAACTATAATCTCAAACTAACACACCATCTAAGGGAATAGAATCAACCTTTACCGGGTAAGTCTCAGGCTAACTCACAAAGATGGGATGAAAGCACACTCAAACCCCAATAAAGGATAAACCTTTATTACCTACACTTATGATCTTAGGTACACAAACAAAGGAATTACCGGGTAAGTCTCATCCTAAGCTTGCATTGAACCAGGAAAGGTGTAATAAGAATAGGATTTGGCAAACTCTAACACTTAACTCTCAGTTTAGGATCAGATAAGTCACCTCGGTCAGCCAAATTCCACCCCGGCCGAGATGTTCATCGACTGAACGAGATGCTTAGGGTTAAGGTTAAAGACTCGAACTTTCAGGGTCCTACTGGAATCTAAGATTGTTCTATCATTGTTTTTCCCACAACCTTCAGCCAATCACCCTAGAATCACACAAGGAAATTAGCCACTCATCATCATAATGAAAGTATTAAATATATGGGAAGAAGGTGAATATTTGAACAAGAAGAATTTAATGAAAAGACTTCAATAACTGAATCAAATATCACAACAAAAGCGTTCCTTGGATAGCAATCCAACAAGACAAGACAACCAATGAGGGAATTAAAGACAATCTTACAAAACCCTCCAAAAGCTATGAAAGCTATAGACTTCAATCTTCCTTCAACCTTCAACAAGGTTCTTCGAAACTCCCAATTGGAGTATGCTGCTGTTGCTGCGTCGTATGCGAGATTTCCAGCTGTAAGCGGATGTATGCGGCCTTCTCGATTTGTGAAAATCCGACCCTTTTTATAGGAAAATAACCCTCCAAAGATAATAAATCTTAGAAAGATATATTCCCATAAAAATAGGTAAAAATATATATTCTGCATATCTCCTTCCTTCCAGAAGCTCAGCCCAAAAATATAAGATCACTTTCCAAATTTAAAAGATCTCAGCCAAGAATAAAATATTCTCGCCGCGTCCTAGGTGTTCGCCTCGGTCGAGTCGGCGTCTCTGGATCGCCTCGGTCGAGATGAATCTCTGGTCAACCGAGGTGACTCAGAGATGGAATCTCTCGAATCTGCTCCAAAGTAAATCTCTAATCCATGGATATGCTTCCTGGATGTAGCTCCAAATGACTCTTGACTTCTTTTGCGCCTTTTTGATGCAAAACGCGCCATTTTTCCTACGATTACAACAAAACTAGGTGTAGACCTCGATTCTCGCAAAGGTAGATGAAATGGTAATATAATCACATATTACACATACAAACATGCAGATTATTGAAGATAAAACGTCCAAACAAACCCTAAAATATAGACTATAATTCATGCTATCAAAATACCCCATACTTAGCCCTTGCTTGTCCCCAAGCAAGTTCCTCATATAAAAGACAAGATAGAATGGATTATAAGTCAAGAAAATCAATGAAAACGTCTTTCAAAAATATTTTATGATGTGCAACTATCATAGATCACTCTAAGAGAGTACTTCCTGGAATTAAAAACTCAATATGATCAAAACATTTTATAAATATAAGAAAGTTGTTCATCTTTGCATAAAATCATAGAATGCATAATAAATCATAATTATCAAAATTAATCATGTATAATCCGATTTAAACCGCTAAGTCAATCAACAAGCTCAAGGTCTCAAGGGCTTCCCAAAAGAAAAGGTCAAGAAACGTGTAGGGTAGGGATGAATGTAAGGTAATGTGGTGCTAGAATCCGGGAAAAGGATGAACTTCACTTTCACTTTGACTTGCAACATCTTCCACCAATAAGCTTTGCTTATTTCACACTTTTTTTTTTCTTTTTACTTTACTTTTTGGGATGCATGGACAGAGGTGCACAATAACCGAAGCCTAGGAAATCCGCAATCATCAATTTCTCGAGATGCGTCAAACCCTTGATGCACATACCATGACCCGTTAGGAATATCGCTCAATCCGACTTTGGCAAGACACAAACACCCGGCTATGTGAATGGTGCCGAGTTACTCATCTTCATGATTGACTTCCCCAAACCTATTATTGCTTTCTAATACTTTCACTTTCAGCCACTTCTCAACTTTTGACTTGCTTTCACCACTTCGCTTGCTTCCAAATTCCCGGATAGGTAAAGGGAGGCAATATGTATATGAGGGGCTAAGCATGATCAAGAAGAAGAAGAAGAAGAAGAATGAATTGCCTTGGTCTTTCCAAGAAGAACGTGAGAGAACTTATGCTGCGGTGTCAACCTTCAAATTCAACATAATTTGGATAAAAATAAAGTATTAAACATGCCAATAATTTTAAACAAAGCATTTAGCAACTTAAACATATCATAAAACATTTCAAACATATAAAGAATTTAAATCCAGTCGGTAAACAAAATCTTCACTGAGATCATATCCAGATAAGTAACACAAAAATCGTTTTCGAAAACTCTCTGTTACGCCCACCTCGGTCGAGGTGTTCTTGGTTCAACCGAGGTGAAACACCTCGTTTTGCCAGAACTGTCCCGGTCGAGGTCAAAAATTTTTTTAAAACCATTTTGTTTTTTTTTCGGTTTCGACGTTTTTCTCAGTCAAATAACCTGTAAGTATTTAGCAACTTAAACAAAGCATTTAGCAACTTAAACATATCAGAACTGTCCCCGACAACGGCGCCAAAAACTTGTTCGCTCCAAACGGTGTGTGCAAGCTTTAAATTTATAACCCTAGACTTAAGCTTAAAACAAGGATGCGAACCCGCAGTGTACGGGTCAATCGTAGTAAAAAGCAAGAAATTCCAGGGGTCGATCACAGGGACTTAGTGAAACAAAGTCAACACGGTATGCTACGTTAATTCTAACCACAAGAGCGATTAACACAATCAAAGATGAATAAGATGTCAAATAAGCAAACATGCAATTCTAGGGATTAAGGCATCAAGTTGTGGTTCCAACTCAAGATCTATAGATAAGCGGACAAAGCTGAGATTTTTTTGCATGGGGAAGGTGTTACTAAAGTGGAGTAGATCACCGGGTAAGTCTCACTACTCACTAATCCTAAACCGTAACTCCTATTACCGGGTAAGTCTCAAGGAATCAAGATAAAGAACTATAACCTCAAACTAACACACCATCTAAGGGAATAGAATCAACCTTTACCGGGTAAGTCTCAGGCTAACTCACAAAGATGGGATGGAAGCACACTCAAACCCCAATAAAGGATAAACTTTTATTACCTACACTTATGATCGTTGGTACACAAACTAAGGAATTACCGGGTAAGTCTCATCCTAAGCTTGCATTGAACCAGGAAAGGTGTAATAAGAATAGGATTTGGCAAACTCTAACACTTAACTCTCAGTTTAGGATCAGATAAGTCACCTCGGTCAGCCAAATTCCACCCCGGCCGAGATGTTCATCGACTGAACGAGATGCTTAGGGTTAAGGTTAAAGACTCGAACTTTCAGGGTCCTACTGGAATCTAAGATTGTTCTATCATTGTTTTTCCCACAACCTTCAGCCAATCACCCTAGAATCACACAAGGAAATTAGCCACTCATCATTATTATGAAAGTATTAAATATATGGGAAGACGGTGAATATTTGAACAAGAAGAATTTAATGAAAAGACTTCAATAACTGAATCAAATATCACAACAAAAGCGTTCCTTGGATAGCAATCCAACAAGACAAGACAACGAGTGAGGGAATTAAAGACAATCTTACAAAACCCTCCAAAAGCTATGAAAGCTATAGACTTCAATCTTCCTTCAACCTTCAACAAGGTTCTTCGAAACTCCCAATTGGAGTATGCTGCTGTTGCTGCTTATGCTGGATGTATATCGGATGTATATCGGCTGTATAACGGCCTCCTGATTTTTGGGAAATCCGACCCTTTTTATAGGAAAATAACCCTCCAAAGATAAGATATCCTAGAAAGATCTTTTCCCATAAAAATAGGTAAAATATAAGATCTTCTTTCTTCCAGGAGCCAAGCCCAAAAATATAAGATCACTTTCCAAAGATAAAAGATCTCAGCCAAGAATAATATATTCTCGCCGCGTCCTAGGTGTTCGCATCGGTCGAGTCGGCGTCTCTGGATCACCTCGGTCGAGATGAATCTCTGGTCAACCGAGGTGAGTCACAACTGAATGTGAAATCTCTCAAAACTGGTCCAAAGTGAATCTCTAATCCATGGATATGCTCCCTGGATGTAGCTCCAAATGACTCATGACTCCTTTTGCGCCTTTTTGATGCAAAACGCGCCATTTTTCCTACGATTACAACAAAACTAGGTGTAGACCTCGATTCTCGCAAAGGTAGATGAAATGGTAATATAATCACATATAACACATACAAACATGCAGATTATTGAAGATAAAACGTCCAAACAAACCCTAAAATATAGACTATAATTCATGCTATCACTCATTAAGAAGATACTGAATCATCCTATGCACCAAATATCATAATTTGTACCATCAAGTTTCTCAGAGGTGGACAAATCACCAATCATATTTTTAGCCATCTTCAAGTATATATATATATATAATATGGATATTAGGCACGATAGATAAGATAAATTACTAAAAACTTTTTATATACGTCTCATGTTCGAAAATTTCACTATGCTCATAATCATCACACTAAAAACGTAAACTATAAAGTTTCAGAATTTATATTTCATCATTACAAGAATGTATGATGAAAACATATTCAATTGTACATAAAATTAAGCCAAACAAATTAGTAATATAACGTCACTAAGATATTAAAGTATAATGAAAACAAATTTACATTATAAGGTGAAATTGTATTCACAAAAAAAAAAGCGATATACAAAACTCATTCGTGTATACAAGCATATCTTTTAATAATTAGTAATAGGCAGCGAAAAAAACAGCAAGAAATTTGATTATATTTTAAAAAAACTATTCTCATTAAAAATGAAAAATTTATATAAATCATTTTTCTAACGAACATATGAGAAAAATCACACAGATTTGCGAGCGTGTGCCACATAGGCGTTTTCTCAGTTGCTATCACCGACTAGAAACAATCATAGCGTGACACACTCATGCCGATACAAAACTGGTGAAGGCGTTTTACAGCTATGTTCTCAAATGGGAATAACTATGTGTGGGTTAGGGATGATCGACGCTTGACATACACGTGTGAAACCTATACAAGACAAATTCGAAGTCTGGTGTTTAATACACAATGAAAAACGAAAAAAAACAACGGGATAATTACGGTACAAAACGATAGTCGGGACAGAGGCCGAAACACATTTGGCTTTGATACCACTGTTGGATAATGTACTAACCTTAACGGTACTCGTACTGGTAGTGTTGTCCTCAGTCCATAACGTTAACCTTATAATAGACCAGAAGTATCCACACCCCAAATTCCAAAGCCACTGATTAATGGTAAGCTCTGTTGTGTTTTCATAGAAGTATATCGTAGTGAGTTGTATATTCACATAAAATAAACCCCTATATATATTGCTCCAATATGTCGGTTACAGTTGAGGAGATCAATGGGTAATTAAGGAGAATATTGACTATTTATTTCCTGTCTTAAAAGCCAATTAAGACCCCCTTAATTTTAGTAAAGGAATATGTACAACCAAGAGCCGTTTAAATTACAATAGTCACCAATGTCACCAACCCAATCAGCGTCAGTGTAGGTGGACAAATTAGTTGGAGAATCAGCTTTGATATGGAATTGTAGTCCTGACGTAGCATTAAGGTATCGAAGCAAGCGTTTTGTAGCCTGCTAGTGTTGAATGTTGGGGGAGTGCATGTGCTGAGCAAGTTTATTTACTGTATAGGAGATATCAGGCTTTGTGAAGGCTAAGTATTGTAAGCTTCCAATGACACTGCGATAAAGAGTCTGATTAGAGAAGGGTTCTTGCTCCAAGGCTGTGGGAAATGTGGTAGCCATTTCTGTGGCGACGGGTTTATATTGAAGCATGTTTGTTTTACCCAAGATATCCTTTATGTACTTTGACTAAGATAAATGAAAACCACTTGAGTCTCGTTGAATTTCAATTCCAAGGAAATAGTTGATGGGTGTTCGCTCCAAACGGTGTGTGCAAGCTTTAAATTTATAACCCTAGACGTAAGCTTAAAACAAGGATGCGAACCCGCAGTGTACGGGTCAATCGTAGTAAAAAGCAAGGAATTCCAGGGGTCGATCACAGGGACTTAGTGAAACAAAGTCCAATCACGGTATGCTTATGTAAATACTAACCACAAGAGCAATTAACACAATCAAAGATGAATAAGAAGTCAATAAAGGGAATATGCAATTCTAGGGATTAAAGCATCTAGTTGTGGTTCCAACTCAAGATCTAAAGATAAGCGGACAAAGCTGAGGTTTTTGCATGGAGAAGGTGTTACTAAAGTGGAATAGATCACCGGGTAAGTCTCACTACTCACTAATCCTAAACCGTAACTCCTATTACCGGGTAAGTCTCAAGGAATCAAGATAAAGAACTATAATCTCAAACTAACACACCATCTAAGGGAATAGAATCAACCTTTACCGGGTAAGTCTCAGGCTAACTCACAAAGATGGGATGAAAGCACACTCAAACCCCAATAAAGGATAAACCTTTATTACCTACACTTATGATCTTAGGTACACAAACAAAGGAATTACCGGGTAAGTCTCATCCTAAGCTTGCATTGAACCAGGAAAGGTGTAATAAGAATAGGATTTGGCAAACTCTAACACTTAACTCTCAGTTTAGGATCAGATAAGTCACCTCGGTCAGCCAAATTCCACCCCGGCCGAGATGTTCATCGACTGAACGAGATGCTTAGGGTTAAGGTTAAAGACTCGAACTTTCAGGGTCCTACTGGAATCTAAGATTGTTCTATCATTGTTTTTCCCACAACCTTCAGCCAATCACCCTAGAATCACACAAGGAAATTAGCCACTCATCATTATTATGAAAGTATTAAATATATGGGAAGACGGTGAATATTTGAACAAGAAGAATTTAATGAAAAGACTTCAATAACTGAATCAAATATCACAACAAAAGCGTTCCTTGGATAGCAATCCAACAAGACAAGACAACGAGTGAGGGAATTAAAGACAATCTTACAAAACCCTCCAAAAGCTATGAAAGCTATAGACTTCAATCTTCCTTCAACCTTCAACAAGGTTCTTCGAAACTCCCAATTGGAGTATGCTGCTGTTGCTGCTTATGCTGGATGTATATCGGATGTATATCGGCTGTATAACGGCCTCCTGATTTTTGGGAAATCCGACCCTTTTTATAGGAAAATAACCCTCCAAAGATAAGATATCCTAGAAAGATCTTTTCCCATAAAAATAGGTAAAATATAAGATCTTCTTTCTTCCAGGAGCCAAGCCCAAAAATATAAGATCACTTTCCAAAGATAAAAGATCTCAGCCAAGAATAATATATTCTCGCCGCGTCCTAGGTGTTCGCATCGGTCGAGTCGGCGTCTCTGGATCACCTCGGTCGAGATGAATCTCTGGTCAACCGAGGTGAGTCACAACTGAATGTGAAATCTCTCAAAACTGGTCCAAAGTGAATCTCTAATCCATGGATATGCTCCCTGGATGTAGCTCCAAATGACTCATGACTCCTTTTGCGCCTTTTTGATGCAAAACGCGCCATTTTTCCTACGATTACAACAAAACTAGGTGTAGACCTCGATTCTCGCAAAGGTAGATGAAATGGTAATATAATCACATATAACACATACAAACATGCAGATTATTGAAGATAAAACGTCCAAACAAACCCTAAAATATAGACTATAATTCATGCTATCACTCATTAAGAAGATACTGAATCATCCTATGCACCAAATATCATAATTTGTACCATCAAGTTTCTCAGAGGTGGACAAATCACCAATCATATTTTTAGCCATCTTCAAGTATATATATATATATATATATATAATATGGATATTAGGCACGATAGATAAGATAAATTACTAAAAACTTTTTATATACGTCTCATGTTCGAAAATTTCACTATGCTCATAATCATCACACTAAAAACGTAAACTATAAAGTTTCAGAATTTATATTTCATCATTACAAGAATGTATGATGAAAACATATTCAATTGTACATAAAATTAAGCCAAACAAATTAGTAATATAACGTCACTAAGATATTAAAGTATAATGAAAACAAATTTACATTATAAGGTGAAATTGTATTCACAAAAAAAAAAGCGATATACAAAACTCATTCGTGTATACAAGCATATCTTTTAATAATTAGTAATAGGCAGCGAAAAAAACAGCAAGAAATTTGATTATATTTTAAAAAAACTATTCTCATTAAAAATGAAAAATTTATATAAATCATTTTTCTAACGAACATATGAGAAAAATCACACAGATTTGCGAGCGTGTGCCACATAGGCGTTTTCTCAGTTGCTATCACCGACTAGAAACAATCATAGCGTGACACACTCATGCCGATACAAAACTGGTGAAGGCGTTTTACAGCTATGTTCTCAAATGGGAATAACTATGTGTGGGTTAGGGATGATCGACGCTTGACATACACGTGTGAAACCTATACAAGACAAATTCGAAGTCTGGTGTTTAATACACAATGAAAAACGAAAAAAAACAACGGGATAATTACGGTACAAAACGATAGTCGGGACAGAGGCCGAAACACATTTGGCTTTGATACCACTGTTGGATAATGTACTAACCTTAACGGTACTCGTACTGGTAGTGTTGTCCTCAGTCCATAACGTTAACCTTATAATAGACCAGAAGTATCCACACCCCAAATTCCAAAGCCACTGATTAATGGTAAGCTCTGTTGTGTTTTCATAGAAGTATATCGTAGTGAGTTGTATATTCACATAAAATAAACCCCTATATATATTGCTCCAATATGTCGGTTACAGTTGAGGAGATCAATGGGTAATTAAGGAGAATATTGACTATTTATTTCCTGTCTTAAAAGCCAATTAAGACCCCCTTAATTTTAGTAAAGGAATATGTACAACCAAGAGCCGTTTAAATTACAATAGTCACCAATGTCACCAACCCAATCAGCGTCAGTGTAGGTGGACAAATTAGTTGGAGAATCAGCTTTGATATGGAATTGTAGTCCTGACGTAGCATTAAGGTATCGAAGCAAGCGTTTTGTAGCCTGCTAGTGTTGAATGTTGGGGGAGTGCATGTGCTGAGCAAGTTTATTTACTGTATAGGAGATATCAGGCTTTGTGAAGGCTAAGTATTGTAAGCTTCCAATGACACTGCGATAAAGAGTCTGATTAGAGAAGGGTTCTTGCTCCAAGGCTGTGGGAAATGTGGTAGCCATTTCTGTGGCGACGGGTTTATATTGAAGCATGTTTGTTTTACCCAAGATATCCTTTATGTACTTTGACTAAGATAAATGAAAACCACTTGAGTCTCGTTGAATTTCAATTCCAAGGAAATAGTTGATGGGTGTTCGCTCCAAACGGTGTGTGCAAGCTTTAAATTTATAACCCTAGACGTAAGCTTAAAACAAGGATGCGAACCCGCAGTGTACGGGTCAATCGTAGTAAAAAGCAAGGAATTCCAGGGGTCGATCACAGGGACTTAGTGAAACAAAGTCCAATCACGGTATGCTTATGTAAATACTAACCACAAGAGCAATTAACACAATCAAAGATGAATAAGAAGTCAATAAAGGGAATATGCAATTCTAGGGATTAAAGCATCTAGTTGTGGTTCCAACTCAAGATCTAAAGATAAGCGGACAAAGCTGAGGTTTTTGCATGGAGAAGGTGTTACTAAAGTGGAATAGATCACCGGGTAAGTCTCACTACTCACTAATCCTAAACCGTAACTCCTATTACCGGGTAAGTCTCAAGGAATCAAGATAAAGAACTATAATCTCAAACTAACACACCATCTAAGGGAATAGAATCAACCTTTACCGGGTAAGTCTCAGGCTAACTCACAAAGATGGGATGAAAGCACACTCAAACCCCAATAAAGGATAAACCTTTATTACCTACACTTATGATCTTAGGTACACAAACAAAGGAATTACCGGGTAAGTCTCATCCTAAGCTTGCATTGAACCAGGAAAGGTGTAATAAGAATAGGATTTGGCAAACTCTAACACTTAACTCTCAGTTTAGGATCAGATAAGTCACCTCGGTCAGCCAAATTCCACCCCGGCCGAGATGTTCATCGACTGAACGAGATGCTTAGGGTTAAGGTTAAAGACTCGAACTTTCAGGGTCCTACTGGAATCTAAGATTGTTCTATCATTGTTTTTCCCACAACCTTCAGCCAATCACCCTAGAATCACACAAGGAAATTAGCCACTCATCATTATTATGAAAGTATTAAATATATGGGAAGACGGTGAATATTTGAACAAGAAGAATTTAATGAAAAGACTTCAATAACTGAATCAAATATCACAACAAAAGCGTTCCTTGGATAGCAATCCAACAAGACAAGACAACGAGTGAGGGAATTAAAGACAATCTTACAAAACCCTCCAAAAGCTATGAAAGCTATAGACTTCAATCTTCCTTCAACCTTCAACAAGGTTCTTCGAAACTCCCAATTGGAGTATGCTGCTGTTGCTGCTTATGCTGGATGTATATCGGATGTATATCGGCTGTATAACGGCCTCCTGATTTTTGGGAAATCCGACCCTTTTTATAGGAAAATAACCCTCCAAAGATAAGATATCCTAGAAAGATCTTTTCCCATAAAAATAGGTAAAATATAAGATCTTCTTTCTTCCAGGAGCCAAGCCCAAAAATATAAGATCACTTTCCAAAGATAAAAGATCTCAGCCAAGAATAATATATTCTCGCCGCGTCCTAGGTGTTCGCATCGGTCGAGTCGGCGTCTCTGGATCACCTCGGTCGAGATGAATCTCTGGTCAACCGAGGTGAGTCACAACTGAATGTGAAATCTCTCAAAACTGGTCCAAAGTGAATCTCTAATCCATGGATATGCTCCCTGGATGTAGCTCCAAATGACTCATGACTCCTTTTGCGCCTTTTTGATGCAAAACGCGCCATTTTTCCTACGATTACAACAAAACTAGGTGTAGACCTCGATTCTCGCAAAGGTAGATGAAATGGTAATATAATCACATATAACACATACAAACATGCAGATTATTGAAGATAAAACGTCCAAACAAACCCTAAAATATAGACTATAATTCATGCTATCACTCATTAAGAAGATACTGAATCATCCTATGCACCAAATATCATAATTTGTACCATCAAGTTTCTCAGAGGTGGACAAATCACCAATCATATTTTTAGCCATCTTCAAGTATATATATATATATAATATGGATATTAGGCACGATAGATAAGATAAATTACTAAAAACTTTTTATATACGTCTCATGTTCGAAAATTTCACTATGCTCATAATCATCACACTAAAAACGTAAACTATAAAGTTTCAGAATTTATATTTCATCATTACAAGAATGTATGATGAAAACATATTCAATTGTACATAAAATTAAGCCAAACAAATTAGTAATATAACGTCACTAAGATATTAAAGTATAATGAAAACAAATTTACATTATAAGGTGAAATTGTATTCACAAAAAAAAAAGCGATATACAAAACTCATTCGTGTATACAAGCATATCTTTTAATAATTAGTAATAGGCAGCGAAAAAAACAGCAAGAAATTTGATTATATTTTAAAAAAACTATTCTCATTAAAAATGAAAAATTTATATAAATCATTTTTCTAACGAACATATGAGAAAAATCACACAGATTTGCGAGCGTGTGCCACATAGGCGTTTTCTCAGTTGCTATCACCGACTAGAAACAATCATAGCGTGACACACTCATGCCGATACAAAACTGGTGAAGGCGTTTTACAGCTATGTTCTCAAATGGGAATAACTATGTGTGGGTTAGGGATGATCGACGCTTGACATACACGTGTGAAACCTATACAAGACAAATTCGAAGTCTGGTGTTTAATACACAATGAAAAACGAAAAAAAACAACGGGATAATTACGGTACAAAACGATAGTCGGGACAGAGGCCGAAACACATTTGGCTTTGATACCACTGTTGGATAATGTACTAACCTTAACGGTACTCGTACTGGTAGTGTTGTCCTCAGTCCATAACGTTAACCTTATAATAGACCAGAAGTATCCACACCCCAAATTCCAAAGCCACTGATTAATGGTAAGCTCTGTTGTGTTTTCATAGAAGTATATCGTAGTGAGTTGTATATTCACATAAAATAAACCCCTATATATATTGCTCCAATATGTCGGTTACAGTTGAGGAGATCAATGGGTAATTAAGGAGAATATTGACTATTTATTTCCTGTCTTAAAAGCCAATTAAGACCCCCTTAATTTTAGTAAAGGAATATGTACAACCAAGAGCCGTTTAAATTACAATAGTCACCAATGTCACCAACCCAATCAGCGTCAGTGTAGGTGGACAAATTAGTTGGAGAATCAGCTTTGATATGGAATTGTAGTCCTGACGTAGCATTAAGGTATCGAAGCAAGCGTTTTGTAGCCTGCTAGTGTTGAATGTTGGGGGAGTGCATGTGCTGAGCAAGTTTATTTACTGTATAGGAGATATCAGGCTTTGTGAAGGCTAAGTATTGTAAGCTTCCAATGACACTGCGATAAAGAGTCTGATCAGAGAAGGGTTCTTGCTCCAAGGTTGTGGGAAATGTGGTAGCCATTTCTGTGGCGACGGGTTTATATTGAAGCATGTTTGTTTTACCCAAGATATCCTTTATGTACTTTGACTAAGATAAATGAAAACCACTTGAGTCTCGTTGAATTTCAATTCCAAGGAAATAGTTGATGGGTGTTCGCTCCAAACGGTGTGTGCAAGCTTTAAATTTATAACCCTAGACGTAAGCTTAAAACAAGGATGCGAACCCGCAGTGTACGGGTCAATCGTAGTAAAAAGCAAGGAATCCCAGGGGTCGATCACAGGGACTTAGTGAAACAAAGTCCAATCACGGTATGCTTATGTAAATACTAACCACAAGAGCAATTAACACAATCAAAGATGAATAAGAAGTCAATAAAAGGAATATGCAATTCTAGGGATTAAAGCATCTAGTTGTGGTTCCAACTCAAGATCTAAAGATAAGCGGACAAAGCTGAGGTTTTTGCATGGAGAAGGTGTTACTAAAGTGGAATAGATCACCGGGTAAGTCTCACTACTCACTAATCCTAAACCGTAACTCCTATTACCGGGTAAGTCTCAAGGAATCAAGATAAAGAACTATAATCTCAAACTAACACACCATCTAAGGGAATAGAATCAACCTTTACCGGGTAAGTCTCAGGCTAACTCACAAAGATGGGATGAAAGCACACTCAAACCCCAATAAAGGATAAACCTTTATTACCTACACTTATGATCTTAGGTACACAAACAAAGGAATTACCGGGTTAGTCTCATCCTAAGCTTGCATTGAACCAGGAAAGGTGTAATAAGAATAGGATTTGGCAAACTCTAACACTTAACTCTCAGTTTCGGATCAGATAAGTCACCTCGGTCAGCCAAATTCCACCCCGGCCGAGATGTTCATCGATTGAACGAGATGCTTAGGGTTAAGGTTAAAGACTCGAACTTTCAGGGTCCTACTGGAATCTAAGATTATTCTATCATTGTTTTTCCCACAACCTTCAGCCAATCACCCTAGAATCACACAAGGAAATTAGCCACTCATCATCATAAAAGTATTAATCAAATATAGGGGAAGAAGGTGAATATTTGAACAAGAAGAATTTAATGAAAAGACTTCAATAACTGAATCAAATATCACAACAAAGCGTTCCTTGGATATAAATCCAACAAGCAAGACAACAAGGAAGAGAATCTAAGGTAATCTTACAAGAAAACCTCCAAAAGCTATAAAAGCTATAATCTTCATTCTTCCTTCAACCTTCAAAAAGGTTCTTCAAATCTCCCAACTGGAATATGGTTGCAGCGAAGTATGCTGGATCTCGCAGCCTTCAATGGTGTATAACGTGCTAAGCGAGATGTTGGATTTGTGGAAATCCAACCCTTTTTATAGGAAAATAACTCTCCAAAGATAAAATATCTTATAAAGATCTCTTCCCATAAAAATAGGTAAAATATAAGATCTAGTATATCTTCTTCCTTCCAGGAGCCAAGCCCAAAAATATAAGATCACTTTCCAAATATTAAAGATCTCAGCCAAGAATAAAATATTCTCGCCGCGTCCTAGGTATTCGCCTCGGTCGAGTCGACTTCCCTGGATCACCTCGGTCGAGATGAATCTGTGGTCAACCGAGGTAAGTCACAACTGAATGTGAAATCTCTCAAAACTGGTCTAAAGTGAATCTTTAATCCATGGATATGCTTCCTGGGTGGTTCCTTATGTTCCTCAATGTAGCTCCAATGACTCCATAGCTCCTTTTTGATGCAAAACGTGCCATTTTACCTACGATTACAACAAAACTAGGTGTAGACCTCGATTCCCGCAAAGGTAGATGAAATGGTAATATAATCACATAATATACATACAAACATGCAGATTATGAAAGATAAAACGTCCAAACAAACCCCAAAATATGGACTATAATTCATGCTATCAATGGGGCCTAAGTCCTTGACTGGGAAAGATGCAGACAATGAAGAGATGAACTGCACAACAAGTTTGTTAGAATACGCAACAACCATGAGATCATCAACGTACACCAAAATAAACATAAACTGATTTCCATGGAGATAGGTGAATAAGGGGTTGTCTGCGATGGATGGAGTAAATCCCATTGTGACCACAGAGTCACTGAGTTTGGAAAACCAAGCTGTTGGATCCTGTTTTAAGCCGTATAAGGATTTCTCAAGTTTGTATATGTGATTTGGTAGCGAGGGGTGAACAAAACCCGGTGGTATACCTCCTCCAAGAGATCTCCATGAAGAAAGGCGTTTTGAATGTCCAATTGGCGTACCTCCCACAGTCAAATTGCAGCTAGAGATATAAGAAGGCGAATTGTAGATGGATTAGCTACAGGGCTGAAAGTCTCATTGAAATCGATACCCCGAGTTTGATGGAAACCCTTGGCTACACGTCTGGCTTTCCGACACTTAACTAAGCTAGTGGAATTTCGTTTGGTTTTGTAAACCCATTTGACCCCAAGGACATGAGAGAAAGATGACAGAAGGACGAGGGACCAAATACTGGTTTGAAGGAGGGCTTGAAATTCAAGATTCATGGTTGCTCTCCAGTTTGGAAATTTCGAAGCCTCTGTGAACGTGGAGGGTTCATCTAAAACGAGTTCGGAAGAAGAGCATTGAGGTATAACCGGCCAGGGTATAATACAATCTGACCGTAGTTTGGGGCAGAAAATATTGTTCGGGCCCTGGGATATATGCATAGGATGGTAAGAAGGTTATTGTCCTGTTGTGGAGGTGGCCCAAAAATAGACATGTCAGGCTTTAGTGGGCCGGTATAAGGTCTTGTAGGTGAGCCCGAAAGTGAAAAGTTGGAGGATGAGGTTAGAGAGGACGGACTGGGTGAAGGAGTTGGGCTTGGTTGAGTTTGTATGGGCTCAAGAGTTGGGTTTTGAAGAAAGATTGGTGGTAGTATGATGTGGGTGGGTTCACTTGGAGGGGATGATGAAGGAGTTAAAAGGGAAATTTTCTTCATGAAATACAACATCCCTTGACACCTTGAGATGTATGTTCGATTGTTGGTCCAATCATGACAAATGAAACTTTTGTTTTGGGAGCTATATCTAAGGAAAATGGTTGGTGTAGAACGAAAAGAAAGTTTATGGTGGTTGTAGGGTAGGAGATTTGGGAAGGCTAGACAAACCAAAGACTCGAAGGAACTTGTAGTCCGGTTGTTTGTTCTAGAGAACTTCAAAAGGGGATTTTAGTGGGTGAAGGGAGCCTATTAATGAGATAAGTTGTGGTCTCAAAAGCATAATCCCAATAGATGAGGGGAAGATATAAATGTTTGAGAAGGGTTAAACCCATGTCAACAATGAGACGATGACGAGACTCAATCGAGCCGTTTTGTAGATGAGAGTATGGACATGTGAGACTATGGTGAATGCCAAGTTTCTCAAACAATGGAGTGACGGGTTTAAATTCGGTAACATTATCCATTTTGTTGATGAGAGTATGATCATCTATGGTTTTTGGATGCTTATGTTTCCCGAACTTAAGTGCTACCTCTAGTCACAAACTTCCACCTCATTCTACCGAGTGTGTTTTTCTATGCTATTCTTCCACATACCACAATTACCGTTGTCTCTGACTAGATAACCATAAGGTCATCTTGCCTCGTCATGTAAATTACATCAAATTGTCACCAATCACCTCCAAAACTTCCTTCAAATTGTCACCAATCAATTATGTACTTTTTTTCAGTCAAAATGTGTGGTGAAAAAGCATGGAGCCATTACACAAAGTTCATTCCTCAAGGGCCCTAAAACGCCAATTCTTTCATTTTGTTTGGGTATAATTTTTATAAAGCATAAATCGGATACTTATGCTACCATTTTGCCCTTCCACTCCTATGTGCCTACACAGTTTCACAAGAAAATAAAGAGTTTTCAATGTGACATGAGGGAAAATTTGACAATAATTATGCCCATCAATTTTGCCACAAACAGGGTTTAGTAATTCGGTTTTGCTACCCCCATACTTCACCACAAAATGGGAAAGCCGAAGGAATGCTTCACACTCTTAATGACAAAACTAGAAGTCCGTTATTTCATGCTCACATGTCCCTGGTTTATTGGGTTGAAGCTCTTCATTTAACGAGTTATGTTCATAATATAATCGCTAAAATACGATCTCAAATTTAACACCCACTTTCCGGCTTTACAACAAAATTCCCACATATGATCATCTATGGTTTTTGGATGCTTATGTTTCCCGAACTTAAGTGCTACCTCTAGTCACAAACTTCCACCTCTTTCTACGGAGTGTGTTATTCTAGGCTATTCTTCCACACACCACGATTACCATTGTCTCTGACTAGATAACCATAAGGTCATCTTGCCTCATCATGTAATTTACGATGAAAGTTATTTCCCATTCAAAACCGTACCTCGCTCAACACCGGAACCTGCACCGTCAGACGATTCAAATGCAACAACGCTTATATGACTATTGTTGCCTTCATCAACCCATCCCAACATTTCCGCTTCTAGTACCCGACCCACTCCATCCCATATTACTGCTGTAGAAGCTACCTCACCACCCACTTCTCCTATAACTAACTTTCCGGACCTGTCCCCTCAGTCCATGCCGCCAACCCAGTCTAACTTTAGCCCAACCCAACCCAACCCAGTCTGACGTTCCGAATAATCACCTGCTTGCCCAACCTCGTATGCAAACCCAATTACAAGCGGAAATTGTTAAACCCAATAAGTCATTTCACCCATTCCAAAATCATCTCAAGCACTGCAGGACCCGAATTGACATTCCGCAATGACGGATGAATATAGGGCGTTAACTAAAACTGGAACATGGAAACTTGTCCCGCGGTTTTGTGAATTTCTTATTTTCCATGATTATTCACCTAAAAGGTTAAGGTCACCATCTGATAGATTTTAGTGAAGAAGACCACATTTTAATTGATATTATAATAACCTTTATATATATAAGGCTTACAAGAGTATAACAATTAGAAATAACTAGGGAAGTAAACAACAAAGAGATAACGACCGAGATCTAAACGGAATCAGAAAGATGATGCAAGGTTGAGCAGGGGTATGATAGTGTGCTTAAGCATCCAATCCGAAAGATACATGTTAAAATGTTGAGTGAAGTGATAGCCATCCCACATAACTCTCTTGTATGGATATGGGCATGCTTGAACTCCAACCGTCCCACAAATATAACTTCTATTAAAGTTATATGGATTCTTCCCGTAGCCACAACATGTGACAAGAAGTGCACCTTGTTCAAATCCAAGAGAAGATGCATTTCGAAGCAAGCTCATAATTGCAAAGTAATAATCGGCATAAACAAGAGTAGCATTAGGGTATCCGACTCGAAGCTCTAAGATAGCCTCGTGTAGTTGTTGGTTGTGGTGCTCGATGACTTTGTTGAAATCAATGCGACATCCTAGATCATCATACATGTCGGGAGTTATCGAGTTGGACATGATGAGAGTAGCCGGAAAACACCCAAGGGGAAAGACCGTCGGAACCACCACATTAGAAGCACCCATAATGACCATTTCCTGATTGCCATAATGAACCAAAATTAGGGTTAATAACGCAAAGTAGCTCTCAGCTTTTATTTAAGATTGTTATGATCCTTACTTTCACAACATCTATAATTGCTCCGACAACATAAGGAACCATCTCATAAGCAACTTCAAGGGAATGTTCTTTTGAAAAAATAGCTAAATAATCAACACCTCCAATTGCTTCCATAAAAATCACACTTCTTTCGAGCTTACTTCTGCACTCTGCGCACACACGCGCACACACATAATAATTAAAGATTGAAGGGCCGGTTAGTTCTAGTGTAAGATCGAAGTACCGGTTAAAGAAGAGCAGGTGGCTTTAAGATATTTCCGAAACCAATCGAGTTGGACGGAGAGGGTACTGTTGGTGTATCCGGAGGTGTCAATATGCTTGGACTCGAGAATAGCATGATCCAAAGCTGTTGCTTCGCCCACAGCGAAATTTACGCCGCTACTGAAGTTTGCATCTTTGTCCAAATATGGATTCAGAAAGTCGAGCCCCAAAGCCATCGCTGTGAAAATGTTATCCATTAGGACAAAAAGATAAACTAAAGATTGGTATAACACAAGATTAAACGAACCATAAAAGTCAGCCATTATGAGGCCATCACTACATCGACCGGTGGCATAGTGGAAGTAAGACTCTCCGTAAGGAGGCGTTGTACACTCAAAGCCCTTCTCTCTCATCAAGTTGCCGGTGTCGGAGACAGAGTCTCCAAATTGATAGATGGTGTCAATGGATGACCAAACACTACCACTCATACTCATCTTCAAGCCGCCGATGGGACACCAGAGTAACCCAACCATGAATATAAGTTTCAAACCAAAACGTAGCTGCCCCCATTCACCCATCAAAACAATTCTCTGCAAAAACAATTGACATTTAAGGATGGCAATTTTTATATTGGATTTACGTGGGTATATATATATAGAGGGTGTGGTTCCCATGAGAACACCCCTAAAGTGTATACATGAGAACAATCGTACACCGTTGGATGATGAGTTTTAAGGGTTGAGATTTAGAATAGATATCATAATTAATAATAACTACGAATAATAATAATTAGGAATCCAACAATAACTACGAATAATCCACTCAACCACCAATAACTACGAATAATACATTAAACGATATGGTACCTTTGTAACAAAACTAATAATAATTACGAATCTGTTCTCATGTATACACGTTAGGGGTGTTTTCATAGGATCTAATCTATATATATATATATATATATATATATATATATATATATATATATTCATCGTGAATGTTATGTTGTTAAAGTAAGTCTCAATTTTTTTTAATTGGGTGTTATTCAATTATTTTTGCCTTGTCCAACTCGAATCCATCATATCCCATAATTTTGATTGTATTATTGATTTTAACAAACTTTCCAATGTATCACAACCACCAATACACGCTATATTAGAGTTTCAAGTGAATTACCACACTTACAAATGGCGATCTTACACTAGAGAGTAATATTAACATCAAATTTCAATCTCCTCTAGTTTAATAATATGTAAAATTTTCTGTATATATCACAGTTATAAAATATTAATCAAAATGTAAGTTTTCCTATTCTATTAAGGAAAAGCAAAAAAAAAACTATCACCCGCAAATAAAAAAAATTACAAAATTTAAAAGGGAGAATTTGACATACTAGGCCTTTTTGAGTTTTTGTTTAAAAAAGTGTACCCCAAATTTTTTACCACTTTTATTTAATAGTAGGTAAAAATTATTAACCCTTCTATTTATAAAGAAAGAATAAATGATGTTTGTTATTTGTTATATAAGTATAAGTTTTAATTTTTTATTACTGAATTTATTTTCTTTTATTATTTTTTTTACCTTTTTTTTAATTTTCTTTTTTATTTTCTTTTTTTATTTTCTGGACGGAATTTAAATATACCAGAATTTCTCATACCAGAAATTTCATACCAGAAATTTCATACCAGAAATTCATACCAGAAATTTCATACCAGAAATTATCATACGAAAAGTTCATATCAAAATTTAGTCATACCAGAATTTCTATCATAATTTATCATACCAGAATTTTTTTATACCTGAATTTTTTTTATACCAGAATTTTTTTCGTAACAAATTTTTTTTATGGTACGAGTTTTCTGCTATGAAAATCCATACCAGAATTTTCTGGTATGAATTTTTCATACCAGAATAATCATACCAGAATTCAACCAGTTAACCAAATACATCTAATAATTGATATCTGAAGTATTCTATTTGCCAACAGTTAAGAAAACCAATGTGAAAATGACAATCAAATGTGAAGAAGCCATTGAACAAGTTGAAAAATTTTATAAAACATATGGATTTACCTGCTTGGTTTCAATCCTCTGTCATAGCTATTACTACCGGCATTGACTAGCAGCAAAATCTATAGAAGAATTAAGCAGTATACCTAGCTAATTATGTGAAATAGGAGAGAAAATGAGCGAAAAAGGAGCGATTGACTGGGATCACGAACGGTTCCATGAACGAAGTAATCTCGAGAAAGGAGAAGCTTGACAAGCCAAGAAGCGACGAATCCACCAGCTCCAGTGACGCATACTCTTCCCTTCTCCATCGCCATGGCCGACTCTTATTTGTGCGGGAAGTGAGATCAAGAAACAAAGACGAACAGTGAACAATGAAGTTTGTTTGTCCAGCCCCACACCGTATTAAGAAGAGACGAACTACTGTTGTCTTGCTGTTTTTGTTGTTGTGCATCCAAACCTTCAAAACCTCCTTCCCAACTCCGATCTACTTGCTTAACATTTGTTTGAGCCTGAGAGATTCTTAGTTCCAAGGAAAATAGAAGGATATGAAGGATGGGCAGGGTTACATCCTGGTCGGAGCCTTGGAGCAGTATATCCAAATGAGGTCATAACAGATTTTGCGTTCTTGCCTTTTAGGGGAGGGCCAAGGAAGTGCGTCGGGGATCAATTTGCGTTGATGGAGTCGACTGTGGCATTGACCATGCTGCTGCAGAGGTTTGATGTAGAGCTGAAAGGGTCACCGGAATCGGTAGAGCTTGTCACCAGTGCAACCATTCATACCAAGAATGGCCTTTGGTGCAAATTGAGTAAAAGAACCGATTTAGACCATTAACACTGCCATTATTACCAATCCATTAGAATTGAGTAGCTAAAGGTTTCAACTTTCTTATCGACAATCTTAATACGCAAAGAGCATACTAATTGCAGTCAACTTTTTGTCATTTATGCCTCACCCAATCGAAGGGGTTTTGCCACGAAACAAGGCCAAAAAAGGGCAACGATTTGTTCTGATAGAGTACCTCCTAGCTGGTTCATGGAACTTGAGAACATTGTGATGAATGGCTCCTGTTCTCTCCACCATCAAATAGATTGGTTGATACTTCCTTCAATCCACCCCTCTTTTTGACAGACCTGTAAAGAGCCTCCATGGATCGTCGCGGTGGAGAGGAAGGAAGGAGGTAGAGACAAAATTTACAGATCCAGATCTAGATCGACAGAGGGTTAGAGAGGGAGCAAGCAAAAACAATATATAGGAAAAACAATGAGAACCTTGAAAGCTAAAACGGAAAGTAACTTTACTCAGATCTAGATCTAGATCTAGATGATCTTATCACCTTTCCCTTGGAGGTGAGATTCCAATTTGCAACGAACGGAGTAAGAGGATATTGTTTGAAGGACTGATCAAGGTGGAGATCGCTCACTTGGAAGTGAGATTTGAGAAATTCGAATCCTGTTGTTAGGGAAACTGAAACTCGAATTTGCATCCATGGAAACTGGACACTCGGTTTCTGCTCTTCATCCTCCAATTGGTAAGGATGGAGTCGAGAGAGAGTTGCAGAAGTGGGCAACGCTAACTTAATTTGGCCTTTTTGGTGGTGGGAAGATAGAACGGCTGGAAGAAAAAAAAAACAAGAGAAGGGGAAGGGAGGTAGAGTTTTTGACGGTAAAAAATAAAATAAAAAGAGGTCTAGTTACTTAACAAAAAAATAAAAAAAAGCCTACTTACTATCATTATTTCTCAAAAAAGCCTACTAACCAAATTTGCCCACTAATTGAATACAAATTATCGTTTTGATACATAAACTTTTGATACGATTGTCATGTCATCAATAAAATACTAAAAAGTCAATGTTTTTCGATCACTTATCGCCTATTGTATTTGAGTAATTGTCACATCATCTATAAAATATTTTATTTTTTAAGGGGGTATTTTTTTGAAACATATCCTTAAAAAAAACTATGGAAAAACAAAAATAAAATTCCGAAAATTTTTAATGTAATTTTTTCATACATATTTTATAGATGACTTGATCATTAACCAACTACAATAAGTGACATACCGTACGTATTGTACATACATTAATGAGTAGCTGCATCCTTTCCAGTTGTAGAACTAACCTTCAAATCAGCCTTTATTGACCGTTAAGTGTTACATGTTGATCGATTTCTAGCTGTAGAACTAACTGATAGATTATGTAAATATTGTAAATATAGGGTGCCCTTATGTAATTATGTAAACTCCGCTTATTATTAATATGAGCCGTCTGATGACGGAAACCCTAAGGGGAATTCATCTCATTCTCACATGGTATCAGACTTCTCGTTCTTCTAAACCCTCTTCCGCTTTTTCTTCCCCTTCACCGATTTTTCGATGGCCTCCGATCGGAAATCCCCTTTCCATTCTGCCCTCGGAATCTCCAATATCAAAAACAACATTGCTCTCGTCCTTGATCATGACACTCCATATACATCGTGGGTCACCTTATTTCGCGTTACTGCGAAAGCACACAATGTTCTGGATCACATCGACGCAAAGGTTCCTCGACCTGCAGACATCGATGATTCGTTATGGCTTCAAGTCGACGCAGCGGTTTTACAATGGATCTACAGCACCGTCTCCCGCGAGATTTTACTCCAAATCCTTGACTCTGACGATACTGCGCTTCAGGCATGGACTCGAGTAAAAGATATTTTTCAGGATAATAAGAATACCCGCGCCGTCTACCTCGAGCATGAGTTCTCAAATTGTAAGTTATCTGGATTTGCCTCCATTAACGCTTACTGTTTGCAACTCAAATCATTAGCAGATCAACTCAAAGGGGTTGGCTCACCGGTTCCTGACACTCGTCTTGTTCTTCAACTTATTTCGGGATTACCTGCTGAGTACAATGCCGCGGCAAGCTTTATTCAGCAAAGCGATCCGCTTCCCAGTTTCACTAAGGCTCGATCTCAATTGCTTCTTGAGGAAACTCGATTAAATGCTCAATCGGGTTCTGGATCGTCTAACACCGCCCTCACCGCTGATGCACGTTCCCAGGCATCTTCCGGCTCCTCGTCGCACAAGCCGGCGGGCTCGTCATCTCAGCGCCGGTCCGATTCCACCCCTGCATCGCCGGACTCCTCCAGCAACCGCCGCGGTCGAGGCCGGAAAGGCAAGTCCCGTCAGCAGCAGGTCGGCGCTCCTCCTCGTGCGATTTGGCACCCCAATTTCGGTTGGGTGTTACTGCCACAGTCCAGCAACTCAGCCGGCCCACAATGGCAACAGGCCCAAAACGCAGCAGGCCCACAACGACCACCATGTCCCTTTCCTGTGCAGCCTCAGCAGTCCATTCTTGGGCCCGGTCCAGCTTCTCCTTATCACCCACAGGCCCATTTTACAGCAGCAGCTCAAGCGACTGATTTGGATCAAAATTTTTCTTCCATGACGTTAAATCCGACGGATAATTACTGGTACATGGACACGGGTGCAACCTCCCACATGACGAATAATTCAGGTTCCCTCTCGTCTTTTTCACATAATGGTTCTTTAAATTCGATAATTGTTGGGAATGGTATGCGTGTTCCTTCTACAGGTATTGGAGATACTACTATCCCCACCTCCACAAAACCTTTACACCTATCCAATGTCCTTATTGCCCCAAAAATTGTCAAAAATTTAGTGTCTGTTCGACGGTTTACAACTGATAATAATGCCTCCGTAGAATTTGACCCTTTTGGTTTTTCTGTGAAGGATCTACACACGGGGACCACACGTCTGAGGTGTAATAGTTCCGGGGAACTCTATCCAGTCACTTCTCGTTCTCATCATGCTCTTTCTGTCGAGTCTTCCAACCTTTGGCATGCCCGTCTCGGACATCCCGGAGATCCAGTTTTAGATTTGCTTCGTCGTTCTTCTTTTATTAAGTATAGAAAGTCTCCTATGACTTCTCTTTGTCATGCTTGTCAATTAGGAAAACATCATCGATTAGCTTTTGATCGTTCTACTACTCGCTCTAATGCTCCTTTTGATATTATTCATAGCGATTTGTGGACATCTCCTGTCCCAAGTCGAGACGGTTTTAAATACTATTTACTTTTTCTTGATGATTTTTCTCACTTTCTATGGATTTATCCTCTCAAATTCAAGTCTCAAGTATTTGACCTCTTTGTTCAATTTCACAAATTTGTCACAACGCAATTTAGTCTATCCATCAAAAGTTTCCAATGTGACATGGGCGGCGAGTTTAACAACAATACCTTCCACAAATTCTTCATTGATCATGGCATTGTCTTTCGTTTTTCTTGTCCTCACACATCTCCTCAAAATGGTAAGGCTGAACGAATGATTAGAACCATCAACAACATGATGCGCTCTATGTTATTTCATGCCTCCATACCAATATCTTATTGGCCTCATGCCGTGGAAACGTCATGTTATCTCTTAAACATACTTCCCTCCACCTCCATTTCCGGTCAATCTCCCACTCAAGTGTTATACCTCTCTAAACCTTCCCTTGCTCATATCCGGGTATTTGGTTGCCTTTGTTATCCAAATCAAAGTGCAACCATTTCCCACAAACTCCAACATCGAACCACTCCATGCGTTTTTTTAGGATATCCTAAATACCATAGAGGATTCAAATGTTTGAATTTAGCTACGAATAAAATTATCATTTCCCGTCATGTGACATTTGATGAAACAATTTTTCCGTTTGCTACCCATTTCCGAGTTTCCCCGGAATCCATTACACAGCCCACGTCTGACGAAGACCCATCTCCTTATTTTTTAGCCCAAAATCGGCCTTCCCCACCTACAGCTGAAAGCAGCCCGCTACCATCCTCTGGCCCATCTTCTTCTTCGGCCCAGTCCTCCCTAGCACCTGCTACAGCTCCATCTGAACCGGCCTGCTCCATTACCCGGCCTATTTCCTTACCCGGCCCAATACCGTACCCTCCTGACACGGCCTGCTCCTCCTCTTCTGGACCAGCTCGCCCGACTTCTCCTCCGGCCCAGCCACATGCTGTCCCACACCGTTCTGTTCCCTTTTCAAATCCAACCGACCCCCACTTAAATACCGCAGCTCCTTCACCTACGGTTCAACCCGTAACAAACCGACCTCAAACCCGTAGTCAATCCGGCATTGTTAAACCCAAACCGATTTTTGACTTATCCGTTTTGACCGCCCCATTATCTCCCATTCCAAAATCCCACAATGTAGCTCTTCAAGACCCGTTTTGGACCGCTGCCATGCTTGATGAATATCGAGCCCTTATGCGGAATAAGACGTGGGTCCTGATACCTCGTCCTGCGGATGCTAACATTGTGCGATGCATGTGGATTTTTAAGCACAAGTACAGGTCTGATGGTTCCCTGGAGCGATACAAGGCTCGCCTAGTTGCTAACGGTTGTTCTCAGCAGGTTGGAATTGATTGTGATGAGACTTTCAGTCCTGTTGTTAAGCCAGCGACCATCCGTATGGTTCTCAGCATTGCAGTATCCCGCTCTTGGTCCATTCATCAGTTGGATGTTCAGAATGCTTTCCTTCACGGCCATCTGAACGAAACAGTATATATGTTTCAACCACCAGGCTTCCGCGACCCCTCCAAACCCAATCATGTTTGCCTTTTACAAAAGTCTCTATATGGTCTGAAGCAGGCTCCCCGGGCATGGTTTCAACGCTTTGCAGGCTTTCTTCATCGCATCGGATTTATTAGCAGTAAGAGTGACTCTTCCCTTTTTATTTTTAATCAAGGATCTGACACTGCCTATCTGCTTCTGTATGTCGATGATATTGTCCTTACGGCTTCTTCTGACGCCCTGCGCAAGCATCTGATCAAGCTTCTGAGTAAAGAATTTGCTCTGAAAGATTTAGGCCCCTTGTCATATTTCTTGGGCATTTCTGTTCGTCGGACATCCACTGGCTTATTCCTGTCCCAGGATAAATATGCTCGCGAAATTGTTGAAAGAGCAAAGATGTCTAACTGCAAACCCTCTGCTACCCCGGCTGAGACATCAGTCAAGTTAAGTGCTTCATCCAGCCCTGCTATTAGTGATCCGACACTTTATCGCAGTCTTGCCGGGGCACTGCAGTACCTCACCTTCACCCGGCCTGACATCAGTTTTGCAGTACAGCAGGTGTGCCTTTTCATGCATGATCCCAGGGAAGCTCATTTTGCAGCTCTGAAGCGCATTATCCGCTACATTTCTGGGACATCTTCGTTAGGTATCACCATCTCCTCTTCTCCGAAATCTGATCTTATTGCCTACACAGATGCTGATTGGGCAGGATGCCCTGATACACGCCGCTCGACGTCAGGTTACTGTGTCTTCTTCAATGACACTTTAATCTCATGGTCAGCCAAACGGCAATCTGTCGTTTCTAGATCCAGTGCAGAAGCAGAGTATAGAGGAGTCGCCAATGTTGTTTCCGAATGTTCTTGGTTGCGTAACCTCCTACTGGAGCTACATTGTCCTCTTGCCAAGGCTTCCATTGTCTACACGGATAACATTTCTGCTACTTATCTAGCCAGCAACCCGGTTCAACACCAACGGACTAAGCATATTGAAATCGACATTCATTTCGTCCGCGACAAGGTTGCCCGTGGTCACGTTAGAGTTCTTCATGTACCTTCGGCTTTTCAGTACGCAGACATTTTTACAAAGGGTCTTCCTCGACAGTTATTTCTAGATTTTAGATCCAGTCTCACTGTTCAGCCTCCTCCAGTTTCGACTGCGGGGGTATGATAGATTATGTAAATATTGTAAATATAGGGTGCCCTTATGTAATTATGTAAACTCCGCTTATTATTAATATGAGCCGTCTGATGACGGAAACCCTAAGGGGAATTCATCTCATTCTCACACTAACCTTCAACCTCACCCTTTGTTAGATATTGATCGATTTTAGTTCATATTTATCATTAGATATTCACTGTTAGATAACAAATGGGACAAGTGGTGGCGTTTTGCTAACAAAATTAAAATAAAATATGATTAGTTGAAAAAAATATAATAGGTGCTTAAGTGAAAAGAGGGATAAATAAAAGGTGATTTTATGTAATTTATTCATATCTTTATTACAAAATTTTTAATACATTGAAAGCTACACATAAATATGGTATATTAAGATTTCTTTTAGAAATTAAATTATTGAGGTTGAAATGTTGGCCGTATGTTGAGAGCATGTGCATCCTTTCTTGCTATAACTAAACTTCAACCACACCTGGGAAATTTGCAAGAGTTGAGTGTTAAACATTGATTGATATGTACATGCTCGGTGGAACCCATATATGAGTCGTCGAATTATATTTATAGGCGTTTAACAATTAATGGATTCATGTAATAATTTTCATTTATTTACTAGGTAATTGTTACTCATAGGAAATAATGATTTTGAAAATGAAATTAATTAAGAATGAACGTATGAACATGACTCATTAGTTAGAGTCAACATGAGACATGACCACTTGTTAACGACAATATTTGCACGACTACGTGCACCGTATTTGAACGACTATGAGCATGAATATTAGTTGATATGTTCACGTGCACGAGTGCTAAATCCTATATGTGCCCAATGTATTGATTTTTAAGAATATGAAACGTTTTTGATAGATTTTGGTGGAGAAGACCACACGAATGGTGGAGGTAGAACCACAATTTTATTGATATTGTAATCACCTTTATATAGGCTTTACAAGATAATAATGACGAATAATATATAGCAAACTAAATAATAATGATATTATCACGATCTCGATCTTATCACGATCACAATCTCGATCTTGATCTTATTATGATCACAATCTCGTTATTATTACGATTACAATCTCGATCTTTGTAACACCCCGAATTCTCAGAACTCGGAGCATTACTGGTTAGGACCTCACAATGGGTCCCGACCTCAGTTTGACAACAATATTACTAGGATCTTGCAACAAGACACAAATAGGAAAACCGAAATTTATAAAAATGTATTTGTAAAAGGATGAATGCAACAAAGTCTAACAGCCTATCCTACTTAAACAACGGAAAAGACTAACTGTCTTAACAAAAGGGAAAGACAACAAAGCAACAACCCAAACCCCCACTCTAAGGAGTACGGAGACCCGGTTGACCACTACTTCCGGATCACTCAGTTGCTGCTCTAACCTGCGATAATTTTAATAACACAACAAAACAACCATTAGCTAGTTATCTAAACATTAGGAGAATAATAATAGCACACACACACATAGAAATAAAAACACTCATCATGCTTTCAAACAATCCATTTATTATCTTCATTTAAGTCATTCACTCTAATGATACTTATTTTGTGACACGAGGGATTCCCAAACCTCGCCTCCGCCCCCGTGTACCCATCAGGAGTGGATCCGATGCATCTCACCGTGTACCTGGATGGTCTGGGTATAGAGAACCTCCCAGTCTCCTGGCAGAGCTAGGCAGTGATGTCACGGCCCGTTATACATACAATTGGGCCTTAACACATAATAACCACGGTCGTCCTAACAAGTTATTTTTATTATAACACCCATTGCACACACACAACCATTATCACCCAACTAATATCCAGAAACCGGCTAAGTAAGTCACAAGGACTTACCTTGATAAAAATCGCTTTTCTCAAATCTCAACTCAGTCCGAACCCGTGGTAACTCAAACGCCTGTCAAATAAGGCATGTGGGTCAAAATCACATCCAGATGTCCAACCTCATGCGAATGAATTACGGAAAAAGCCCTCTTACGGTAAAAGACCATTTTACCCTTAGTGCCGAAAATTCTCAAAGTCTATCATTTAGTTCTAATATTTTATTTTAGAACCTATGTCCATGATCTAGTTCTCATTGAAAAGTTTGGTAAGGATTTAGTAAGGTTTTATAAGAGTTACCCAAAGATCTTAGTTTACACAAAAAGTCGTTAAGGCTCGACTTTGGCTTAAGATATGAGGCTCGGATAAAAGTATTAAATTCCGAGATAAATCTCTAGATCTTCTATGATATGCATACTAAACATAGGAGTAAAGATCTCTCAAAAATACTAAATCATAACTCTCCCATAAATCTTCAAAGTTGGTATAAAAGTTGAAATTTCCCATACTTAGTCTATTTTCCCCTGCTGTAAAAACAGCTCATCTGCCCTTCTTTGAGTCCATATAAGTTCTAATCCGACCGTTAACTTTCTCCCAAATTTTAATACTGTAAACTTCATATATCTGTCTATAACATATCAAAAATTCAACGGTGGATGTTCGATCTAAGCTATCCAAAAACGGGTTCAAAGTCAGCAGTTTTAGCTTATCAACACTGAAATTTATGGGTTAGTTTTAGTTCCTAAGATTAAGTTTCATGACAATACTCTTCCCTTAATCAAATTCTCAATTCAGTCCTCCATGTCCATATCCTTTCTTACCACCTAAACTGCACAAGGCTCTACTTCAAGACTCTATAGAAGTCTCATAACAGGAGTACCCACCCTAATGCTAAGACTAAAAATGCCATCTTCGATCGAGCTTATGTAGGTAGCACGGAACACACCTGAAACGTTGCAGCCGGCTGAAGATGGTCATGTCCTCTGGTGTGTGTGTTAGCATGAAATATTGTGATATTTTAGGCACGTTTTCTAATCGTAATTGATTCATATTGATAGTCTTTGATTGAGCTTTGCACATATATGAGCTAGTATTACCTATATTGTCGATATGGATGTCTACACTAGTTCTATGTTGATTATAGGTAATTTGGAGGTATTTCCGAACGGAATCGAGCAAAGGAGAGTTGAGTTGATATGTCCATGGATCGAGGACACTTTTCGGAAGCAAATTCAAGTATTAGATTGAGGAATGCACGAAGGAAAGCAAGAATCACGGTCTTACCCCAAATTACGGCCGTGGATTGTGAGTCAGAATTCGATGTTCATTCCAGGGGATATTACGGCCGTGGATCAAACCGTAGTAGTTTCCACGCCTTAAAATTACGGTCGTGGAATCTTCCACGACCGTGATCTTGGCGAATCTTTTCGCCATATTTCGAAGCCATGATCTTTTGAAGAATGGGCCGGGCCGACGCTTCGTCTTGCCCTATAAAAAGACGGCCGAAAAGAGATTTCATCATG
>BSUD01000006.1:132497067-132598806 GCA_033239045.1 Fagopyrum esculentum | reverse complement strand
ACGTTTCCGGATCAGCCGGATGCGGCCCCGGATGTACCTAGGCGCTCTCCACGCCCAGCTAGAGCTTCAGGCTCGTCATCTCGCCGCGCCAGTGTGAGCGAGAGGCCCACGTGGATGACTACACCTCCCACTTGGTACAGCACACCTCCTCCTTGGTCCACGACGCAGCCAGCAGCACCACCGCCACCACCAGCACCAGCACCAGCCGATCCCCCGGGATGGTATGAGAGGATGCCGGACTGGGCTACCGGACTTTCAGACAGAGTCGGAGCATTAGAGATCCGGGCGGATGCTAGAGACAGACACTTAGACGACCTTGACCACATGATGAGGGACGTCTACCGCCAGCAGTTTGGGCGGGTCTATGATCCGAGTTTCTCTCCATTCCCACCTCCACCGGCGCCGCAGTGATCGATGACCGGACCGCTCGTTTTAGACATTCCCGCCACCATTTGTGAGTTTCTTTTTTCTTTTCTTTCTTTTGTTCTTTCTTGTGAACATTAGGGACAATGTTCGTCCTAAGTATGGGGTGGGATGTACTAAATGTTTGTAATAACTCTACTCTATATGTTGCTTTCATTCCTAGACTATCATTGCATGTTCATCATATGTTACACGTTTCATTCTTACATTGCATGAAAAAGAACTTTAAAAACCCATAAAAATTGAAAAATTTTGAAAAATTAATGCTTCTAATGAATTGAGATGATTTCCATGATAATCACTACTTGTGAATTGAGTTTGATGACAATTGCATGCTTGAAAGGATGGTAATTCGAAAAGAAATTGAATGAATGAATCTTACCTCTTTTGCAAGTTGTATAATGTGAAAATGTTACCTAAATCATGTAAGAAAATGAAGTTGAAATCACATTATAAGTTCCTATACTTCTTGTTGAAATGATTAAGGCAATTCGATACTTTCTTTCTTCTTTCTTTGATCATCTAACTCCTCATTAAAATATTAGCCTCCCTTACCCATCCGGGAACTTGGAAAGTGAATGAGAAAAAGGCGTGTTTGATGTGGGAGGGCCATGAGAGCATATATTTGCAATCAATTGAATAGAAAGAAATTATAGGTTTGGGGAAGTCAATCATGACGATGAGTAACTCGGCACCATTCACATAGCCGGGTGTTTGTGTCTTGCCAAAGTCGGATTGAGCGATATTCCTAACGGATTATGGTATGTGCGCTAAGGGTTTGAGGCATCTCTTGCAATTTTGAGAAACGCCAATCTCCTAGGCTTCGGTTTTTGTGCACCTCTATCCATAACTCCAAAAGTAAAGTCGAAAAATGAAAAGGAAAGAGCGAAGCTCTAAGTGAAGTGTTGTGTTGCGGAAACCGCAAAAGAAGAAGAAGGTAGTTGTCCACTTTCCCGGATTTATGCACCACTCTCCCTTAAAGTTTCCCTTCCCTTCCATACTCTAGACCTTTTCTTTGAAAGTCCTTAAGATCAAAAGAATGTTATATGGCTTGGTGATCTAAATTGAAGTTCTTATGATTGATTGTGATGATATTTGAAGGTTATATTGCTTGTTTGGAAGTTGAATTGATTCATGAGTTTTCTTTGCTTTTTACTCTCTAATCAAGTGTGTGAAAGTTTGAAAAACGATAAAAGCAAGGTTTGAGAATGATCTATTCTTTAGAAGTCACTTTCATCCAAAAGAAGGTACACATATTTCATCCTAACTCTTGTTTAAAGCTTTTTGAAAGACCTTGCTTAGGGACAAGCAAGTGTTAAGTATGGGGTTATTTGTTAGCATGAAATATTGTGATATTTTAGGCACGTTTTCTAATCGTAATTGATTCATATTGATAGTCTTTGATTGAGCTTTGCACATATATGAGCTAGTATTACCTATATTGTCGATATGGATGTCTACACTAGTTCTATGTTGATTATAGGTAATTTGGAGGTATTTCCGAACGGAATCGAGCAAAGGAGAGTTGAGTTGATATGTCCATGGATCGAGGACACTTTTCGGAAGCAAATTCAAGTATTAGATTGAGGAATGCACGAAGGAAAGCAAGAATCACGGTCTTACCCCAAATTACGGCCGTGGATTGTGAGTCAGAATTCGATGTTCATTCCAGGGGATATTACGGCCGTGGATCAAACCGTAGTAGTTTCCACGCCTTAAAATTACGGTCGTGGAATCTTCCACGACCGTGATCTTGGCGAATCTTTTCGCCATATTTCGAAGCCATGATCTTTTGAAGAATGGGCCGGGCCGACGCTTCGTCTTGCCCTATAAAAAGACGGCCGAAAAGAGATTTCATCATGGTCGCATATGCCTGCTTAGCGTTCTTGTATCAACGGATAGACGTGCAATCCCCGTTCACGCTCTTACACCTTTACACAAGCTCTTTACAATCGACGCTAAGGGTTAACGCTTCCCCACTTTGGAGGCAAGTTTCGGAGATCTCATTGAAGATCAAAGTTTACAGTTGAAGAGTTGTTCAAATCTCGCACTTTGGTGGAGATTGTCGTTGTGATCTTCGGAATTGTGAAAGACCGAAGTTTTTGGAAGAATTGCAAGAAGATCTCTCTTCTTGTTTAGGTTCGAATCGGAAACGGATTGACATCCCGTTTCTCTTCTTTCCTATAGTTGTGATTTGTTTGTTCCATTCTGAATCTTTGATAAACACTTGTTGGGATCTTGAGATTCACTTGAAGTTATTGATAGTTCTTGAAGGTTTTCATCTTTTATTCCTTAAATCTTGAATTAATATCAACATGACTGTTATTGGCTAAAAACCCTTAACAATTCTAAGGTGAAGGGTTGATAGTTGTGGCTTAGATGATGATAGATCGATCGCAAACAGATTAGACCCTGAGAGTTAGAGAATTGTCGCCGACAACCTTAAATTACGGGCTGTTCTTGAGTTCCACGACCGTGGAATCTCAAGATCCAACCGTAATTTTCTTGAGTTTACGAGCTTGCTTTTATCTTAATCCAAAGTTAAAGATTTGCTTTAGCTTAGTTTAGACTTGTCTTTTCTAGGTGGTAGTGAGCCTCAACAACCTCTACCTCGATTGTGAGCCTCAACAACCTCAATCGGATAAGTTAGTCTTGATCTTTAGATTATAGGTTTGGGTATTTGACACTAATCCTCGTCTTTAGTTCCTTTCTATATTGAGCCTCAACAACCTGTATAGGGAGTATCTTTTAGGTGAGTCACATAAGGTTTTTGGAACCTCAACCGTACGATTACCTTGCATTAGTATACCTTTGCATATCTCTACTCTGTCTTTACATCATTAGTATATCTTGAATCTATTGCCACAACTGAATACCCGGATCTTTAGGATTGTTGTTTTCCCAATATTTGCAAAACTCCCATACTTATTGCTTGATAACCTGAAATCGAATTTGTTCCCACCCAAATCCCTGTGTTCGATACTCTGGAATTCTTGCTTAACTACGTCGATCCGTACACTGCGGGTTCGCTGCTTGATTCTAGTTTTATAAATTTAAAGCTTATTTGCACACACCTCTAGGGGCGAACAAGTTTTTGGCGCCGTTGCCGGGGATTTGGTTTCGGCCGAATTCGGTAACCGGTTGTCAAGCTTGGGAGCTTGCTCTCGTTGTTTGATATTGTTTTAAGTGTATGCGCAGGTCCAGGAATACCGGAGATCTCTTACCTCTTGATCAAGAGCTAGAGAAAACCTTGAGGCAAAAGCGCAAGGAAAAGAAGATGACCGAAGGAAACGAACGTGATTTCCAATCGGAGCTAGCAGAGAAGGAAGCTCAACTTCGCTGGAATGATAACCTTCGCATAGATGAGATGAATCGGCATCAATCCCAAGTCAACGCTCTACAGGATCAGATGTTCCAGATGGGAATACAAATGAGCAAACTTAAAAATAACATGATCAAGAAATCCTCGAAAAGGACTTCAAGGTCTAGAAGGAGAAGAAGTCATTCATCCGCCGATGATAGCGACTCTTCCATGCCTCCGTTAGAAGAGATTGATCCCACGATCAACATAAATCCTTTCAACACACAAGAAGCTGCTAACTGCCGCATTCCACCTAGGAATGCGAGAGTCGAACGTGTGGATAATGAGCCGAGAACTCTTGGCCAGCGGATGGATCCAACACAACAACCACGCCGCTTAGGTGTGAACTTTGATGCTGAAGATGTACAAGGGTTTAGCTTCAACCCTCAAGTTATCACTCTTGTTCGCCAAAGCCAGTTTGGCGGTACAAGCGCTGAATCTCCACACCAACACTTGCAAAACTTTGAGTGTATGATGGAGACGATGAGACCAAAGAGCGCCACTACCAACAGCTACAAGCTCAAACCATTCTTTTTCTCCTTGAAAGAGAAAGCGCTGTCTTGGTACCAAGCTCTTCCTAATGGGAAACTAAACACGTGAGAAGACCTCTCCGCAGAGTTTCTCACCAAATTCTTTCCGCCTTCCAAAACGGCGGAACTTAGAGGTAAGATTAATGCTTTTTCTATGAGGCCTAACGAGAGTTTGTTTCAATCTTGGGAAAGGTTTCAGGATTTGCTCTTGGATTGCCCTCATCATGGCATATCCAAGCTTGCCTTGCTGGAAATTTACTACAAAGGGCTGGATGCGGGAACGCAATTCAACCTCCAATCCCTCTCATGCGGAACGTTCATGGACATGAGAGAAGATGACGCTTGGGACTTCATTGAGAAGCAAGCAAGAGTCATAGAGAAGTATTCCCACCGAAAGGTGGAAGGAAATCGTGTGGAGCAAGGAGCGAAGCTCACACATGAAGCTCAGAATCAGATCTTCTCCCTCAACAATGAAATCAAGGAGTTGAAGGAGACTATCAAGACCAACTTCCCAAAGCAACAAGGGAAGGATGTTGGTTATTTGGGCAACAACAACAATGGCGGTGATAACACCAACCGCAACAACAACAATAACCGGAACAATAACCGGAATAACAATTGGAATGGAAACAACAACAACCGGAACAACAACAATTGGAACAACAATCGTGGTTCAAACAACAACAATTGGCGCTCCAATCAACAGAATTCCGGTAACTCCTATCCTTCCAATTCTAATTCGCTAACTCCACCTTCCTCTTCCTCTACTCCTTTGAAAAGCCAGGGGCAATCATCTAATGGAGGAAGCACTTCGGGGAAGGAGAAGCCAGATCCCATGTTGGAAACTATCTTGGGAAAGCTTCAAGGGATGGAGGACCGCTTCATTAAATTCGATGATCGAGTCTCTAAGATCGACAAAGCTCAAAAGGTTTTAGAAAACCAAATGTTCGATCATGCGGAAGAAGTTCCTAGAAATCCAGGGAAACTTCCAGGAAAGACGGAGGACAACCCTAAGGGAAGGGTAATGGCGATTACAACTAGGAGCGGAGTGACTACCACCGATCCGCAGCCTACGTTCGTTGAAGTCCCCGTAGAGAAAAGCAAAGAAAAGGGGAAGGATAAGGAGGACGTCTATGTTCCCCCTCCAGCTTTCAAACCTCCCCTACCGTTCCCTCAATCTAGAGCGCGAGCACGCCTAGACAAGCAATTCGGTAAGTTCATAGAACTCATGAGCAAACTGCATATTAATATACCTTTCATTGATGCAATTGTAGGTATGCCGGCTTATGGCAAGTTCTTGAAGGAGCTCCTCTCTAACAAGAGGAAGCTAGAAGATTTTGGAGAGGTCAAGATGAGTTCGGATTCTTCGGATCTCATCAAGACTATGAAGGAGAAAATGCCCCCAAAGTTGAAAGATCCGGGGTCATTTTGCATTCCCATTGGAGTGGGAGAAGTCACATATGACGCTTTATGTGACTTGGGAGCAAGTGTGAGCATCATACCACTTGCATTGTGCAGGAAGATCGGTTTAGGCGACCCTAAACCAGTGAAGATGACGTTATACATGGCGGATCGATCCATTACTCGTCCCGTCGGCATTGTAGAAGACGTCCCAGTCAAGCTAGGCAAGTTCTTTGTCCCCATTGATTTTGTCGTACTTGACATTCCTGCAGATAGTCCGGTCCCGATCATACTCGGAAGGCCGTTTCTTGCAACTTCCGGCTGCATGGTCGATTGCAAGAATGGGAGACTCGCCTTTGATATTGAGGAAGAGAAAGTAGAGTTCGTTCTTTCCACTCTAGTGAAGGAACCAATCTTTGATGAAGATATTTACAATGTCCAAGACGAAGAAGGTTTATCTAGGGAGGAGGTAAGTGCGATTCTCTTTAACGATCCCTTACAAAAGGTTATTGCTATGAGTCTAACTAATGTAGGAGAAGAAGAAGAGTGCAAAGAGGAAATTGAAGCCTTAGAAGCACAAGAAGAGATGCATGAAGTGGAGTTTGAGAAACTCCACGATGAGGCTGAGAATACTCGAATCCACGGTCATACCCTGTATTCCACGACCGTGGATTCCACGACCAAAATCAACCTCCATTCCAGAGGATATTACGGCCGTGGAACACCAGAGGAAGCCGTAATTTTGGCCGTGGAAAAGGGCGATCGGCATACTTCTTCAACTTCTTCTAATTCTTCTCCAACCCATTCAACATCCTTAGAAACTTCTAAGGAAACATCGGAAGCTCCTCAAGGATCGTTGGAAGCTCCGAAAGCAATGGAACTCAAACCACTTCCTACTCATCTAAGGTACGCTTTTCTTGGATCTAATTCTACCTTTCCGGTCATCGTTAGTTCCGAATTAAGCATAGATGAACATGAACAGCTCATGATTGTCCTTAGGAAACATAGAAAAGCCATAGGCTACACTATTGAGGACTTAGTAGGAATTAAACCCTCCCTATGCATGCATAAGATACTAATGGAGGAAGACTTTAGAACTTCAAGACAACCTCAAAGGCGGTTGAATCCGACCATGAAGGAGGTTGTCAAGAAGGAAATTCTTAAACTTCTTGATGCAGGCATCATCTATCCTATTTCCGACAGCAAGTGGGTGAGCCCAGTTCAAGTAGTTCCAAAGAAGGGAGGAATGACGGTCATCACCAACAAGAACAACGAACTCATTCCTACCCGAACCGTGACTGGATGGCGAATGTGTATAGACTACCGCAAGCTCAACAACGCAACGCGGAAGGATCACTTTCCATTGCCATTCATCGACCAAATGCTTGAAAGGTTAGCACAACATTCATACTTTTGCTACCTTGACGGTTATAGTGGCTTCTTTCAGATTCCGATACATCCGGATGATCAAGAGAAGACCACATTCACGTGCCCTTGGGGTACGTTCGCTTATAGGAGAATGCCGTTCGGGCTTTGCAACGCCCCAGCCACCTTTCAACGGTGCATGATGGCCATCTTCTCCGAATACGTAGAGGAAATCATGGAAGTCTTCATGGACGACTTCTCCGTTTACGGTTCCTCTTTTAACGATTGTCTTTCTAACCTTTCTCTTGTTTTGCAAAGATGTGAAGACACTAACCTAGTTCTTAATTGGGAGAAGTGTCAATTCATGGTTAAGGAAGGAATCGTGTTAGGTCACTTAGTCTCTAATAGAGGGATAGAAGTAGACAAAGCTAAAATAGAGACCATAGAAAAACTTCCTCGCCCAATTTCGGTGAAGGGAATAAGAAGTTTCCTAGGACATGCTGGATTCTATAGACGTTTCATTCAGGATTTTTCTAAGATATCAAAACCTCTCACTAATCTATTGATGAAGGATGCGGTTTTTGAGTTTTCACAGGAATGTCTAGATGCGTTCAACACCATTCGGCAAGCTCTAATTTCAGCACCTATTATCCAACCCCCGGATTGGACTCTCCCTTTCGAGATTATGTGTGATGCTAGTGACGTAGCCATTGGAGCTGTTCTTGGGCAACGAAAATAAGGACGAACCCACGCCATATACTACGCTAGCAAAACGCTAGACGAAGCTCAGCTCAACTACGCCACTACAGAGAAGGAATTTTTAGCCATTGTCTACGCTATTGACAAGTTTCGCTCTTATCTTGTAGGTGCAAAGGTGATTGTCTACACGGATCATGCTGCGATCCGGTACCTCCTTGCGAAGAAAGATGCGAAACCAAGGCTGATTAGATGGATTCTTCTCCTACAAGAATTCGATCTAGAGATCCGCGACAAGAAAGGCTCGGAAAATTCTGTTGCGGATCATTTGAGTCGTCTAACACATCTAGAGGACGACCATTTGCCCATTGATGACTCCTTTCCGGACGAACACCTACATATCATAGAGGAGTGCATCAAGGTAATCTCCAAAGGTAACGAACCATGGTTTGCTGATTTCGTTAACTATTTGGTTTGCCAGGAGATACCACCCGGACTATCATACGCGCAAAGGAAGAAATTCTTCAAGGACGTCCGGGAATACTATTGGAACGAGCCTCTCCTCTTCAAGAGAGGTCCGGATGGCATCATTCGGCGATGTGTGCCGGAAGATGAGATGCAAAGTGTCATCCGTCATTGTCATTCACTACCTTGTGGAGGACACGCTAGTTCGAACAAAACTAGCGCAAAGGTATTGCAATCTGGATTCTATTGGCCTACTTTATTTAAAGATGTGCAATCCTTTGTTTCTTGTTGCGATGCTTGTCAAAGAACAGGCAATATCTCTAGAAGGAACGAGATGCCCCTCAACAACATCCAAGAGGTGGAGATTTTCGACGTTTGGGGAGTCGATTTCATGGGACCATTCCCTTCTTCTTGTGGAAACCAATACATACTATTGGCGGTAGACTACGTTTCTAGATGGGTCGAAGCAATTGCCTCTCCCACGAATGATGCCATGGTGGTGGTTAAGTTCTTCAACAAGACCATTTTCCCACGATTCGGGACGCCAAGGACGATCATTAGTGATGGAGGTTCTCACTTCATAGCCCGTCGCTTTGAAGCTCTTCTATCCAAGTATGGGGTTACTCATAAGATCGCCACCCCTTACCATCCACAAACGAGTGGACAAGTTGAGATCTCAAATAGGGAGATCAAGGGAATTCTAGAGAAGACGGTTTCGAGGACTAGGAAGGATTGGTCCTTGAAACTAGATGATGCATTATGGGCATACCGGACTGCGTACAAGACTCCCATAGGAACCACACCATACAACCTTGTGTATGGGAAGTCTTGTCACTTGCCGGTAGAGCTGGAGCACAAAGCGTTTTGGGCTATCAAATGGCTGAATTTCGGCATGAAGGAAGCGGGAGAGAAGCGTCTCCTAGACATCAACAAGCTGGATGAACTCCGTTTGAACGCCTATGAAAACGCTAAGATCTACAAGGAAAGAGCAAAGCGTTGGCATGATAAGCATATCATTCCAAAGGACTTCCAAGAGGGAGATCAAGTCCTCCTCTTCAATTCGAGACTTCGCCTCTTTCCAGGTAAGTTAAAATCTCGTTGGACTGGACCTTTTCTAATTAAGCGTATTTTCCCCCATGGTGCAGTTGAAGTATGGGGTGAAGCTAGCGGAAGTTTTAAGGTGAACGGCCAACGACTCAAGAAGTACTCACCGGAACTCCAAGCTGAGGAGTTTGCACCTACCGCACTCGAATAAGTGCAAGATTGGTCTAGCTACGGACCTTAAACAAAGCGCTTCTTGGGAGGCAACCCAAGGTATTGCATTTTCGTTTTTGTTTTCGATTCATAGTTTAGCTTAGAATAGAAGTTTTTGCTTTATTTTTGCCTCGATTTCTCCCGGTATGTTCGTGTTTTTGGTTGTAGGATCGATGGAAAAGGAGAAAGGAGGGATAATGTCGAAGAGAAGTGACGAAATTTGGACTTTGAAGCTTTACAGAAAGTTCCACGGTCTAAATCACGGTCGTCATAGCTACAGTGGCCGTAATTCTCAAAGGCTTGTGAAAAATCACCAAAATTACGGGTCCGTACATTTCCACGGCCGTGGAATGCCCCGACAGACCGTGATTTTTGAAATTTTGCCTGCGAGTATAAAAGCCACACTTCACCACAAAAACACCACAAAACCCCCAAATTCCACGCCCTAAATACCGAAAACCCGCAGCTTCTCCCAAATCTTCGTTCTTTAATCGTTTTTAACGATTCTTCTTCCTAAACTGAAGCAAATTCAACCAAGAACAGGATCCAAGCAACAAATCGGGTGGAAAACGATCAACAAACCCGCATTTTGGATTTTTCAATCCGAAAAAGAGGTTATTTCCTTCTCTTCGATTCTAGTGGATTTGGTTCGTTTTTGCCATAGATTTTTAGGAAGAACTGATAAAGATTGAAAGGAATTAGATTAGGACTGCTTTGTGTGGTGAAATTTGGTGAATTTGCTGAGATTCACAAAAACCTGTGTCGAATTATGGTCTACAGAGATTCCACGGCCGTGATTTAGGAAGAACAGCCCGTAATTTTCAACAGAATGGACTTTGTGAGGAGAGTTTCGGGAAGGATTAAGGAAAAGAGAGGGGAACAGAATAAGAAGAGAAAGGGCAACCCTTCCACATCTAGGGCACCACCACCCTCATCTCCCTCACCACCATCCTCACCTTCACCTCCATCTTCACCCCCTCCTCCTAGCATCCCGATCATACACGAAAACTACATAGGTGCACTTGAGAAAATAGAGAAGAGGACAGTGATAGGTCCTAGATATTTGTTGTTGGAGGATCTACATCCTCTCAACATAGTAGAGGACCTTACATGGCTCTTGGATAGAGCCGGATTGCTAGTCTTCACGAACATTCGTGAAGACGCTTATGAGGAGATCACCCGAGAGGTTGTGACATCTTTTGAGCACAGCCATGTTGATAGGACCGTCTCCTTCCGTCTCATGAACAGAGACTACCATCTGAGCATTGTTGAGTTCGGGACCATTTTTGGGTTCCATGAGACCTATAACGGTCGACTTCCTAGAGGCATTTCCGCCAAGGACTTTTGGGCGGAAGTGGCCATGATATATGCCGACGAGGACCGTTGGCAACCAGCTGATACCAAGGCTAGATTGATGTACCATCTAGCCTTGAAGATAGCTCACCGTGTTCTTTCGGAGTGTCTCTTCCCTAGGACGGAGACGCCCCAAAAGATCAAGACGGATGAGCTATTCCTCCTTTATGCTATGATTTATGGATGTCGCGCTGATTGTGCTACTCTTTTGGCGGCAACGATGAGTAAATTGAAGAACAAGTCGAAGGGGAATATTGGATATGGTGGGATAGTGACCCACATAGCTAGGAGCTTGGGTGTAGATTTTTCAGCTTGCACCCGCATACCCGCCGTACCTCTAGGATTACATGCATTCATGGTTAGGGGACTCATCTTCCCCACACATAGAGGTCCGCCTTATGCGGGCATGCCCTGGGAGAGTAGGACAGGCAGGGGTATTGAGTGGCTGCCAGAGTATTCCATTATGGCGGGACGCCATAATTGGAAGGAGACGTTCGCTGCGATGCATGCGAACAGGCTTGTAGCTCCCCCTTACGTTCCACCACCAGCTGAGGATGAGGAGGACATGGGAGAGCAGTACGAGAGTGGTGGAGGAGCAGAGCAGGAGTTCGGCACGTTTCCGGATCAGCCGGATGCGGCCCCGGATGTACCTAGGCGCTCTCCACGCCCAGCTAGAGCTTCAGGCTCGTCATCTCGCCGCGCCAGTGTGAGCGAGAGGCCCACGTGGATGACTACACCTCCCACTTGGTACAGCACACCTCCTCCTTGGTCCACGACGCAGCCAGCAGCACCACCGCCACCACCAGCACCAGCACCAGCCGATCCCCCGGGATGGTATGAGAGGATGCCGGACTGGGCTACCGGACTTTCAGACAGAGTCGGAGCATTAGAGATCCGGGCGGATGCTAGAGACAGACACTTAGACGACCTTGACCACATGATGAGGGACGTCTACCGCCAGCAGTTTGGGCGGGTCTATGATCCGAGTTTCTCTCCATTCCCACCTCCACCGGCGCCGCAGTGATCGATGACCGGACCGCTCGTTTTAGACATTCCCGCCACCATTTGTGAGTTTCTTTTTTCTTTTCTTTCTTTTGTTCTTTCTTGTGAACATTAGGGACAATGTTCGTCCTAAGTATGGGGTGGGATGTACTAAATGTTTGTAATAACTCTACTCTATATGTTGCTTTCATTCCTAGACTATCATTGCATGTTCATCATATGTTACACGTTTCATTCTTACATTGCATGAAAAAGAACTTTAAAAACCCATAAAAATTGAAAAATTTTGAAAAATTAATGCTTCTAATGAATTGAGATGATTTCCATGATAATCACTACTTGTGAATTGAGTTTGATGACAATTGCATGCTTGAAAGGATGGTAATTCGAAAAGAAATTGAATGAATGAATCTTACCTCTTTTGCAAGTTGTATAATGTGAAAATGTTACCTAAATCATGTAAGAAAATGAAGTTGAAATCACATTATAAGTTCCTATACTTCTTGTTGAAATGATTAAGGCAATTCGATACTTTCTTTCTTCTTTCTTTGATCATCTAACTCCTCATTAAAATATTAGCCTCCCTTACCCATCCGGGAACTTGGAAAGTGAATGAGAAAAAGGCGTGTTTGATGTGGGAGGGCCATGAGAGCATATATTTGCAATCAATTGAATAGAAAGAAATTATAGGTTTGGGGAAGTCAATCATGACGATGAGTAACTCGGCACCATTCACATAGCCGGGTGTTTGTGTCTTGCCAAAGTCGGATTGAGCGATATTCCTAACGGATTATGGTATGTGCGCTAAGGGTTTGAGGCATCTCTTGCAATTTTGAGAAACGCCAATCTCCTAGGCTTCGGTTTTTGTGCACCTCTATCCATAACTCCAAAAGTAAAGTCGAAAAATGAAAAGGAAAGAGCGAAGCTCTAAGTGAAGTGTTGTGTTGCGGGAACCGCAAAAGAAGAAGAAGGTAGTTGTCCACTTTCCCGGATTTATGCACCACTCTCCCTTAAAGTTTCCCTTCCCTTCCATACTCTAGACCTTTTCTTTGAAAGTCCTTAAGATCAAAAGAATGTTATATGGCTTGGTGATCTAAATTGAAGTTCTTATGATTGATTGTGATGATATTTGAAGGTTATATTGCTTGTTTGGAAGTTGAATTGATTCATGAGTTTTCTTTGCTTTTTACTCTCTAATCAAGTGTGTGAAAGTTTGAAAAACGATAAAAGCAAGGTTTGAGAATGATCTATTCTTTAGAAGTCACTTTCATCCAAAAGAAGGTACACATATTTCATCCTAACTCTTGTTTAAAGCTTTTTGAAAGACCTTGCTTAGGGACAAGCAAGTGTTAAGTATGGGGTTATTTGTTAGCATGAAATATTGTGATATTTTAGGCACGTTTTCTAATCGTAATTGATTCATATTGATAGTCTTTGATTGAGCTTTGCACATATATGAGCTAGTATTACCTATATTGTCGATATGGATGTCTACACTAGTTCTATGTTGATTATAGGTAATTTGGAGGTATTTCCGAACGGAATCGAGCAAAGGAGAGTTGAGTTGATATGTCCATGGATCGAGGACACTTTTCGGAAGCAAATTCAAGTATTAGATTGAGGAATGCACGAAGGAAAGCAAGAATCACGGTCTTACCCCAAATTACGGCCGTGGATTGTGAGTCAGAATTCGATGTTCATTCCAGGGGATATTACGGCCGTGGATCAAACCGTAGTAGTTTCCACGCCTTAAAATTACGGTCGTGGAATCTTCCACGACCGTGATCTTGGCGAATCTTTTCGCCATATTTCGAAGCCATGATCTTTTGAAGAATGGGCCGGGCCGACGCTTCGTCTTGCCCTATAAAAAGACGGCCGAAAAGAGATTTCATCATGGTCGCTTACACCTTTACACAAGCTCTTTACAATCGACGCTAAGGGTTAACGCATCCCCACTTCTTGGAGGCAAGTTTCGGAGATCTCATTGAAGATCAAAGTTTACAGTTGAAGAGTTGTTCAAATCTCGCACTTTGGTGGAGATTGTCGTTGTGATCTTCGGAATTGTGAAAGACCGAAGTTTTTGGAAGAATTGCAAGAAGATCTCTCTTCTTGTTTAGGTTCGAATCGGAAACGGATTGACATCCCGTTTCTCTTCTTTCCTATAGTTGTGATTTGTTTGTTCCATTCTGAATCTTTGATAAACACTTGTTGGGATCTTGAGATTCACTTGAAGTTATTGATAGTTCTTGAAGGTTTTCATCTTTTATTCCTTAAATCTTGAATTAATATCAACATGACTGTTATTGGCTAAAAACCCTTAACAATTCTAAGGTGAAGGGTTGATAGTTGTGGCTTAGATGATGATAGATCGATCGCAAACAGATTAGACCCTGAGAGTTAGAGAATTGTCGCCGACAACCTTAAATTACGGGCTGTTCTTGAGTTCCACGACCGTGGAATCTCAAGATCCAACCGTAATTTTCTTGAGTTTACGAGCTTGCTTTTATCTTAATCCAAAGTTAAAGATTTGCTTTAGCTTAGTTTAGACTTGTCTTTTCTAGGTGGTAGTGAGCCTCAACAACCTCTACCTCGATTGTGAGCCTCAACAACCTCAATCGGATAAGTTAGTCTTGATCTTTAGATTATAGGTTTGGGTATTTGACACTAATCCTCGTCTTTAGTTCCTTTCTATATTGAGCCTCAACAACCTGTATAGGGAGTATCTTTTAGGTGAGTCACATAAGGTTTTTGGAACCTCAACCGTACGATTACCTTGCATTAGTATACCTTTGCATATCTCTACTCTGTCTTTACATCATTAGTATATCTTGAATCTATTGCCACAACTGAATACCCGGATCTTTAGGATTGTTGTTTTCCCAATATTTGCAAAACTCCCATACTTATTGCTTGATAACCTGAAATCGAATTTGTTCTCACCCAAATCCCTGTGTTCGATACTCTGGAATTCTTGCTTAACTACGTCGATCCGTACACTGCGGGTTCGCTGCTTGATTCTAGTTTTATAAATTTAAAGCTTATTTGCACACACCTCTAGGGGCGAACAGTGTGGTACGTGGTTTGGACGTCCTGGACCTACTGCTCGTACATTGGCCCAATTATACTCACCACAGATGCGCAACTCGTCCTGGATCGTCACTGCAAGAATCAGAGAGAGGAAAGACCTCCGACTGTTACTACGTGAAAACAGAAAGGGAAGGAGAGGGGTAGGAGACAGCAGCGCCTCACCTTCTGCAACGGCGACGTCGGCGACGGTCGGGGCTAGCGTGCGGGACCGGTGCTGAAACACGGTAGATACCAACTGCTACAAATGGCTCCACATGTTCCGGTATCTGCAGCAGGCTGAAGCGAACCTATCTCGCTCATGTCTCCTTTCGATGGGGAGTGTAGCGCCTTGGAAATGCACAGACGAAGGCCTCAGCTTCATGTGTAGAAGGCGATGCAAGTCTGGTCGGCTATGACGACAACAACCACGTATCGAGTGCTCCCGGAGGTTGCTGTTTGAAGACGGCTGGGGTGCGGCAACACCAGGCAGGGAGGTTGTGGAGGTTGTGTACTTCGCTTCGGTTCCCGACGAAGACGAGATGGTGTCTCCTAGCGGCGTGTCGATCCGGTGGTGACGCAGGCTGAGCAGAAGCAAGGAGAGGTTGGTGTCGGTTTCCAGGCGTGCTGCAGTTGCGGTAGAGGAGAGGCTGTCTTCTCACGCATCAATTAGGTTTAGGATATTAATTAGGTTAGGATTAGGTTAGGTTAATTTTACTTAGAGAGATGTTTAGTAGGTGGGCCGGCTGAAAGCTTTTTGGGCTTGATTGGGCCTGTTCTACAAATGAAACAAATGGGTTGAAAGAATACCCGTCGCTCGCCCGGAACCGTTAACGTACGGAATTAATTACGGAATTATTTATGAAATTATTTACGGTTTACAAAGCTATCATTTTATGTGAATCAAGGTCACATAAAATGATAGAATTTAATATCGTATTCTTTTATTTAAAAGAATTTAGGTTGGCGGATCGGAATCCGGTTTGATCCAGTATTAAACGGAGTTTAAATTTTTCGGGTATTACATCAGTGCCCCCTTAAAATAAGTTTCGTCCCGAAACTTAGAATCAAGTATCTAACCAAACGACTTTCTCTGTATAACTTGGTTTCATTAAGTCTCGTTTTCTAACATGTAACTACTCAATCATCCGAATCAGGCACACATCAAAGAAAACACATTTACTCAATCCAAAGTAAAAACATGAAAAGTCAAACCACACAGCATCCGAGTACTAACTCGTCGGTACAAAAGTAGTTGTTAACCCCGCATAAAACTCGGGATAATTACGTTTATTACTCTCCTCTGTCTCCCAAGTGGCCTCATCAGCTCCTCGTCTAAACCACTGGAACTCTACAAAAGCATGAACCGGCTAAATTTTCTGATCTTCATAGCTGATGACGTGTCTCGGATTCAGTAGGTACCCTCTCAACGGTCTGGTTTTCTAAACTTACTTCCAGCTCTTTTGATGACTCTATCAAACCAAAACTCTTTCTTCCACTTGGCCCACTTTTTATTTTTTATTTTTTTTTTGAAAGTTCCCGACTATCGATTCTGAAATAATGATCTTAGGCTTTTGTCGGCACTTTACTAAGTGCCTAATGCTCTTTGTAATACAAACCGCTTGGCCCAGTTTTCTCAATGTGACCTAATCGGATCATTCCTTAATTAATGGGTTTTCACCTACTTCTAGTCAAGCTTTCAAATTTATATAACTCAGAACCTATCACATACCCAAGTGGACCTTTTCATATAGATCTCTAAATCCTTAACTTGAAAACATAGTTCACCTAACATTGATTTTCTTCATCTGTGGGTTATGGGCCTACCACGCTTCTGGTGTAACACCCACTAGTCACGATGGCGTCTTTCTGAGGGTCAACATGATTTACCCAACTTCCGCCTATACTTCCCTCCTGCTACTAGCAAGATCCTCTTCAAATAGACACTTACTCTCTTACTCAACCGTAGTCTGTTCTTAACCACCCAGAATGCAACCTCTAACCCGATCCTCTCCATATCCTTAGATCATCCGAGCAGGTTGTCGTTGCTTACTTGGGTAATCCTCCAAGGTATTGGTAAAGTTACCTCTCAAATCCGCAGTCACTAATGTCTCTTCTTAACGGTACCTACTCGTCAATACCAACTAACCCTTACACGTCCTCAGTTGACGTCGGTCAGTCTATAATTGACTTATCTTCATATCCCGGACTTACTCTTCTCATACCTATATTGGTGTTAAATTTCTTGGTGCGCATCATCTGCTCGATTAATCCTTTCATGCTTTGCTAATTCGTTTAATCTTCCACACTTATGTTTTCCTTAGGCTAACTCTACTTCTCAAGCCCAACTGGGTCAGTCATCTTGACATAAATAGTCATTTCATATCTTCAACGATAGCTGGTAAGTGTCTTGGTAGTTCTGATGACTTTAGTTATCATCCCCTTGTAGTTCCCCTTGCATGGACCATCGGTGTTGATGACTTAGGTCCCGTGATAATTGGGGTTACCTTGAACTTTCAAGTCCACCAAGGCCGTTCTCATATATACCTTCCTTCGCTGGTGTTACCGGCAATATTGCCTTCATGAAACTCCGTTGTTTCCGCTACAGGGCTTCAACTCTTTGATACCGGCATTGTGATTTCTTTCAAATTCCTATATCTTTGAGGAGGTCATAACTTCTCCACACTTGCAAAGTCTACATTTTGCTTCTACCCTCCATTATAGGTATCCCTTCCATGCACCTTAGACTCTCATATCCGGGTCGACATTTTATCTCTTTTGGTCTCTCAAGCTTGTCTTGTGAACTCTTCTACTAGGTGACTCGTCTTATAACAATCTCCTCCCCTGAATCGATCTCAACTTTCAATTGATCATTATTGCCCATTTCATTTTGGAACCTCAGTTACGTTGTACTCTTGTATAGATTCTACCAAGGCATCATCATCTCAATACTTCAATTATTCTAGCCATTCCCGTCTTTTGCTACATGGCTTTACTTCTCATTGGCTACCTTATCTATTTGGTTTACACTTTACCAATCATCGTGTTATCGGCCCAATCAATTGACTTTTATTAAACATTTACCAATACCATTTGTATTAGAGACATCAGATGTATATGGTTTTCTCAAAAATCAAATTTCCCGACTCGCATTATATTGTCCTTATACTCACGTTGTTTTACCTTCTTTAAATCCTTAACTCCCGTAGGATAGTTAAATTTCTTTAAGTTTTCTCGTACACGCTTTACGAATCATGTTGGTTGGTCTTATTACTTTATCAACTCTTATATCATCCGTTGAGCTTGAATTTTCATCGGAGTACCACCATTTCTCATTACTTTTATATAGACGCATTTTGGTAATTATCTTATTGGGGTAATACCGGATCTATTAACAACCTTTAGTCATTTAACTTTACTCCTTCTCCTGTCTATACTAGCCAACATGCATATTCTATCTTCAATCACCTCACGACTCGATGAGACATATTACCAAGATACTAAGGTCATAATCTCTATGTTGTTGCGTCTCTATAATTGTAGTTATTCTGTGTGACATCTTTAGTCAAAAAGGCTTCCTCTGTAAACCTTGGGAGAGCACCATCAGTCTCATATGTGTGGCATGTTAAGCACCTTCTGTCTTGATTGACGTTGGACATAATCAAAATCATCTTCTTCTTCTTACTCCTCTAGTTCTTCTTACAGGGATCCCTTCATACTAACTTTGATATGTATCTTTCCTTAGTCAGTAGTAAGCAACTACTCACAACAATTCTCTTTACACCATCATTATCATCAACTGTCATTACCGACCGTCCAAAGCTTCTCTTTAAATTCTTTATTAGAGTTCTCATATTGGACTCATTCAATGTTACCATCAGGGTTACTAGTACTTGTTATTGATTTAACTTCACCATTGTCGTCGTTGATCTCTGGAAGAAATTTTCCAGATGTCGATAAAATTCCTTTATAACCTTGTGGTTATTCTTATCTGTCAACCAACCATCACTAGTTAGCCAACACGTGTAAATTCTCTGTTGTTACCAATTAGTTTGTAGTTTACCTTCTATAAGATCGTAGACTTACTTTTCTTCTATCCCTTTTGAGGTTTGATATACCAGGTGACAATATATTTCTTCCCAGTCTCTCTGTTTATACTTCTTTAGCTCCTCCTACAATCTACACTTTTGTAAGATCGTTATACTCTTACGAGTCCAGTTGTATCATTCTTCTTCCATCAACAGACTTTTTAATCCTTCCAGGGTAGCTTGTAGGTACATCTCCGTGATTCTTTTACCTGAGTTATTGTCTATTTACGGTTCTCTATAATGAACTTGTAGTGTTGTTAGCTTAATTCCCTTCGTGATTAATAAATTATTAGAGGCCCTCTTTTTCCCCAAGACCATTCTCCTACACCCTCCCCCCTTGGGGTGCTGCCTGTACTTCCGCCTTTATAGAAATTCGGTCTTTGTTGTATCCCGATCCTTGTTGTAATTCTTGTGTGTTCTAGAAGGTCACACCACTTCCATGTTGGTGAAATTTGCCTCCCCTTTTCTAGCAACCTGTACACTTTCATTTTGCGGCTCTTAAATTCTTCGTATCGGGATGGACAATGTATCTCATCTTGACTCCTACGCTTATGATTGTCTCGGTTTCCCATCTTGATTGTGGTGGCATGTCGAGAGGGATCATCTTCCGCTCTACTTCTAGCCAAAAACTTTCACCTTTTGGTCCGTCGGTAAGCTTAGGTTAAATGCCTCTTGTTTGGATCGCTACTGTATCTCACCTTGACTTTCATGCCCATGTGTGTTTCTGAAGGTATCCGCTTTGTTTGTAACGTTCATTTACACCACACTTAAAAGAACTGATGGGTTGTCTCTTCCAATTTGTATATTTGTCGGTCATCAAACGCTTTTCCGGAATTACTCTTAGGTATTTTCTTCATTTTGTCCTTTTGGGTTGACTCGCGATTCCCTTCTTGTCATCGTCGTTGGCGTTGTCTTTTAGTCTTCACTTTTTGTGTCTCGGCGTTCCTTAACAAGTTTGAAGGAGTTGTCCGGACGTTCGCAAACCTTAATGCTCATAAGTTGAGCACACTTATCCTCACGTTGAAACCCTTCAATTATACTTAGGTGTGTTAACAGAATGAGGATCTCATTCTATTATCTCCGTTAAGGGTATACTATAACTATAAATTCTACTAATCTTTGGCATGTGCTTATCTACATCACCTATCATTATACTCAAGCTAATAAGTCCAAAGAGAATAAAAACCTAAAGTCCATACTAAGCATACTGAGATCCGCGGTAGTAGTGGTGGTCAGCCGTACTTTCTATCCCCAACCAGACTATGCATGCATTTGAAAACCAAAAGTCCTTTTTAAAACTCAGATCCCTTTTCGGGTTCTACTTAAGTACTTATTCGGTCTTTCAGAAGATTTCAAGTGCCATTGTTGCCAACCTAGAGCTCTGATACCATGTTGTAACACCCCGAATTCTCAGAACTCGGAGCATTACTGGTTAGGACCTCACAATGGGTCCCGACCTCAGTTTGACAACAATATTACTAGGATCTTGCAACAAGACACAAATAGGAAAACCGAAATTTATAAAAATGTATTTGTAAAAGGATGAATGCAACAAAGTCTAACAGCCTATCCTACTTAAACAACGGAAAAGACTAACTGTCTTAACAAAAGGGAAAGACAACAAAGCAACAACCCAAACCCCCACTCTAAGGAGTACGGAGACCCGGCTGACCACTACTTCCGGATCACTCAGTTGCTGCTCTAACCTGCGATAATTCTAATAACACAACAAAACAACCATTAGCTAGTTATCTAAACATTAGGAGAACAATAATAGCACACACACACATAGAAATAAAAACACTCATCATGCTTTCAAACAATTCATTTATTATCTTCATTTAAGTCATTCACTCTAATGATACTTATTTTGTGACACGAGGGATTCCCAAACCTCGCCTCCGCCCCCGTGTACCCATCAGGAGTGGATCCGATGCATCTCACCGTGTACCTGGATGGTCTGGGTATAGAGAACCTCCCAGTCTCCTGGCAGAGCTGGGCAGTGATGTCACGGCCCGTTATACATACAATTGGGCCTTAACACATAATAATCACGGTCGTCCTAACAAGTTATTTTTATTATAACACCCATTGCACACACACAACCATTATCACCCAACTAATATCCAGAAACCGGCTAAGTCACAAGGACTTACCTTGATAAAAATCGCTTTTCTCAAATCTCAACTCAGTCCGAACCCGTGGTAACTCAAACGCCTGTCAAATAAGGCATGTGTGTCAAAATCACATCCAGATGTCCAACCTCATGCGAAGGAATTACGGAAAAAGCCCTCTTACAGTAAAAGACCATTTTACCCTTAGTGCCGAAAATTCTCAAAGTCTATCATTTAGTTCTAATATTTTCTTTTAGAACCTATGTCCATGATCTAGTTCTCATTGAAAAGTTTGGTAAGGATTTAGTAAGGTTTTATAAGAGTTACCCAAAGATCTTAGTTTACACAAAAAGTCGTTAAGGCTCGACTTTGGCTTAAGATATGAGGCTCGGATAAAAGTATTAAATTCCGAGATAAATCTCTAGATCTTCTATGATATGCATACTAAACATAGGAGTAAAGATCTCTCAAAAAAACTAAATCATAACTCTCCCATAAATCTTCAAAGTTGGTATAAAAGTTGAAATTTCCCATACTTAGTCTATTTTCCCCTGCTGTAAAAACAGCTCATCTGCCCTTCTTTGAGTCCATATAAGTTCTAATCCGACCGTTAACTTTCTCCCAAATTTTAATACTGTAAACTTCATATATCTGTCTATAACATATCAAAAATTCAACGGTGGATGTTCGATCTAAGCTATCCAAAAACGGGTTCAAAGTCAGCAATTTTAGCTTATCAACACTGAAATTTTTGGGTTAGTTTTAGTTCCTAAGATTAAGTTTCATGACAATACTCTTCCCTTAATCAAATTCTCAATTCAGTCTCCCATGTCCATATCCTTTCTTACCACCTAAACTGCACAAGGCTCTACTTCAAGACTCTATAGAAGTCCCATAACAGGAGTACCCACCCTAATGCTAAGACTAAAAATGCCATCTTCGATCGAGCTTATGTAGGTAGCACGGAACACACCTGAAACGTTGCAGCCGGCTGAAGATGGTCATGTACTCTGGTGTGTGGTACGTGGTTTGGACGTCCTGGACCTACTGCTCGTACATTGGCCCAACTATACTCACCACAGATGCGCAACTCGTCCTGGATCGTCACTGCAAGAATCAGAGAGAGGAAAGACCTCCGACTGTTACTACGTGAAAACAGAAAGGGAAGGAGAGGGGTAGGAGACAGCAGCGCCTCACCTTCTGCAACGGCGACTTCGGCGACGGTCGGGGCTAGCGTGCGGGACCGGTGCTGAAACACGGTAGATACCAACTGCTACAAATGGCTGCACATGTTCCGGTATCTGCAGCAGGCTGAAGCAAACCTATCTCGCTCATGTCTCCTTTCGATGGGGAGTGCAGCGCCTTGGAAATGCACAGACGAAGGCCTCAGCTTCATGTGCAGAAGGCGATGCAAGTCTGGTCGGCTATGACGACAACAACCACGTATCGAGTGCTCCCGGAGGTTGCTGTTTGAAGACGGCTGGGGTGCGGCAACACCAGGCAGGGAGGTTGTGGAGGTTGTGTACTTCGCTTCGGTTCCCGACGAAGACGAGATGGTGTCTCCTAGCGGCGTGTCGATCCGGTGGTGACGCAGGCTGAGCAGAAGCAAGGAGAGGCTGGTGTCGGTTTCCAGGCGTGCTGCAGTTGCGGTAGAGGAGAGGCTGTCTTCTCACGCATCAATTAGGTTTAGGATATTAATTAGGTTAGGATTAGGTTAGGTTAATTTTACTTAGAGAGATGTTTAGTAGGTGGGCCGGCTGAAAGCTTTTTGGGCCTGATTAGGCCTGTTCTACAAATGAAACAAATGGGTTGAATGAATACCCGTCGCTCGCCCGGAACCGTTAACGTACGGAATTAATTACGGAATTATTTATGAAATTATTTACGGTTTCACTACAAAAAATAATTCAATTAGCCACGCTTATTGACGACGGCAGGAAAGCTATTTGCCGACGCCAACCATCAACGACGACGGCTTGGCGACGGCGGAGGGAGGCGAAGCCAGAACAGGCGACGCAAATTTTTTCGCCACGGCCTTTTTGCCATCGCTAGAATATTTTGCGACGGTTATGCGACGGATAGTAACCGTCGCAAATATTTGCGTTGCCAAGAGCCGTCGCCCTCCAGTGTGTCGCAAACTGCAAATTTGGTGCGATATTTTGAGTTTTGGCGACGGCAAAGAGCCGTCACAAATTGTGAATTCAGTGGGAAATTCGGTGGTCCTAAATCTTCAATGCATATGAAAAGGAAAGATATTCACAAGTTGCCCAAATTTATTGTTACACATTGATTATCATTTGATCTCAATAGGAAAAAAAAATCAACATTAGTAGAAAACGTGAAAGACTTATTCATTTGTCTTTTTTGAAAATTGAGCTCATTGTGTGCAAAACACTAGATCTTACAAGCAGATTTCTAGTACTATAGTTTTGCATGTTTCCTCAAAACCTAATTTTCACTTTCTTCATGAGCCTGGAAAAAGAGTACAAGTGCTCATGACTAACAAAAACCCATTAACATAAAATAGGAAGCTAATTTGATTCCACTATCAACTTCCACCTTCAGATATGCTATTCAAGGAGGGTTGCCATGCTTTTGATTTTGTTGTGCTACCATTTGCAGCTCCAGCTGTCCTTAATCTCTGTCTTTCTTGTTTATTAACCTGAATATTCAAGTCAAATTAAGGATTTTATTTATCAGTTTCATCTTATTTTGTAACAACAGATTTACAAGTTAATCACCTCTTGATTCTTGTCAAGCTGATGATATCTTCTGGCTGTTTTCTTAATATCCTTCAAAGCATCCCCTTCATCTGCTAATTCAATTCCATTCTTCTTCAGCTTAGCTTGTTTCTTTACCACCAAACCCTTCATAACCTCTATATTGAACAAAAGAAATCCAAAAATCAGGATTTTAACCCACATAAACACAAAACTAAGAGCTTATTTTTAAAGAAACCCCCATTACCTTGATTGCTGATGAGCCTGTAAACATGGCCAAGAGCCAAAATATCAGTTGGTATAAGAAGTTTGACCTTTGTAACTCTAATTGTAAGGCTATTTTAATTTAGGGATATGACGTCTTGTCCCCATGCCAGCTTAAACAAGATTAAGTTACAAATATAATAAATTAGCTAAAAACATTCCTATCCCGAGTTGCCCTCAATATTTCAGTACTTAAAAAAAAAAACATTTCATTTGCCAATTCGGAAACAAAATATTCCATTTCACTAAACATCAATACACTCACCTTATTGAGTATGAAGGTTAGAAGCCAAAAGTTGAGACTTTCATTGTAACTATGGTCTAAAATCTCTTCTTCTTTTTTTATCCTTACAAATCACCTCCTATGACAGTACAATTATGGTCAAAAATTCAAAGTGTTAGTATGCTTTATATACACATAGATCACAAGCGAAATGAAATAATTATGGTCTAAAATCACCTCCTATGACAGTACAATTATGGTAAAAAAAGTTTGATCTTGAAAACAAAGGCACTCATTTGCATCCAACAAATTCAAGGAATTTTTTATCCTACTAGAAGCGAGATGAGACATCTACATAGATCAAGTTATCCAAAAAATTAAAATTCCAATTTATGAGATGACATACCTTTGCATACAGACAGTGTCACAATCTCCAAACGTAATGAAACGGTGATAGAAAATGCAATGAATACCTGAACATAAGGGAAAGGAAAATAAAATCTTTCAATTAGTATCACTAACAAGAGTATAGTAATAGCAATTTAATCGACAAAACGGATATGTAGATATGAAGTGACAAAGAGCATGTTGTTATGGTCCAGAACCTGCAAGAACATTTACTATATGTGCCTTAATGAGTTGGTTCTGCACTCTTAACAATAGGAGACTGACAATAAACCAGGAGAAGCTAAGGAAAAAATCAGAAAAAGATTCATTCAAGAACAAAGGAATATGAAGCAAGGACCCTAAAAACCACAAACTACCAAAGAAGACTCAATCAAGAACAAAGGCAAAGAAGACTCAATCCGGTTTCAATTTCTGATTCATTCAGTTAGGATTAAAAAACATGCTCAAATTAGGTACAAACTCGTAATGATCGGTTACAATTTCTTATATTCGAACACGGTAGAAGAAACTGAACTCACTTTTACTCCTGGATAGCAAGAACAGAGGCATAGAAGACTCAATGTTGTGGGTTTCGACACAAACTGTACACCTACACCTCTCAACGTTTCCAACATACACCAAATTCCCGCACTTAGTCTCTTTCTTATCCAAGGCTTCAAATTCCACAATTAGTCTGATTCATATAACCACATAATTGACGATTACATACAAGCAACAAGGAAACACACAACTAGATCCAAGATTTACCTAAATCAACCCAAAACACCAAATTCACAAAATCAATAATTATTTATATTTAATCAAGAACTCATACAACTATAACCAAAATTACTCCAAGGATACCAAATAAATACAAATTACTCCAAGAATACCAAATAAAAAACAAAAGCCCCAAATAACAAAATTAGGGTTACTGTAATTTGAAAACCTCACCCAATAGCACAATCGAATTCGGATCTGTATAAGGGAGGGGAATAAAACTTGTTGTTGTCTCAGGGAGACAGGGCGTCGCCGGACTCTAGACAGGTGTGGAGAAGGCGCAAGTCGACGACAGCAGCAACCGCGGCGGCGGACGAGGATCCTGCGACGGATTGGCGGCGAAGACCCGAACACGACCTGCGTCCCTAGCGTCGGAACTGGTGGCCGAAGATTCCATGGCGACAAACTGCTGCTCCTCGGGCGTCGTCACCGGACTCTAGTCAGGGGCTGGAGAAGACGACTCGATCCAGGGTAGGTTAGGGCCGAGTGTTGGATTTCCCGGACGACTGATAAAGAACTCGATCAGGGAAGGGATAGGAAGAAGCGCCGGATTGGAGATGGTTAGGGAGGACGCCGGATAGGGGAGAAATCAGAGAAGAAGAAAAAGAGGCGGTAGAAGGCTAGGGTTAGGATTAGGATTTAGCAATGCAGTCGGGAAAGGTAAAAGAGGGATTTGTCCAAAAAAAAAAGGGTAAAAGAGGGATTTTATTACCTAAATAACAAAAATATATGAAAATTATTTACTCAATTAACAATCAGTAAAAGAAATATACCAACTTAACAAATTTTTTTTGACATACTACATGACTACATCTAACACCGCACCACTGTAGTTTTTATATATATATTTTTAAAATTATTTTCCTAAGTGTAAAAGTATATGTGAGGACATGAGACCCCTTCATATTAATATTATGATTATTTTAAGTTGTTTTACAAACAAAAGTATAATACACTTAAAATAAGATTGTTATATATATATATAATTAACTTAAAATAATGTTAGTAGTATATTTATACAAAAATACAGTAATTAGCATTGTCGATAAAGTAAGACAATGCACGTAAGTTCGAGAACATAAAATTCAATTTAAGTATAAAATATGATTGTAAAATAATTTTATAATTGTTCAAAATTATATTATTATGTTCTCGCACTTAGATGCATTTGCTTATTTATAAACTATGAACTATGTTAGTTGCCGCACCTTTACACAAAGATACTATAAACACTAGTGATTAATCTATTAAAAGAGGAAGTCTAATTTTTTGCGGGAATATAATTTAGAATAAAGGTTGGTAAGAAAATCAAATAAAAGGACGGAAGAGATAAAAATTCAAATTTTAACAAAGTTTTGTGGATTCGATTTTTCGATAAAAAATATCAACTAAGAACAAAATAAAATTAAAAAAAATGTGACTCTACAGAAGGCGGGCCTCACGGGAAGACGGAACCGAAGTCTGCTCAACCCTAGAGTTGAAGATGTCAAACGGAAGGGGCGCAAGAGGGAAGCCTAATTTTTTGCGGGAATAGAATTTATAATGAATTTTAATTTTTTCTAAGACTACTTTTTTTAAAAATTTACCCCAATATTTTCATATGGCGCCAAATAACTTGGATGTTCGCGTTGGAGACATAAAGTCGTCGCCAATGGTCCCTTTTATTAGCCACGGTAAAGACTAGCCGACGCCAATTACACGACTATTAGCGACGGACCTATACCACCGACGCAAATAATTTGTATTTTTTGCCACACTGATGCTGCCGTTGCTTGGCCGTCGCCAAATCAAGACCAACGGCGACGGCAAACCGTTGTCGTCGCCAACAAGCGTGGCTAATTGAATTATTTTTTGTAGTGTTTACAAAGCTATCATTTTATGTGAATCAAGGTCACATAAAATGATAGAATTTAATATCGTATTCTTTTATTTAAAAGAATTTAGGTTGGCGGATCGGAATCCGGTTTGATCCAGTATTAAACGGAGTTTAAAATTTTCGGGTATTACAATCTTATCATGCCTCCTCAAGCCGGTGGAGGGTGACGCACAACATCGAGCTTGAACTTGAGAAATTGATACTCGGACCGTAAAATTTTGTAAATAGATCCGTCAGTTGGTCGGCGGAACATGTAAAGCTAGTGCGATTCATGTGTTTTTCTGAGCTCCTTTTGACTTGTCTTCGAATATAATTTATTCAATTTGAGGCAACGAGTCTTGAGCCGAAAGTGGTTGGGTTGCGCTTTGTTTTGTTGGTGGCCCTAGAACGCCGATATGTATAGGATCGTGGCTCTGATACCATGATAGATTTTGGTGGAGAAGACCACACGAATGGTGGAGGTAGAACCACAATTTTATTGATATTATAATCACCTTTATATAGGCTTTACAAGATAATAATGTCGAATAATATATAGCAAACTAAATAATAAAGATATTATCACGATCTCGATCTTATCACGATCTCGATCTTATCACGATCACAATCTCGATCTTGATCTTATTATAATCACGATCTCGTTATTATTACGATTACAATCTCGATCTTATCAGTTTTTCATTTTCTTGTTGTAACGACGGCGAAAAGGATAGAATACACACAGTTGAACTTGTGTTCACTATATAATAGGGTGCGTTCGGTGAGCCAAGGATTATCGGGATTATTGGGATTATAACCTCGGGAGATTATTTTGGGAGATTATTTTGCCCATTTTTTTCATCCACTTCAACATGGATTATCGAGATTATTGGAGATTATTGTCAAATTTTAATCTTCCAAATAATCTACTATGTTCACCAAACGGACCCATAGTTGTATAATGTTAACTACATAAATTAATCTTTCTTTTTAATCTTTTGTGTCCTAAACGTAATTTCATTTAGAACGAGTATGAGTTCAATCTTAATTTGTTAGATTTTTGTTCTCTCCATAACTTATTTTATGATAAAATTTGAAACAATATATTGATTGACTAAAGTCAACCCTAAGTTTCATTTGATCAAAGATCAGAAATTGGAGATTGACTTGATTTACTCTTCGTTTGATTAATTGCTCCGCTGTAAAATCTTCTGTTTGGTCCTAACAGTTCTTGGAACGTACCGGAGCCAATAACATCAAGTCACTTCATAAATTATCCTCCGTGCGCCTCCTAAGACGCAGTTACTGAAACAAAGACCATACCCTATCAAGCATACCTATTGTCCTTCTTTCGACCAAAACTAACTACCATGAAACAGTACTATTGATCGGAAGAAGGTGACGATAACGGTTTGCTTTCGTATCAGTTGTAATTTCATACTTATCATACATGTGATTTAGTTTTCTTGTTTTGAATGGGTCGGAATGACTATTTAGATTGGTTTAGTGTTCAACCTAACATTTGTTCTTTCTGCAAAAATACTATTGTTCAACCCACAACCTCTCTTCAATCTTTCAAAGACAGATTCATGTTCACTGATCAAAGTAAAAGAATTCTTCAAATTGCTTGATTGATGTATGGAGATGAAAAAAACTTGTATGATGTACAGTTAGCTAGGGACAGTCGTTTCTTCTTCGGTATAGGGTTACATATCAAATTTGATTGAAACCGGTTGTTCTGTCTAATATCCAAGTGTTTGATTTAGACAATTCTAAGACCGATTAGGTGTAATATTTACACCCCTTAAATGTCCATCAAATGTCCTATCACCATTCAAAAGAGATTGTGAATGATCGACAATGATTAGCCATGATATAGGATCATATTGTTAAAAGACTATGCTAATGCAATGCTTAGTTAATTACCAATAGCATTTTTCATTTTTTTAATCTACAACATGTTAGAATTGCCTTTTAACGAACAAAATATTTTATTAAATGTAAAAAATTTATTTAGGAAAAATGGCTTATTATAACTTTTAATTGCAACATATAATAAATAACTAAATAAGATCGAATAATTGTAATATTTAATTAAAACATGAACATAAATTTATTAAGTTTAACCATAAAAATAAAATCATATAACTACAAAGAAGAGATCACTTGGGCGAGAGATATCTAATTAAATCCGATTAGTTGTAACATTCATGAACTTAAATTAAAACCAAATAATCGTAACATTTGATCAAAACTCGTATTTTAATTCAATAGCAATTTTGAGTGTGTTATCGTTTAAATTTATGAGATATCAAATTTCGAAGACGTAAATGTCGATATTATAAATTACACCAAAGCTATGAAAATTTAATTACAACTAAAACAAAGAAAATACAATGATGATTTAAAGATAGAAATTTGGTTATTTGATGTGCTTACCTCTATGCTTGGGTCACTTGGACGAGAGACACGTGAGATTGGAACATATATTACATCAACGTTCCATTTCATTCATGTTGGAGGTAACCATGATTTTGAATATGGGTCAACAAGGTAAAGAAGAAGAAGAAGAAGAAGAAGAAGAAGAAGAAGGGTAGCTTAAACTTTTAGGATAAAAGTTCATTTTTAAAAAATTACAAAAAATAAAATTGGTAGTACAAAAACGGAACTCGATAATACAAATTGTATGTTCGAACTCCGATGGGATAACAGACACATCATTTCCGTCCACTGACAGACCGGTGATTTGATGAACGTCGTGGAGGGTTACCGTCATTTCACCGAATGGGAGGTGAAACGTGTTTGTATCTGGGTGCCATCGCTCTACAAACGCATTCACGAGTGTATGATCAACATTTGTAAGATGAACCGATAACATCATTTGTAACCCGGATACATCCGCCAAACGTCTCCATGGTGTCTGTGGAGACGTGTTACAGTAAAAGTCAAAAGGTCACGGACACTCTTATCACGTCAACGTACTCTATTTACTACGACCTGTTTTGATCAAATAACAAATAGTTTGCAGTTAAATAATAAACATGTCCGTTGACTATACTGAAGGAAGTAAAACGCACTCATTCGGGGTTTTGCCATATTCGAACTGCCTTATGACCGTTGTACGAGAAAAGAACATTGTCCGACAACGGCCGCCCGGTTTCCCTATCAAGATATGGTCCGAAAACCCGTCATTATCTTGGAGGGGCGTCCCTTCCTGCTTGAAAACACCGAAAAGGCAAGAAATCTAATGTTGCTTGTGGATATATGCCATTTTATGATTAAAATGAAATGAAAGTATTAATGTTAATTACAATTAGTTATAAATAAAGAATTTACTTATCCTGAGAAGAACGGTAAACCCGACCATTTGATGTGTTTCCTCCCGATTCGCCTCACCCAACTATCGGTATAGGTACGCAAATGGGGTTGTGAATGGTAGTGTTTGGGTTGCTTCCGCCCACGTAAGTAAATGGAGGTTGTGAATCACGGTATTGATAGACGTCTCTTAGAGATTATCATTCCTCTCTGTAAGGATGTATCTCTCCGGAACCTGACCATATATATATGGCGTTTCCAATGCCTCTCTCTCTCTCTATATATATATATATATATATATATATATATAGAGAGAGAGAGAGTCATTCTTACAAAGATGAATGAGTACTAAGTACTAATAAAAGACCTCGGATTAATAGATGAACATTACAGATTGAACGAAAAGAATAATGTTATTATGGCAAAAAATTAATATAAAATATTTGATAAAATAACATCACGCAAAATTAATTAATGTTATCGACAAAGATTGATACATTTGAGAAAATAGAATATACGTTCCTAATCGTGTCTTTTTTTTCATCGGTCGTAATCGTCGTTCATCTATTTATAAGAATCTTAATGTGTGAGTAATTGTATTATTAAGCGTTAAAGTTTATAAACTTGATTTACTAAATAAAAGCGTGACCGAAACCAAAAATTAAAACCGAAAATAAAAACGTTACGGTTTATAATAAACTAAGCGTTTGGACTCGGTAAAACTTGAAAATCAATTCAACAAATATGCACGCCAAACTTATATATATAAGCCAGTAGTTAGGAAAGAAGCAAAACAATTTAAAGGTGGTCTAACTCAATAAACATCTGTCAATGTCAACTCCTATTTCAAATCAATCAAGTGCATAATTTTTTTAGAATAAGGGGTGTAAATAAGTAACCCCTATAAGATCAAAGACAAATGTCCTAATGTTGATGGGTTTATTTGACTGATACAACGTAATACGTTTGATTTGATTGATAGAATTATGATTAGGCAAAAGTTATAACTATTTTATCGTTTTATCCATATCTTTATGTTATATAAAAGATATCAAGTAAATCAAGAAAACAAGTTTCACAATTACTAAATTCTAGATAGTATTGGAGCAGATCCGATTTGGGCCACGTAGTTAACACCTAAGGGGAGTATTGAGATGTAAGGGGATAAAATATCTCACATCGATAACACAGTAACTTGTGAGCCTAATATATAAGTCCATGGGTTACTCTTATTGCCAATTTGTTTGAGTGTGCTCTCCACCGTCTAAGGTTTCGAGATGCATAAAAAAGATAAGATTAGCATCCACACAGTTGTGAGTGAAAATGAAAAATTGAGTATGATTCATCTAATAAGCGTACAAACTTGACCCAATTCGACCACGACATTCGAGAAAACACACACACAAAAAAAAAGAAATCAGTACAACAAGAAGGCAAACCTCACTCTTCCTCACCTCCCTAAACATTCCTTGATAGATGATGATATTTGTGACATCCATGATTATATCACTAATGGTAATTGCATGATCATTATGGATACTCCCTCTTTAGATATATTTGCTTTACACGACACTCCAAAAGATGAACCCTCCAATCCACTCTTGCGAGAAGTCCTCTGACACTCATTAGAGATGCAAAACATTGTCCGTCAGCTCACTGCATCTATACGGAATCTTGTCACAAATAAATCAAAGTTGGATGACGAACTCGATGTTCTCCGCAATACCTATGAACTCATGGAACATTGAGTCAACTCTCTAGTATCCGAACATTACGAGCTTATCACTTATATCAAATCCTTCAACATAATGATGGAGAAAATTCAAGCAATGTTGGACGCCCTACCTTTGAGGGCGAGAGCGTTGAGTTCAAATTACCTTCAAAAACATCGGAGGAAGTAAAAGCACAATCCATAGAGCTCAAACGGCTACTAGACGCCCATCAGATGGCCGTCTCATAACCGTTATATTACGTCCCAGTGATTTAATTAAAATAAAAACATAAGGTTATAGCCACAGATCCACACCAGACGGCCACCCCACTGCCACAAACGGTCACCCAGACGGCCAATTGGCCATTTCATCAAGTGTAGAGAGCGGTACCTTACTATCTAGGAATGATAGTAAGGTACCCTACTCACTTGCCTCACCCTCACCATCCCCTCCTTCACATTCTGACCCCTACAGTCCCCTCCGCACCTCCCACACCACTCAAACATTGACTACGACACCCTCATCACCCTCCATTACATCACATTGCCATCCCTCACACGCACTCTCCATAACCTTTAAACCCACCTTTTCACTGGCCATCCAACCTCCTTCCACCATACCACCCTCATCTACTACCCTACACGTCCTACCATCCTCATCCCAGAAACACCTCATCTCACCTCCTCGTTCGCCGTTCTACCCGCCCTCGATGATACAAGAGACTCTTGTTGTAATGTCCCGAGTTTTAACTAACCCAAGACGTCACTAGGCTAAGGACCACACAGTGGGTCCCATCAGTTAACTTGACAACAACTTCACAAATAGGACCTTGCAACAAGAAACACGAAAAATAATGAAAACATCCAACTTGTCATTTAGAAAACAATTACATAACAACCCTGCATGCAGTAAGTATGTATATCCCAAAACGACACTTCAAAACATGACACTTGAACAGTTATTTCAAAACTTCAGCCTGAAATCAACACGTGAACACAATTGTACACAAAAGACTTGCTTGCAAGCGATTAGTGTCAAAAGTAAGTTCAACCAACCCTTGGGTTAACACTGCCCCGGCTGTCCACATCCTGCAGCTGACAACCCTGAAGTGTTCCTTTGATCAGCATTACCTAAAAAGATTCGGTTTAAAACCGTTAGCTACCGATCATAATCTATCCACGAGAGATTATATCAACACATCACAACACAACAAATATATATTCAAATACCATATACCGTGCTCATGAGATGATATCATGTTTTTTATGAATGATGCACGTGAATGTAGTATAAAATTTATAATTTGTGATCCCGGACCAAATCCGGAATCATTGTAACACCCCGAATCCACGGGACTCGGAGTGCCACATTGGGCTAGGATCACACAATGGATCCTGACCCTAGCCTGACAACAAGTTCACTGGACCTTACAACATGGCACTGATAGATATAAAAACAAATACATAAAACTGTATAAAACTGTACAACCCAAAAGATTAGACATCATAGCCGAGTAAAAAACATAACACCCTCACACAAGAGGTAACAAAAGACCATCCTCACGTAGGAGGGAAAGATAACAGACTCCAAAAGCCCACACATCCTAATGTACGAAACGTCCTCGGCCTGCCACTCTGCTAGATCACCCAACATCATGCCTATCCTATAGGGCATCTACAACATGGTAATAAACCATTAGCTATCCATACACATATATAGAGTAATGCATAAGCACAATCACACATAAGGAAAGATAAACATATCAGCATGCTTTCACTCATTTACCCATTTATTCATCTCAATATAATGGTCATTCACTCAAATCGTATAGATATAATATATATGAAACTATGTGACACGAGGACCGATACATCCTCGCCTCTGAGCCTGCTAGCCAGCCGTACTAGTATCGGTCACACAATCCGTGTACCTTGTGGGAGTGGATTGTGCCCTTCCTGTAAACCGGTCTGGCCTGACTCAAGAGAACCTCCCAGACTCCATGGCGGGATGAAAGGGAAAGGTTATCACAATCACGCATACAAGGCAATCAATAAAACATAGGTCGGTAAATACGACATCACATGCTATCATAGCAAACATACAAAACACACACCACTCATGCAAACACCCAATATAAGGATGACAGCTAAGTAAGTCCTACGGACTTACCTCAACCTCAATCACAACTCAACCAAGATCACCTCTACACTGGAGGGATAGCACAGCCTATAAACAAGGCTTAAGGAGATATATTAGACTCCCAACCATATAAGGGTCACACCTAGACCCAAAGGGATCCAAAGGATCAACCTCAACCTCACTCATAACCTAACGACCCTCAGAAGCCATACAAGGCATAAACCGATCATAACATCATCAAAACTCAACCTCACACATCTAGCATGATCCTAAACCCTCATACTAGGAAAGGAGGAAACAAAGGTACCCTAAGGAAGGCCTAGAAGTGTCACACACCTGCAAAACCAAAGGAAACACCAAGCTGGTGCAGGCAGGCGCAGAGGAGGCACTCTGGTGGCGTAGGGGCGGTGCACATGCCGGCGCAGGGGTGGCTACAAGGCAGGCGCAGGAGCGGCTGGTGTGCAGGAGACACTACTCTAGCTCCTTCTTCACTTCTACTCTCGTTCCTTTACTTCTCTTCACTCCAACAGCAACATACATGTGTGACACACATATATATGCATCAATATAAGCCAAACTTGGCTAAAATAAGATCCAATCCTATGGAAAGCTAAGCTAAGCTAAGGAAAGATAGAAAAGAAGAAGGAAAGAAGAAAGAAAGTAAAGAAGCCATGGAAGCTTACCAAAGCTCTCCAGGAAGTCACACAGCAACAACAACACCCTCAAGCTGGCTCCATAAGGCACATCATCATCAAAAACATCCAAACTAACCAAAGTTATCAAGATCTCTTACCAAGAGCTCACAAACCTTACAAGATCAACCAAGGATCCAAGGGAGGAGAAGAAGAGAGGAGAAGTACGTAAGGAGAGAGAGAGAGAGAGAGAGAGAGAGAGATTTGAAAGTAAACCCTCATCAAAGAGGAGAAGAAGAAGTATAAATAGGACGGTAAAAGGGTAAAGCACGAGTCAAAGCAGTCAAGGAAGACGGCTGCAGCACACAGAGCCGCAAGGGCGGACCAGGTAAGGCGTAGGGGCGCCCCCTGAATCACGCAGGGGCGGCTCAGGCATAAACCTGGCCCCTCTGCTCCCTCTCTCAGCTATCAACAACTAGGCTCTTACATCTCACCCCCCTAAAAACAAGTTTCGTCCCAAAACTTGCAAGATCCCAAGTCCTCTCGGTCCCATAAGCCGGGGTATAACTCACTCTCTCTATCGGAGGTATCACATCTCCGCTCAAAAGGTCATAACCTATACAGATCTATAACCATAAGTATCAACATGGAGGAATCATCCACTCCAGGAATCAGGGCCATAATGCTACCCAAGGCAAAGAGGAATCACATCTCTCGCTATATCACATCATAGGGCATAGAGGAAGCACATCTCTAGCCACAAATAACACAGACATAGAGGAAATACATCTCTAGCCGATCCATAAGTATATACATCGTATGGAGGAATCACATCTCCATCGAAACTATGTCCATCAAGGTAGCATGGAGGAAAGAACCATCTCCAGCTGAATCCTAATCCACTCATATAGCATGGAGGAAAGAACCATCTCCCGCTATAAACATAAATCGTACTCAAATAGCATGGAGGGAATAATCATCTCCAGCTATACATACATCACGCTAGTATAGCAAGATCTAATAAGATCATAAGACATAACATCACTAGCATGGAATAAACACATCAAGGCATGAAAGCACATAAGCACATAATCACGTACTCACCAAGACAGCACTAAGATCTACTTGTCGACCCTAGGTACATCTATCTCGGCATAAAACTCTAGATAGTTCCTCTGGATACTATCCTCAGTCTCCCATGTAGCCTCCTCAGGTCCACGTCTCGACCACTGTATCCTCATCATAGGTATGTCCTTCGAACACAGGTGTCTCACACCTCATTCTAGGACTGCAATAGGATGCTCAACAAAGGTGTGGTCTGGCTCTACCACCAAATCATCATAACTCACGATGTGCCTCGGATCTGGTATGTACTCTCTCAGCTGAGACACATGGAACACAGGGTGAACACCCTCTAATCTCGGAGGTAAAGCTAATCGGTAGGCTGCCCTCCCAACTCTATCCAGTATCTCAAAAGGATCGACATATCGGGGACTCAACTTCCCCTTTATGCCAAAACGTCCGACGCCACGCGTCGGGGATACTCTCAACCAGACATGAGCTCCTACATTGAACTCTAGAGGCCGACGCCTCTTGTCTGCATATGACTTCTGGCGACTTTGGGCAGCCAGCATTCTCTCTCTAATCAGCGCTACTCGAGCCATATCATCACGAATCTGATCTGGCGCTATCCCACTGATACTGCTAGGCTCATCCCAACATAAAGGTGCACGGCACCTACGTCCATACAGTGCCTCATAGGGAGCCGTCCCAATAGATGCATGCCAACTGTTGTTGTATGAGAACTCAACAAGTGGGAGGTAGTCAGACCATCTCTGTCCCCAATCCAACACACAAGCTCGCAACATATCCTTCAAAGTCTGAATGGTCCTCTCTGACTGTCCGTCAGTCTGGGGGTGAAACGCAGTCGTAAAATGCAGACTCGTCCCTAGAGCAGCCTGAATCTGCTGCCAGAACCTTGAATCCATCATATCCTATAATTTTGATTGTATTATTGATTTTAAAAAACTTTCCAATGTATCACAACCACCAATACATGCTATATTAGAGTTTCAAGTGAATTACCACACTTACAATGACAATCTTACACTAGAGAGTAATATTAACATCAAATTTCAATCTCCTCTAGTTTAATAATAGGTAACTTTCTGTGTATATATCACGGCTGTAAAATATTAATCAAAATATTTTATCAAAATGTACAAACTTTTTTCTTATTCTATAATGGAAAAAAACAAAAAACAAACCCATAAACAAAAAACATACAAATTTTAAAAATTACTAACTAATACAAACTATCGTCTAACAAACAAGATTTTATTTGGTTGTCATATCATCAATAAAATACTAAAAATTCAATGTATTTCGATGACTTCTCATTTGTTGTAGTTGACTAATTGTTATATCGTCTATCGATTTTTGAAGGATAAAATTTAAAACATATCCTTAATAACATTTTGAAAAAAAACAAAGCTAAAGTTATGCAATTTTCTAATGTAATTTTTATACATATTTTATAGATGACGTGACAATCAGTCAACTACAATAAGTAACATATCGTATTGACCATAAGTTAATGAGTGGGTATGGGAAATTCTCTTCCAGCGAGTGAACACCCAATACTAGATCTCTTAACAATCAACACCAACACACCTGGGAAATACTCTGTTCTTGAGGGTGAACACCCAAAACTAGATCTCTGTCATCACCATAGCAACCCTACTCTTCTACCATCAATAGTCTTTGTTACGCCAAAGAAGATTTAAATTCAAGCAAAAGCTTGTTGCTTTATGGCTGTTGGAAGTGTTCACTCTTTTGACTTTTGGCTCCTTCCTTCCTAAGGTGAAAACCTCTTTCTCTTCCGGTTGAACCAAGCTTCATCTTTATGGTTATCCATCTCAGACAACAAATTCCCAAGCCTATCTTCTGTGTAACAGCAAGTTTTCGTTGTCACTGCCCCGCGGTGACAGTGGATGCTCCAGCGGCAAGTCCTGGTTATCCCCGCCCCTGCGGTGACAGTGAGTCACCCCTTGCGGCTAGCTGCGGTCGCAGCAACGCAAACTGCCCCTGCGGTTTTGCCCTAGATCGTCCCGATCTGTTATTATTTCAATTTTTATTTTCTTCCATAGATAGAAGATCCGATCTTCTCTCTTATGGGCCGGCTTTCCTATCTTCTTCCTAACCCTTTTCTTCCTCAAGTTCATGAGTTGCTGCATGTCGTTTCCCTTTTATTTCGTTTCCTCCTTTCGTTCTTTCTTTTCTTCTTCTCCAAGAATCAAGTTTGAACCTTGATTCTTGTTGTCCTTCCCGTTTTTGATATGTTGATGTTCACATGCTCCCTGGGTTGAGTCTTAACAAGTATGGATCAAAGGATCGAGCTTTCCATCCCTTGTTGTGAGTTTTTGTTGAGGGAAACCCCGACAACGCTTTTTTGTCACACCGCCGCCTCCGCGCCCTGTCGTGCCGCCCCTGCGGGTTGCCACCCCTGCGCCTCGTCCAGCCGCCCCTACGGTTTCCCCTGCAGTAGCTCACGTCTTTGGTGAGCTGCTTCCTTCCTTGCTTTCCTCGATCCTTTCCTTGGTTGTTGTTGATGTTGTTACCCCTTGAGAGTGTTGTAAGACTAAGTTCGATCCCTTAACATGTGGAGATCTCTTAAAGATCATTGAGACTAGAAGTTATAGACTTCTAGCAACCGTTCGGTTATGATTCATGGTGCCTTGTGTGAACAGACTTTCCTTGCTCCTTTCCTGAGGGAAAATGAGTTGTTTGCTGACCCTTTGAGTTACCTTTGAGTGAGGTAAGGCCCTTGGACTTACTTAGTTTCATTCCGTATATTGGTTTGAGTGTATTGGCTTGTTTGTGTTGTTTTTATTGTTATAATGGATAACCGGACTAGGATTAATCTTTATGACCATAATTGGCCCAAGTGTATGATAACCGGGTGGTGACCACTTGTCTTGTTCTACAGGAGACTCAAATGTGCTCTTGCAACCCAGGCCCACAGGTAACGGATAGTACTGATCTATTCTTGTTGGTAGAAGGAAGTGGAGGCGAGTTTCGGGAGATTTTCGTGTGACAAAAGAAGTTGAATTAGTAATGGATAACTTAATGAAAGATAATAATCAGTTGAGGGTGTGCATGCTATATGTTTACTTTACGTTATGTGTGTTTGTGCCCTTACGTTCTTTCCAATATCTAGAATGTTATCTAACGGTTTATACCGATGTTGTAGATGCCTTGAAGGATATAGGTGTTGTTGAGTGATACAGACGGTGTGGTCAGCCGGGATTCCCGTACATTATAGGACGGGATCGGGTTTATACTTCTGTTGTTGTTTCCCTTTTGTTTTGAACTCGGCTGCGAGTCTTTGACGCTTCCTTTGTTTAAACCTTTGGTTTTATAAACTGTTTTGGTTTTCATTTGTTTGTGCATTGTTGTAAGATCCATTGTGTCGTTGCTACTCTGAGGATCGGGACCCATTGTGAGGTCCTAGCCCGTAACTCCACGAGTTCCCAGAACTTGGGGTGTTACAATATGGTATCAAAGCTCTAGGTTGGCAACAAAGGCACTCGAGATCTTCTAAAGGTCGAATAGATAAATAAACAGAACCCACAAGGGGTCTACATTTTCAACAGAGGATTTTTGTTTTTAACTTGTCAATCTGGGATAGATGTACGGGCGACCACCACTACCTCCGCGGATCTCAGTAGTGTAGTTCTTATATGTTGGCCTTTATGTGCTTTTTTGAATTTCTGCTTTAGTTGTAGCGTGACCTTATATATATATACCCCTATCGCATATGGCGCGTACTAGACCAAAATCTTCTATGGTGCGAGGAAGGGATCGACCACCTCTTCCACCCGCCGTCCGTGGACGAGGATATGCACGAAAACATCTACTAGCTAGAGGTCGGGGCCAAGCCCCAGTTGCTGATCCGCCTATCGTTGAGACGTTCGCTGAAGAAGTAGTTGAGAGTGTTGTTGTTGAGGCTGGGAACGGGACCGCCGCTAGGGCAGGAGCACAAAGATTGTAGTCGACTGAGTCCGGTCGAGTGTCCATCGGAACCTCTGCATATCACGACTATGCGCAAAGAGTTGAGGAGGCTATTAGGACTGGAGGACCTGCACCAGCACCGCCAGTTCCCGCGAGATCAAATGAGGTTTTGCAAAGAGTTACGCGGGTTGTTGTTGCACCTTCTAGAGTTGCTGAGGGTGTTAGAGTTCCGGTCGAGACGAGAGAGTTGAGACCCAACTATTGGTTTAAGGCTTTCAATCAGATGAAGGTTCCTTTTTCATGGGAAAGATTGGATTGGAGATAGAGTTGTGGGTAGGACAACTGGATTCTGCTATGGAAGCAATCGGTTGTCTAGAGGGACGTCGAGTCGACATAGCACAGACGTTGCTGAAGGATCAAGCTCATTCCTGGTGGAGGACTGTTCGCAGTAAGGTCACCAGTTACAAGAAGATGAAGACGGTGATCAAGGATCACTATTGCCCTGCAGCGATGAGGAGAGATCGTCTTCAGGATTATCTCGAGGCTAGATTCGAGGATTTGCCTATTGCTGAGATCATCAACAAGTTTCAGGAGGAGTTGTCTTTGCTGGGTCGGTCTGCACCATTTAGGATCAACATGTGTATTTGTTCTCTCGGAGGTTGAGGGTGTCTACCCGCTCTTTTATTGCTGGTTTCCGTTGTGAGTCTTTGACAAACTATCAGGACATAGCATATGTGTACGAGAGAGACAAACCATGTCAAAGGAGAGCTTCTCAAATAGGAGGTCCTGAGAAGAGACAAAGGACTGGATCAGCCAATACTAGAGCTGGAGCTTCTGGTTTTGGGCGCAGTCAGACGTCAGGATGCTCCGGTTTCCAGCAGAGTTCCGACAGAGGATGGCAGTGTCATAAGTGCGGAGGTGCAGGACACATCTGAGCTGATTGTAAGAAGGTTGCAGTGACTTGCTTTTCCTATGGCAAGCCAGGACATAGGCTGCATTTTTCCGTCAAGGCAAGGCGATATCTCAACAGGGATCTTCACCTGCTAGTGTTGTAGGAGATTGGCAAAGACCTCAGTATCAGGAGCAGCAATAGCAGAGAGTTTCCGGTTCTACCGCTCCTCAGGGTTCCACTTCGGGTCAGGGAAGAGGACGAGGAGGTGGTACTTCTGAAACCAAAGGTGCCTCAACTAGAGTTTATGAGTTGAGGAGTGCAGTGGAGCCGACCACTCCAGTGACCACAGGTACCATTCATATTAATGGTTTTCCTGTCAAATTTCTTTTCGATACCGGTGTTACACATTCTTTTATATTTGATGCATGTGTAGATAGATTGGCCTTAGTTACCGTAGAAGGTAGATCCTTTTTTATAGGTTTACCCAATAAGGGTAAAATTTGAGGTACACGAGAGGTTCGCGATTGCCCTATTAGATTGGGAGATCGCGATTGGACAACTGACTTCTTCGTCATGTACTTAGTATATGAAGAGGTTATTCTGGGCATGGACTAGATGGATCGACATCAGACAGTTCTTGACATCGGCAAGCGGATGGTGACGGTAACTACGGAGTCAGGCCATGTGGAGATTTTCCAAGGATGGGACCTTGGGAAGACCGGTACAGTCATTAGTGAAATTCGAGCTGCGAGACTTATTGATCATGGTTCCGAGGCTTTCTGGTGCTATGACATGAAGGATAATACGAGTCCAACGTTGGAGGAGATTCTGGTAGCTTGCGAGTTTACTGACGTTTTTGGAGAGCCATTAGGTTTACCTCCATAGAGGAGTGTAGGCTTTGGCATTGATCTTGAGTCCGGGACGAGACCGATCTTGAAGGCTCCTTACCGCATGGCGCCTATCGAGATCCTTGAGCTTAAGAAGCAGCTCGAGGAGTTTTCTGAGAAGGGCTTCATCCGCCCTAGTGTATCTCCTTGGGGTGCACCGATACTCTTCGTCAAGAAGAAAGACGGGTCAATGAGGTTATATATTGACTACCGGGAGCTTAACAAGGTGACAATTAAGAATAAGTACCCATTTCCCCGTATCGACGATCTTTTGGATCAGCTGCATGGAGCTTCAGTGTTTTCACGGATCGATTTGAGATCCGGATATCACCAGCTGAGGGTGAGAGAGCAAGACATAGCCAAGACGGCATTTCAGACCAGATACGGCCACTAAGAGTTTGTAGTGATGCCTTTCGGGCTTACGAACGCGCCCACAATGTTCATGGAGTTGATGAACAACGTCTTCATCGACTTTCGAGACTAGTTCGTGGTTGTCTTCATCCATGATATCTTTGACTCTCGTAGTAGAGAGGAGCATGCAGGACACTTAAGGATCGTACTCCAAGTCCTACAGGATAGAGAGCTCTATGCCAAGCTCTCTAAGTATGAGTTTTGGATGTCCGAGGTAGAATTCCTTGGTCATATCGTTTCAGCGTAAGGGATCAAAGTAGATCCGGAGAAGATCGAGTCAGTAGCATCATGGCCACCTCCCAAGAACGTCGAGGAGGTACGCAACTCCTTAGGATTGGCGGGCTACTACCGTCGTTTTGTGGAGGGCTTCTCAGTTATCGCCCGACCTCTCACTTCCTTGCTGAGGAAGTCTACGAGATTTGTATGGTCCGAGCTGTGCCTGCAGAGTTTCGAGGGGCTGAAGAGGAGGCTGACCTCCTCTCCTATCTTAGCTCAGCCAAAAGGCATCGAGGACTTTGTGGTTTACAGTGAGGCATCCAAGCTGGGCTTTGGATGTGTTTTGATGAAGAGGGGTAAGGTGATTGCTTACACGTCTAGATAATTGAAGACTTGTGAGGTGAATTATCCTACCCATGATCTTGAGCTAGCTGTTGTTGTTCATGCTTTGAAGATCTGGAGGCATTATTTGTACGAAGCTACGTGTCAGATTTTCACAAACCATAAGAGTTTAAAGTATAAATTCACTCAGCGGGAGTTGAATAACGCCAGAGGAGATGGTTGGAGTTGATCAATGAATTTGATCTTGAGATCTTATACCACCCGAGGAAGATGAATGTGGTAGTTGATGCCCCTTAGTAGAAAAACTCCCCGGGAGATGGCGATCGCTCGGCTGACAATTCAGCCTCAATTGCAGCGAGACTTGGCATGGCTGGAGATGGATATCCACTTTCTGGATTCCGACAGCCACCTATCCACCTTGGAGATATTGTCTGATCTGTTGGTAGAGATCCGACAGAAGCAAGAGAGTTATCTAGCTTTGACATAGATCCGAGACCGGATGTCTCAAGGAGAAGCGCCACAGTTTGCAATCGGTGCCGATGGGATCTTGAGACGCCAGGAGTGTGTATGTGTTCCTTCCGATCGAGAGTTGAGACAGCGGATCCTCTAGGAGGCTCATTCTTCACCTTACTCAGTGCACCCCGGTGCGAGTAAGATGTATCAAGATATCAGACGCTCTTTCTGGTGGGGAGGTCTGAAGCCAAACGTGACGAGATATGTAGCTCAGTGTACGACTTGCCAGCAGGTCAAGATCGAGCACCATCTGTTGGAATTTCGGTGTCCGGTTTTAGACCAAAGGGCCGTAGTCTCACTTATGTGAGTAGACGGTTCTCCCAATTGCCAAACAAATTAATATAATTATCTTGAACTAAAAACTAGTTATTAACCAAGGGTTTATAATCTCCACAAAGGAGTAGACAAAACCCAACCAAGAGTTTGTAATCTCCGCAAAGGAGTAGACAAAACCCAATCAAGAGTTTGTAGTCTCCAAAGGAGTAGACAAAACTCAACCAAGAGTTTGTAATCTCCACAAAGGAGTAGACAAAACTCAATCAAGAGTTTGTAGTCTCCAAAGGAGTAGACAAAACTCAAGCAAGAGTTTGTAATCTCCAAAAAGGAGTAGACAAAACTCTAATAGAAGTTAAGTTCAATTACACGTCTTATAAACCGGTTGTTATATGTTAAAACGATTGACTTGGATAATGTAATGAGTCATTCATAAATGAATTTTCCTTCTAAGTGTATTCTCCCCTACACCGGGAATATCCAAATACCTTAGTGGGATAAAACGTTACACGTTACAAAGACTAAGTAAAAGACTTACTTGTCTTACTTTGTAGAAAGGGTATTCCTAGGTTTTGTCAATACAAAACCAAACTAAGATGGATGCCTATCCTTTGTCAATACAAAGGAACTATACTGGTCTTTCGAGTTTTACAAACAAGCTTATAAGAAGGCCTATCCAATGTCAATACAATGGAACTAGAAGCTTTATTGTTGCAAAAACGAATGTCCAATCAAGTGCAAATGACTCTCCCTTTTATAGGTATAGGGGGCCACGGTTTTGGGGAGAATAACCGCCACTAAAGCGGTTGAGAGCGGTTACAAACGGTTATTGGCGGTTGAGAGAAGTTAGGGTTACATAACCTCTTTTTGGCCCAAGCCCAAGGCCCAAGCCCAACTCAATTGGGCCATCAAAAAGCCCAAATTTCAGCTAGCTTTTTCGGCCCGACTTTTTTCTCATCAAAGAGCTTTGACTAACTCATTATAGCTAGGTGAAGCTCCAAGGTCAACTAATACATATGAGCTTAGCTCAAACTAGCTTAGCTCATCGAGCAGCTCACTAGCTAGCTTCTAGCTAACTTCTTGGAGCTCAATGGACATTTGTGCTTGGATATCTCTCAAACTTTGTAACAACTTTCTTGAGCTAATATAATGAGGAATGCCCGAAAGAACGCTCCATAATGTGTCCCAAAAACACAAAGCGTCGGGCTCTCAATTTCTGCCGCAAAATGGCCTAGGCGTTGGCAATGCCAATAACGCTCTTGCCAAGTAATGGCATTGTCATGACTGAGTCAAGACAATGTCCCATGATAGTCATGAGGCTCAACTAAACTAACTTTCAACATAGCCGTGATAGCCATGTCCTTTAGTTTAGTTTAATTTAATTAGCTTCCATACTTTTACCCCGTAATCACTAGTTACTCTAAGTGCCGGTCACTTGGCTTGCCTCCCGCAACCCATATGTTACGCTAGGATTAGTAGCACAAAAAGCTTTACATTTATAAACTCGATCTAATCTCCTAAACTACCAAGCGAAACCCGCAGTGTACGGATCGTTATGTAGGAAGGAAAGTATTCCGAGGTCGAACACAAGGACTGAGGCGAAATCAAGTCATTTAATGATCAAAGATAGTGCAAATCTAGTCTAAGAAAAGAGAAAGGAACAAAAAAAAATGAAAATCTCGATATTTTTGGTTGGTTTTTGTGGTGATCAAGCAAAGATCACAAGTCAAGCAAGATAATGAAACAAACTAACAACTCAAGCTAGCAAGGCAACAAGTAACACAAACGCAAAATATGTGATCAAAGAGAGAAAAGTGAATTCTAGAGCTCAAGATTTCCGGTTATGGCATTGGACTCAAGGTTCTAAAGTTCTAAGGATAAGGTTGCGGTGTTGGGAAAGGGTGTTTCTCTAGTGGAAGCAATTACCGGGTAAGTCTCTTGCTTCACTAATCCCGCATCAAACTCCTATTACCGGGTAGGTCTCAAGGAGGTAAAGTTGGGAATTCTACACAAACCGGAAACTACTTAAGGGGCAAACCTCTCCTTACCGGGTAAGTCTCGGAAAAGGTAAGTCTCAAGCAATAATCCTAGCACACTCAATCCAATAGCGGCTTGTGAGGCTCACTACTACCTAGAATTCATCATCTTAGGTATCTAAGATCGGAAATCACCGGGTAGGTCTCTTTCCTCACTTAGTTTGCTAGCATTAGGTCACCCTAAGCTATATCATGCTCAACAAACACTAGGATTTCAACAATCTAACATCCTAACATACATATTCATCAATTAAAGAGCAACAGAAGGAAAAATCGGGTGGATCATAGTAAAAATCGGCCGATTTACCATGAAGAACATGTCGATTTTTATGTCTAAGTTAGGTTTTGTGCATACGAATCATTCTAAACTAACATATAAGTCCATTCTATCATCACCCAAGCAATAACCATCAATCCATCACTCCAGAATCACAACAAACTAGCCAACAACATGCATTTCAAGATCTAAAATCATCATACAAGCATACATGGATTCCATAGCAAGAAGATGAAGTAAGGAAATGAAAGCAATGAAACTTAGCTGGATTTGAGCTCAAAACAAGTCTTTCGACACACCAAATGTAGCTCCAAGTCAGATCTTACAACCTTCAACGAGTTTCCTCACAAAAATCACTCAAATCTCACTACGAAATTAAAATCTACACTAATCTCCCTCAAGAACACCCACAAGGGTGTCTTGAAGAGAGCTCCTGTTCGCTCCAAACGGATGTGTGCAAGCTTTAAATTTATAACCCTAGACTTAAGCTTAAAACAAGGATGCGAACCCGCAGTGTACGGGTCAATCGTAGTAAAAGCAAGAAAATTCCAGGGGTCGATCACAGGGACTCGGTGAAACAAAGTCAACACGGTATGCTTATGTCAATACTAACCACAAGAGCAATTAACACAATCAAAGATGGATAAGATGTCAAATAAGCAAACATGCAATTCTAGGGATTAAAGCATCTAGTTGTGGTTCCAACTCAAGATCTATAGATAAGCGGACAAAGCTGAGATTTTTGCGTGGGGAAGGCGTTGCTAAAGTGGAGTAGATCACCGGGTAAGTCTCACTACACACTAATCCTAAATCGTAACTCCTATTACCGGGTAAGTCTCAAGGAATCAAGATGAAGAATTATAACCTCAAACTAACATACCATCTAAGGGAATAGAATCAACCTTTACCGGGTAAGTCTCAGGCTAACTCACAAAGATGGGATGGAAGCACACTCAAACCCCAATAAAGGATAAACCTTTATTACCTACACTTATGATCGTTAATACACAAACTAAGGAATTACCGGGTAAGTCTCATCCTAAGCTTGCATTGAACTAGGAAGATGAAATAAGAATAGGATTTAGCAAACTCTAACACTTAACTTTCTGTTTTAGGTCGGATAAGTCACCTCGGTCAGAAGAATTCCACCCCGGCCGAGATGTTCATCAACCGAACGAGATGCTTAGGGTTAAGGTTAAAGACTCGAACTTTCAGGATCCTACTGGAATCTGAGATTATTCTATCATTGTTTTTCCCACAACCTTCAGCCAATCACCCTAGAATCACACAAGGAAATTAGCCACTCATCATCATAATGAAAGTATTAAAATATATGGGAAGAAGGTGAATATTTGAACAAGAAGAATTTAATGAAAAGACTTCAATAACTGAATCAAATATCACAACAAAAGCGTTCCTTGGATAATAATCCAAAAAGACAAGACAACAATTGAGGGAATTGAAGACAATCTTACAAAACCCTTCAATAAAGCTATAAAAGCAATGGACTTCAATCTTCCTTCAACCTTCAAAAAGGTTCTTCGAAAACTCCCAAATTGGAGTATGCTGCGGCTGCTGCGTCGTATGCGAGATCTACGGTATAGCGTGCTGTCCAGCTGTAAGCGGATGTCGGAATTATGGGAAATCCGACCCTTTTTATAGGAAAATAAACCTCCAAAGATAATAAATCTTCAAAAGATATCTTCCCATAAAAATAGGTAAAATATATGATTCTGCATATCTCCTTCCTTCCAGGAGCCAAGCCCAAAAATATAAGATCACTTTCCAAATTTAAAAGATCTCATCCAAGAATAAAATATCATCGCCGCGTCCTAGGTGTTTGCCTCGGTCGAGTCGGCGTTTCTGGATCGCCTCGGTCGAGGTAAATCAATGGTCAACCGAGGTGGCTCACGATCAGAATGTGGAATCTCTCGAATCTGCTCCAAAGTGAATCTTCAATCCATGGCTATGCTCCCTGGATGTAGCTCCAAATGACTCATGACTCCTTTTGCTCCTTTTTTTATGCAAAACGTACCAAATTACCTGCAATTACAACGAAACTAGGTGTAGACCTCGATTCTCGCAAAGGTAGATGAAATGGTAGTAAAATCACATAATGTACATACAAACATGCAGATTATGAAAGATAAAACGTCCAAACAAACCCCAAAATATAGACTATAATTCATGCTATCAAAATACCCCATACTTAGCCCTTGCTTGTCCCCAAGCAAGTTCCTCATATAGAAGACAAGATATAATGGATTATAAGTCAAGAAAATCAATGAAAAAGTCTTTCAAAAATTATTTTATGGTGTGCAACTATCATAGATCACTCTAAGAGTGTACTTCCTGGAATTAAAAACTCAATATGCTCAAAACATTTTATAAATATAAGAAAGTTGTTCATCTTTGCATAAAATCATAGAATGCATAATAAATCATAATTATCAAAATTAATCATGTATAATCCTTTTTAAACCGCTAAGTCAATCAACAAGCTCAAGGTCTCAAAGGCTTCCCAAAGAAAAGGTCAAGAAACGTGTAGGGTAGGGATGTGTGTAAGGTAATGTGGTGCTAGAATCCGGGAAAAGGATGAACTTTACTTTCACTTCGACTTGCAACATCTTCCACCAATAAGCTTTGCTTATCTCACACTTTTCCTTTTTTACTTTACTTTTTGGGATGCATGGACAGAGGTGCACAATAACCGTAGCCTAGGAAATCAGCAATCATCAATTTCTCGAGATGCATCAAACCCTTGATGCACATACCATGACCCGTTAGGAATATCGCTCAATCCGACTTTGGCAAGACACAAACACCCGGCTATGTGAATGGTGCCGAGTTACTCATCTTCATGATTGACTTCCCCAAACCTAAAATTGCTTTCTAACACTTCACTTCCAGCCCACTTCTCAACTTTTAATTTGCTTTCACCACTTCGCTTGCTTCCAAATTCCCGGATAGGTAAAGGGAGGCAAAATGTATATGAGAGGCTAAGCATGATCAAGAAGAAGTAGGAGAAAAAGAATGAATTGCCTTGGTCTTTCCAAGAAGAAAGTGAGAGAACTTATCCTGCGGCGTCAACCTTCAAATTCAACATAATTTGGATAAAAACAAGGTATTAAACATGCCAATAATTTCAAACAAAGCATTTAGCAACTTAAACATATTATAAGACCTTTAAAACACATAAAGAATTTAAAACCAGTAAGTAAACAAAATCTTCACTGCGATCATATCCAGATAAGTAGCACAAAAATCGTTTTCGAAAACTTTCTGTTACGCCGCCTCGGTCGAGATGTTCTTGGTTCAACCGAGGTGAAATACCTCGTTTCGCCAGAATCTCCCCGGTCGAGGTCAAAATTTTTTTTTTTTTTTTTTCGGTTCGGTTTCGACGTTTTTCTCAATCAAATAATCTGTAGATATGCATGTAATATCAGATAATCATATAAAGGCAAATGAAGCATAAATATGAAAATATCCGATAAATAAAATACATCATATGTGTCAAATACATCAAAAGTAGCCACATAGTCAAATAGCAAATACCCCATACTTGAGACACACTGTCCCAGTGGGTATAATAAAAGGTCTAAATAAAAGAGGACTCACCGGATAAGAGCCGAACTGCATAAAAAATATAATAATAAAACTCTGCAGCTCCTCAGTAGTCCTGATCCGGCGGTGGTGGTGGTGGTACATAAGGATGCTGGGTCGGATCAAACGGATAGCCCATAGTCTGCTGGAACTGTAGCTCCATCATCCTACGCTGATAGTGCTGCCCCTCCAACATCTGCTGAGTCCAGCTGTCAAGGTGTCGGTGCTGGGCGGCAAATCTCTCATGGATATCCACTGTAAGGGCAGCATATGAGTCTATCATCTGATCTGTCAGGTCGTCGATCCGACGATGAGCCTTTGCATCTCTATGACGGCGTGTCCGACGCCTGGCAGATCTAGCATGAGGTGCAGCAGGTGCAGGCTCAGTATCCTCCTCATCATCATCCAAATCAATAATAGGTGGCGCGCTCGTCCCAGCTGTATCTGTCCCTGTGTCCATCGGGACGCCACCTCCTCTCTCGTCTACTGTGTCATCATCATCGTCGTCCTCCTCCTCAGCCTCAGCAGGGGCAGCTGCTCCCTCTCTGTAATCCTCCATAAGTGGATCCCAAGCAGTCTGCCAGAAATGGGGATCAAAGACAGAGAATTGTGCAGACCATCTGATGCCCTGAGGTGCAGTCCGCTCCCAAGGCATGGCAACGTAGGGTGTAGTCAGCCCACGGGGAACTAGAATCCTCCGTGTAATCATCTCCTGCAATCCCAGCGGCTTCGGAGCCGCTGCTAACGTGCAAACGCTGAGGTCCATCCCGTGGTAAGTAGCGATGTGGGTGACTAGACCTCCACAGCAAATATCTCCCTTCGCCTTGGCCTTGATCCTATGCAGATCCTCTGCTAGGAGCAAGCCAAAGTCTGGGAATCCCCCTGTGACCATGCAATAAAGCGAAAAGAGCTCACCCTGTCTGATCTTCTGGGGCGTCTCAGTACGCGCCAGAAGTGTCTCACTGAAGATCCTGTGGGCAAGTCTGAAGGCTGGGTGAAAGATGACCTTCTCCCTGGAATCTCCAGGGCGCCATCTGTCTGCGTGTGTAGTAATGTGGGCTATTTGTCCCCAGAACTCCCTAGCTACGGATCGGGAGGGGAAGTCTACAGCGGTGGGGTCAGGAAAGCCAAAGATCTCTCTCCAAATCTCTAAAGGAACTATGAAGTTCCGGTTCATCAACCGGTACTTCACAGAACGGTCTGTGGGGAGGTAGGAGAAGGAGATAACAAACTCGAGTGTCGGCTCTAAGTAAGCTGGGGCTCGGATCTCAGTAAACTGATCCAGCCCGACGGTAGCAATCATCCTCCTAAGGTCAGCATCTAACCCTAGGCAGTCAAAAGCTGACACATCCAGAAATCGTGGTGCGATGACTGGACGGCCAGCTATCCTCTCATAGTCTACCCGGCATCTCTCGTGGATAACCGGGCGGTAGGGACGGGATGAGGAAGGAGAAGGGGAAGGGGAGGATCTATCTCTAAGAGCTAATCGGCGATCTGAACTCATTTTCAAAACACACTGTCAAAGTACCTCGGTCGACTGACAACTCCAAGAATCACCTCGACCGAGGTGCAGAACGACTGGACCGAGGCAAAGACAGTCGCGATTCCACTCTCTGATTTTCAGTTCTTTTCCCCCAAAAATCACTACCGATGCTTCCTAAGGGGTACTTATAGACTTCCTCAACAGAATCAAGGGCAACCAAAGCCCAATATGCAGTAATCGAACGAGTTTAGGTTTTCGAACGTTTTTACCTCTTTCCGGCCGATTCACTCGGATTTCTTGTAGATCTGTAGTTGCAATCGGATCCTCTACTCTTCAATTGCAGTTTGGAAGCAGAAATCTTCGAAAACGAGCGAGAAACGAAGGAGGCGAGGTGGATCTGTCGCCGCGGTCGAAATGGGTAAAAAAAAAAAAATGTGAAAAGTAATTTTTCCCTTTTTATACTGTTACTGGATCTGCTGTCACCTCGGTCGAGATGGTCTCGACTGGACCGAGGTGATGTGGACCGAGGCGGTTCTGCAGAAACCCTAGTCGCCTCGGTTGCTTCAAGAATCAACTCGGTCGAGATGCTTTGACAGTGACCGAGGTGCTTTTGTCTTTTCAGATTCTCGAACTTCTGTCCTTCCAGATGTGCTCCTCCCTGTTGTCTGTCCAGAACGCCAAAAACAAAGCAAAGCAAAGCAAAAACAAGAACTATCTAAGCTAGACTAGAAAACGGGAAAAGAAAGCAATACCTTGGGTTGCCTCCCAAGAAGCGCTTGATTTAAGGTCGCTAGATGGACCATGATGCGTCTCAAAGGAGGTAGATTGGTACAACCTCCTCAACCGGCGTTTCCGGTTGGTATTTCTTAAGTCTATGACCGTTGACCTTGAAGCTTCCGCTAGTTTCGCCCCATATCTCAACTGCACCATGAGGAAAAACCTGTTTTACAACATAAGGTCCGGTCCATCTAGATTTCAACTTACCTGGGAAAAGACGGAGGCGGGAGTTGAAGAGTAGGACTAAATCCCCCTCGTGAAGCTCCTTTGGAACGATACGCTTGTCATGCCATCTCTTCGTCCTTTCCTTGTAGATTTTGGCATTCTCATAGGCGTTCAAACGCAGCTCTTCTAGCTCGTTAAGTTCCAATAGTCGCTTCTCACCAGCATCTTTAATGTCAAAGTTCAACCATTTGATAGCCCAATACGCCTTGTGCTCCAATTCAACGGGCAAATGGCAAGACTTCCCATATACCAGATTATAAGGGGTGGTACCTATGGGAGTCTTGAATGCGGTCCTGTACGCCCAAAGAGCATCGTCCAATTTCATGGACCAATCCTTCCTCGTTCTAGAGACGGTCTTCTCCAAAATTGCCTTGATTTCTCTGATCGAGATCTCGACCTGTCCACTAGTTTGAGGGTGATAAGCAGTTGATACCTTGTGGGTCACCCCATACTTCGATAGAAGTGCTTTAAACTTCCGGTTGATGAAATGTGTTCCCCCATCGCTAATGATGATGCGTGGAGTTCCGAATCGTGGAAAGATAGTTCTATTCAAGAACTTCACAACCACCTTGGCGTCATTAGTGGGAGAAGCAATGGCTTCAACCCATCTAGAGACGTAATCAACTGCAAGGAGAATGTAGAGGTTTCCTCCGGAGGATGGGAAAGGTCCCATGAAGTCAATCCCCCATACATCAAAGATTTCCACTTCTTGGATGTTATTAAGTGGCATCTTCCCTCGGTCGAGGATCTACTACTGGATTCTGCATCGGTTGAGGATCAACAGGAGGATCTTCCCTCGGTCGAAGCAGAATCTGATCTCGTATGACTGCAATCTCAGCTTCGATTGCTGCAGTCTTGGCACGATTCTCTTCTTTCTCTTGCCTTAGCTCTTCTTTACTGAGACGTAGCAGCTCCTGCGTCTCTTTCAATTGGGCCGCAAGATCACGATCGTCTTGTTGGGCCATCTTCGCTTCTCTTAAGCGTCGCTTGTATGTCTTTTCTGGTTCGGGATCGTAAGGAACGATTTCCTTCCCAGCGCGGGTCCTTCGCATATACCTAAGAAAGAACCTGCAAAAGTCGTCACTCAAGTAGAGTGGTTAGATGAAACGGGGCAAGCACCCCAAGAGTAAACCGTACCGGCTCGGTCTAGACCAAGTCCCCGGCAACGGCGCCAAAAACTTGTTCGCTCCAAACGGATGTGTGCAAGCTTTAAATTTATAACCCTAGACTTAAGCTTAAAACAAGGATGCGAACCCGCAGTGTACGGGTCAATCGTAGTAAAAGCAAGAAAATTCCAGGGGTCGATCACAGGGACTCGGTGAAACAAAGTCAACACGGTATGCTTATGTCAATACTAACCACAAGAGCAATTAACACAATCAAAGATGGATAAGATGTCAAATAAGCAAACATGCAATTCTAGGGATTAAAGCATCTAGTTGTGGTTCCAACTCAAGATCTATAGATAAGCGGACAAAGCTGAGATTTTTGCGTGGGGAAGGCGTTGCTAAAGTGGAGTAGATCACCGGGTAAGTCTCACTACACACTAATCCTAAACCGTAACTCCTATTACCGGGTAAGTCTCAAGGAATCAAGATAAAGAATTATAACCTCAAACTAACATACCATCTAAGGGAATAGAATCAACCTTTACCGGGTAAGTCTCAGGCTAACTCACAAAGATGGGATGGAAGCACACTCAAACCCCAATAAAGGATAAACCTTTATTACCTACACTTATGATCGTTAATACACAAACTAAGGAATTACCGGGTAAGTCTCATCCTAAGCTTGCATTGAACCAGGAAGGTGAAATAAGAATAGGATTTAGCAAACTCTAACACTTAACTTTCTGTTTTAGGTCGGATAAGTCACCTCGGTCAGAAGAATTCCACCCCGGCCGAGATGTTCATCAACCGAACGAGATGCTTAGGGTTAAGGTTAAAGACTCGAACTTTCAGGATCCTACGAGAATATAAGATTATTCTATCATTGTTTTTCCCACAACCTTCAGCCAATCACCCTAGAATCACACAAGGAAATTAGCCACTCATCATCATAATGAAAGTATTAAAATATATGGGAAGAAGGTGAATATTTGAACAAGAAGAATTTAATGAAAAGACTTCAATAACTGAATCAAATATCACAACAAAAGCGTTCCTTGGATAATAATCCAAAAAGACAAGACAACAATTGAGGGAATTGAAGACAATCTTACAAAACCCTTCAATAAAGCTATAAAAGCTATGGACTTCAATCTTCCTTCAACCTTCAAAAAGGTTCTTCGAAAACTCCCAAATTGGAGTATGCTGCGGCTGCTGCGTCGTATGCGAGATCTACGGTATAGCGTGCTGTCCAGCTGTAAGCGGATGTCGGAATTATGGGAAATCCGACCCTTTTTATAGGAAAATAAACCTCCAAAGATAATAAATCTTCAAAAGATATCTTCCCATAAAAATAGGTAAAATATATGATTCTGCATATCTCCTTCCTTCCAGGAGCCAAGCCCAAAAATAAAATATCATCGCCGCGTCCTAGGTGTTCGCCTCGGTCGAGTCGGCGTTTCTGGATCGCCTCGGTCGAGGTAAATCAATGGTCAACCGAGGTGGCTCACGATCAGAATGTGGAATCTCTCGAATCTGCTCCAAAGTGAATCTTCAATCCATGGCTATGCTCCCTGGATGTAGCTCCAAATGACTCATGACTCCTTTTGCTCCTTTTTTTATGCAAAACGTACCAAATTACCTGCAATTACAACGAAACTAGGTGTAGACCTCGATTCTCGCAAAGGTAGATGAAATGGTAGTAAAATCACATAATGTACATACAAACATGCAGATTATGAAAGATAAAACGTCCAAACAAACCCCAAAATATAGACTATAATTCATGCTATCAGAATTCTCTTGGATTCAATTCTGAAATGCTCTCAGCAAAACTTTTACAAAACTTGTCTAACTACAAAAGAAGAAAGAAAAGGCTTTATATATGTTCGCTCCAAACGGATGTGTGCAAGCTTTAAATTTATAACCCTAGACTTAAGCTTAAAACAAGGATGCGAACCCGCAGTGTACGGGTCAATCGTAGTAAAAGCAAGAAAATTCCAGGGGTCGATCACAGGGACTCGGTGAAACAAAGTCAACACGGTATGCTTATGTCAATACTAACCACAAGAGCAATTAACACAATCAAAGATGAATAAGATGTCAAATAAGCAAACATGCAATTCTAGGGATTAAAGCATCTAGTTGTGGTTCCAACTCAAGATCTATAGATAAGCGGACAAAGCTGAGATTTTTGCGTGGGGAAGGCGTTGCTAAAGTGGAGTAGATCACCGGGTAAGTCTCACTACACACTAATCCTAAACCGTAACTCCTATTACCGGGTAAGTCTCAAGGAATCAAGATGAAGAATTATAACCTCAAACTAACATACCATCTAAGGGAATAGAATCAACCTTTACCGGGTAAGTCTCAGGCTAACTCACAAAGATGGGATGGAAGCACACTCAAACCCCAATAAAGGATAAACCTTTATTACCTACACTTATGATCGTTAATACACAAACTAAGGAATTACCGGGTAAGTCTCATCCTAAGCTTGCATTGAACTAGGAAGATGAAATAAGAATAGGATTTAGCAAACTCTAACACTTAACTTTCTGTTTTAGGTCGGATAAGTCACCTCGGTCAGAAGAATTCCACCCCGGCCGAGATGTTCATCAACCGAACGAGATGCTTAGGGTTAAGGTTAAAGACTCGAACTTTCAGGATCCTACGAGAATATAAGATTATTCTATCATTGTTTTTCCCACAACCTTCAGCCAATCACCCTAGAATCACACAAGGAAATTAGCCACTCATCATCATAATGAAAGTATTAAAATATATGGGAAGAAGGTGAATATTTGAACAAGAAGAATTTAATGAAAAGACTTCAATAACTGAATCAAATATCACAACAAAAGCGTTCCTTGGATAATAATCCAAAAAGACAAGACAACAATTGAGGGAATTGAAGACAATCTTACAAAACCCTTCAATAAAGCTATAAAAGCTATGGACTTCAATCTTCCTTCAACCTTCAAAAAGGTTCTTCGAAAACTCCCAAATTGGAGTATGCTGCGGCTGCTGCGTCGTATGCGAGATCTACGGTATAGCGTGCTGTCCAGCTGTAAGCGGATGTCGGAATTATGGGAAATCCGACCCTTTTTATAGGAAAATAAACCTCCAAAGATAATAAATCTTCAAAAGATATCTTCCCATAAAAATAGGTAAAATATATGATTCTGCATATCTCCTTCCTTCCAGGAGCCAAGCCCAAAAATATAAGATCACTTTCCAAATTTAAAAGATCTCATCCAAGAATAAAATATCATCGCCGCGTCCTAGGTGTTCGCCTCGGTCGAGTCGGCGTTTCTGGATCGCCTCGGTCGAGGTAAATCAATGGTCAACCGAGGTGGCTCACGATCAGAATGTGGAATCTCTCGAATCTGCTCCAAAGTGAATCTTCAATCCATGGCTATGCTCCCTGGATGTAGCTCCAAATGACTCATGACTCCTTTTGCTCCTTTTTTTATGCAAAACGTACCAAATTACCTGCAATTACAACGAAACTAGGTGTAGACCTCGATTCTCGCAAAGGTAGATGAAATGGTAGTAAAATCACATAATGTACATACAAACATGCAGATTATGAAAGATAAAACGTCCAAACAAACCCCAAAATATAGACTATAATTCATGCTATCAGCGAGTCTTTGGGAAGATGCTAGAGGATGTGGGAGAGAGGAATCAATGGAGAGATCCAGCAACAACTTTGAAGGACCACTTATATTCTCCACCAAGAGCAAGGCCGGACAAGAGATCGTGGGACACGTGGCTTAAGCTGTCAAAGGCCCAAAAATCAACCCAGTAGGAAAAATCGGCCGATTTTCCTGGGTGTAGGTCGATTTTCTTCAACAGAAGCATGCTATGATTGTCTAGCCATGAGTTGCTCCATTGCTTGCACCAATAGTGGTCTTTGTGTCCTTTGTTGCTCCAATTATGTTCCTTCAAGGTCTTGGATATGTACCACCATGAGGCTTGATCCTCGAATGTATCGATTAATGTCCAAAAGATCCCCGAAATACCTACAAAACCGACAAAAGCTCGTGTAGACGTCTTTTCTAGAAAGAAACATGAAATGAGTGTAAACATCGTGAACTAATGTCAAACCGTGCATGAATAACGGGAAAAACTATCTAAATGTATGCCTATACTAACGTCATAAATCACGTTATCACCATACCATCGTGACACACATGTGAGTAACTTATTGCACCTTTTCTCGACAACAAGCTCAATGGTTCCGTTGAGACTTAGCACAAATCTCCAACATTCCTCCCCCATTTGAGCAAAGTCGTGAAACTTAATTTAGGCAAATTAATAAACAAAACTCTACACATAATCACAAATATCTTTCGATTGAATTTATTGATTTAGTACAAATGCACATTTTGTACAAAAGAATCATGGTGTCCTAACGGATTGAACCATTCAACTTGTCTAAGTACATGAAGGCAAAGTACATGTGAGTTTACATTCCTTACTAACAATTGACACATTTAAAGGCTATTGTGTCCTAATCCTCTCATGAACGCGTAGGCGAGTCAACCACATACTCCCTTGAAGAAGCCTTGACACTTCACGTTCACGTAGCCGACTTTCTTTTAATCTTGCGCCTACACTCGCAATTTCTCAAAGAAGTCGTTAAGAGTATTCTCTCAAGCTTTCCTTAGTTTGTAGGACCGAACTCCTTTGGATGGAACTTTGAGTTCGCTAACTTCTCGGAATGGGCTTTCCACATTGAATTCGGCTATAGCTTTTGGCCATAAGCGAATTGGGTGTCCCACGACGAGAGGTTAAACTAGTAGGTTGTAACCCATCCCCTTGGCTATCTTGTGTACTAAATAACAAGCCAAGATCTTGGTTAGTCTTTCGGCCAAGTTTGTGAATTCTCAACAAACCACCTACGCTATATGTTGAGTCTAATAGTTCTATAACCAAACTATGTCTCAACGCCAAGATGTTTCGATTTTCATAACATCCTTGACTTCATGCCAAGCCAAAGAACAACTATTTCAAAGAAATAGATTTTCTAGAAAATCGGGACTTAGGCCAAAAGGACTTTTAACCACCAAGTCATGGCATTGTCATGATAGATTCAAGACAATGTCCGAAAGAACGCTCTTGTCGTGTGTCGACAACAAGCTTTCAACTCTGATATATGAGTACTTTCAAGTCTCAGAACTGATCATGTCATGTGTTGACAATGAGATCTTTCACTTGAATCATGGATATACTTTATCGGAGTATAATGACCATCATTGGAATTAGTCCGAAACCCATTTCCAAAAGTCATGAAATTATCAAGTCTTTTATCAAAACTTTAGAAGTATAGAATCATTTAGATTCACACGTTTTGACTACTATCAAAATCATCATGTTGTCTAAACATAAGCAAGAGATATTACCTTGTGTGGTACAATTTAACTTGCTATTGACACACCAATTGACTCGATTAATCTTAAACCGATTTAACCAACAACTTTGATCATTTTCACTTTGTTGCCATTGCCATGGGGTAGGGAGAGTACTTATATGAGAATATATAACTTTTAAATGACATACCTTATGTAGTTGTCCTTTTTCAAAAATTTGTTGGATATCCAGAACGAGCCATCCTCTTTGTTCCATAACGCTTGTCCAAATTCGATCAGCCCCCCATAGCTATTTCAACAATTATAAATGATCATGTGCCTTGTAGGCATTCATGTGTCACCATAGTCAACAATTCGACTCTAGTGAGTCCATCGACTTTCAGTTTCCTCATAGAATTTCCTTTTGTATGACCCGAAGGTTTACATATAATCCAAAGTCAATTAATCTCTTTCAAATCCATGAAGGTAACATCTCGAGATATCATATTCTCGTTTAGATATCTTACCTTCTTTTAAGAACACTTGATCAACGGAAATCATATATGGTCATGTTCGTACTTGCCCTTGGTACCAGGCAATCGAACGACGGAGGTTTAACCTTTTAGCCAACTTTATGACTCCGTTCAATCATGTCTTAGTCTTATTTAGACTTTGGCCAAAATGTCTTTAACGCATAACATGACTTTTCATGGTTATAACCGAAGTCAACATATTAGGTTTGAACGCCACCAAACCTCTATGCCTCTTTGAGTATTCCGTTCTTTCAACGAATTCAAACTCGACGTTTTAAACATCCAAACGTTTTACTCATGTTCATATCAGCCTTCTACAAGTCCCACGACTCCAAGGAATTTCAAGAAAAGTCGTTTGTATAAAGGCATGAACACACATACATATTGCATGAATCGATCGTACGATTACAAGGACCGATCGAGCCGATCATAGAACCGATCGAGCCGATCACTTTAGTAATTCCTAAGAATCACAAGTCCCTGTCAAAACCATTCAGGTTGGCCGTTGTCCCAGTCGGGTCGAATGGTTAACAAAACGCAAGCCAGCGTGTTCTAAATAGTGTCAGTCGAGCCGCCCGACAAACCAATCAAGTCAACTGCTTGGCAGTTACTCGACGGTTTCATAAAAGCTATGTCCAGTTGCGTCGACTGACAACACCATCAAGTCGACCACTTGGCGGTTATAAACAATCGAGTTGCCTGAAGTAGCCAGTCGGATCGCTCCCTTCAGTGTCATGTTCCGGTCGAGTCACCCGATTCATTATCAAGAACTGGTCGAGTAACATAGTTTGCTCAAGTCTTTTTCAACCAATAGTTATCCCTTAGCCAATATGGCTTGGGCGTTGACATAACCAATCCAAGAGACTTCGATGAGTCACTTCTGGCTTGTCTTTCCTTAGGTATTTTGACACACCTTAGGACCATGGTTTGCCTTGTCATTTGCGCAGCATGACATAGCCAAGGCGGGCACTTGCGTGCGCCTTTACTCAACCCGCTTTAGCCATTTCTTGGGCTTGACACTCGCTTATTCACAAGGCATGTCACGAGCCTTATTTAGTGTTCCACTTACCCCCTTTTTGGACAACAAGTCCATGTCAACACTTAATGCCTCAACATAAGTTTGCGCATATCTTGACTTGTTTATCTAGCCCAATGCCATAGCCAGTTCTTTGGCTTTCAATAAATAATTGATAAGACTTATTTCCTTGTCAAAAAGGATCATGTTTGAGTGTTTTACCATTTGACATTCAACAGTAGAATGTGCAATCGAACTAAGCTCTCAAACATTCATAAATATGACAAACAACCATGCTTCCATTCGATCTTGACACAAGTGTAAAATCGAAAACACACACAATTCTTTATTAATATTGATAAGGCATTGCAAACTATGGCCGAAGCCTATACATAGTTTTAACATAGTAAGATACTTACAAAGCATATAAACCTGAAGCCCTTTACATATACTTAATATCAAACATTACAAGATCATCCTTTATGGATTCTCTTCCATGGGAACTTTTGAGAGAATTTTCTCCCATTGCTTGAAATATATTCCCAAATCCTTCATGGATAATCCTCCGATCTCAAACAACAACATGGTGTGCTTGAAATCAACCCATGATGGAGGGATCTTCCGGATGATAATACCCACTTCCGTAGACTCATCCAACTCCTTTCCATACTTGTCCATACGTGCCAACATCTCCTTCATCTCCTCAAATTGAGAGGACATGGGACGTACATCTTCCATGACATACCTGAAGAATGCAGTCTCATACATCGTTCCATGATATTCAAATTCCAAGGCATCCCAAAGATCCTTTGCGGACTCAAAGTCATGATAGATATCCAACATGTACAGCGACATGCTCTTGAGAATGATTCCTCTACAAGTGTAGTTATCAACACTCCACTGCGTTTGTAGTCGGGTCCTCGTCAACCCATTATGGCCCAAGATAGGACCAATTCCTGGCGGCCCGGTAGCCCCCTCAAGAAGTATGTAGGCCACCTTTAAGGACGTCAAAATCTTCTTCACCTCTCGTTGCCATATGACAAAAGAGATGCTTGCAAAACCATCCAATTTTTTGGACGGTAGCAAATCCATGACAGCCATGTCACCCATCATGTCTTAACAAAATCAAGTTAACAAAACAATCGTCAAAACATATATCAAATGTATAATACACTTAGAAGATTGTTGGAATTTCGATCTCCGGTTTTAAACCAAAGGGCCGTAGTCTCACTTATGTGTGTAGACGGTTCTCCCAATTGCCAAACAAATTAATATAATTATCTTGAACTAAAAACTAGTTATTAACCAAGGGTTTGTAATCTCCACAAAGGAGTAGACAAAACCCAACCAAGAGTTTGTAATCTCCGCAAAGGAGTAGACAAAACCCAATCAAGAGTTTATAGTCTCCAAAGGAGTAGACAAAACTCAACCAAGAGTTTGTAATCTCCACAAAGGAGTAGACAAAACTCAATCAAGAGTTTGTAGTCTCCAAAGGAGTAGACAAAACTCAAGCAAGAGTTTGTAATCTCCAAAAAGGAGTAGACAAAACTCTAATAGAAGTTAAGTTCAATTACACGTCTTATAAACCGGTTGTTATATGTTAAAACCATTGACTTGGATAATGTAATGAGTCATTCATAAATGAATTTTCCTTCTAAGTGTATTCTCCCCTACACCGGGAATATCCAAATACCTTAGTAGGATAAAACGTTACACGTTACAAAGACTAAGTAAGAGACTTACTTGTCTTACTTTGTAGAAAGGGTATTCCTAGGTTTTGTCAATACAAAACCAAACTAAGATGGATGCCTATCCTTTGTCAATACAAAGGAACTATACTAGTCTTTCGAGTTTTGCAAACAAGCTTATAAGAAGGCCTATCCAATGTCAATACAATGAAACTAGAAGCTTTATTGTTGCAAAAACGAATGTCCAATCAAGTGCAAATGGCTCTCCCTTTTATAGGCATAGGGGGCCACGGTTTTGGGGAGAATAACCGCCACTAAAGCGGTTGAGAGCGGTTACAAATGGTTATTGGCGGTTGAGAGAAGTTAGGGTTACATAACCTCTTTTTGGCCCAAGCCCAAGGCCCAAGCCCAACTCAATTGGGCCATCAAAAAGCCCAAATTTCAGCTAGCTTTTTCGGCCCGACTTTTTTCTCATCAATGAGCTTTGACTAACTCATTATAGCTAGGTGAAGCTCCAAGGTCAACTAATACACATGAGCTTAGCTCAAACTAGCTTAGCTCATCGAGCAGCTCACTAGCTAGCTACTAGCTAGCTACTTGGAGCTCAATGGACATTTGTGCTTGGATATCTCTCAAACTTTGTAACAACTTTCTTGAGCTAATATAATGAGGAATGCCCGAAAGAACGCTCCATAATGTGTCCCAAAAACACAAAGCGTCGGGCTCTCAATTTCTGCCGCAAAATGGCCTAGGCGTTGGCAATGCCAATAACGCTCTTGCCAAGTAATGGCATTGTCATGACTGAGTCAAGACAATGTCCCATGATAGTCATGAGGCTCAACTAAACTAACTTTCAACATAGCCGTGATAACCATGTCCTTTTGTTTAGTTTAATTTAATTAGCTTCCATACTTTTACCCCGTAATCACTAGTTACTCTAAGTGCCGGTCACTTGGCTTGCCTCCCGCAACCCATACCATCGTGACACACATGTGAGTAACTTATTGCACCTTGTCTCGACAACAAGCTCAATGGTTCCGTTGAGACTTAGCACAAATCTCCAACACCATCAACCAGAAGGAGAGCTGCACCCACTTCCCGTCCCTCAGTGGAAGTGGGAGGACATCTCGATGGACTTTATTACAGGTTTGAGAACGAGTCGAGGCTTTGATGCTATTTGGGTTATAGTAGATCGACTGACGAACACCGCAGGTTTCATTCCTATCAAGGAAATTTGGCCGGTAAGTCGAGTGGCAGAGGAGTTCACAAGGCAAATAGTGAGACTTCATGGAGTACCTAGGACTATAGTCTTTGACAGAGACAAACGGTTCACTTCGAGGTTTTGGCAGCAAGTGCATGCCGCCCTAGGTACGAGTATGCAATTCAACACTGCTTATCATCCACATGCCGATGGTCAGTTGAAGCGGACCATCCAAACTCTGAAGGATATGTTGAGAGCCTACGTGTTGGACTGGGGACAAGTGTGGCCTGATCACCTTCCCTTAGTGGAGTTTTCGTATAACAACAGTTGGCACGCTTCGATCAGAATGGCTCCTTACAAGGCTTTATATGGACAGAGATGTCGTACACCGTTGTGCTCGGACGAGCCGAGCAGTGCTAGCGGAGTAGCACATGAGCAGATACACGATGATATGGCTAGAGTAGCGGTGATCCAAGAGAGGATGCTAGCAGCACAGAGTCGTCAGAAGTCTTATGCAGATAAGAGGCGCACACCTTTGGAGTTCAGAGTCGGAGCTCAGGTATGGTTGAGAGTATCCCGACATGAGGTGTTAGACGTTTCCGCGTCAAGGAGAAGTTGAGTCCTCGATATGTCGGACCATTTGAGATTCTTGAGCGAGTTGGAGAGGCAACATACAGACTTGTGTTGCCACCGAGACTAGAGGGTGTTCACCCAGTCTTCCATGTGTCACAGTTAAGGGAGTACATACCAGACCCGAGACACATCGTCAGTCACGAGGATCTAGTGGTCGAGCCAGATCACACATTTGTTGAGCACCCGATAGCTGTCTTAGAGTGTAGCATGAGACGCTTACGTTCGAAGAACATACCGATGATGAAGATTCAGTGGTCGATGTGAGGAGCTGATGAGGCGACTTGGGAGACAAAGGATAGTATCCAGAGGAACTATCCGGAGTTTTATGTTGAGCTGGATGTACCTTTAGCATAGTTGTTGCGTTTCGGTTTCCTTTGTTGAGTTCTACGTACGCTTTTGTGACGTTTTGAGTTATGTGCCCCGAGTGGGAATTTATGAGTTGAGTTCAGATTTTCTATGTTGTTGTTGTGTGATCTTTCAGGTTGTGGCAAGTTTCGGGACGAAACTTCTTTTTAGGGGAATCTAATGTAACAGTCAGTTTTCACTGTCACAACCCCCGCGATGACAATGGCCGCTCCAACTGGCAAGTCTTGGATGTCACTGCGGGGCGGTGATAGTGAGCCGCCCCTCCGGCTAGCCGTAGTCGCGACAGGTAAACCGCCCCTGCGGTTTTGCCCTAGATCATCCCGATCTGTTTTTATTCCCTTCCATAGATAGAAGATCCGATATTCTATGTTTTGGGCCGAATTTCCTATCTTCTTCCTAACCCTAGAATGTCCTTCCGTCTATCTTTTCACCCTTTTCCTATAAATTTCCACTTTCCCTTCATTTTCGCGTTTCTTGCATACGTTTTCTTCACCCTCGGGAGCTGCAGCCTTGCTTCCTGTTATCTTGCTGAACGTGTAAGTTCATCTTCCTTTGTTCTTCCTCAAGTTCATGAGTTGTTGCATGCCATTACCCTTCTGTTTTGTTTCCTCCTTTCGTTCTTCCTTTTCTTCTTCTCCAAGAATCAAGTTTGATTCTTGATTCTTTTTTGCCTTTCCTCTGCAGTAGCTCCCGTCTTTGGTGAATTGCTTCCTTCATTGCTTTCCTCGTTCCTTTCCTTGGTTGTTGTTGATGTTGTTACCCCTTGAGAGTCTGTAAGACTAAGGTCGAGCCCTTAGCATGTGGAGATCTCTTAGAGATCATTGATACTAGAAGTAATTGAATTCTAGCAACCGTTCGGTTCTAATTCGTGGTGTCTTGTGTGAGCAGACTTTCTTTGCTTCTTTCCTGAGGAAAACTGAGTTGTTTGCTGACCCTTTGAGTTACCTTTGAGTGAGGTAAGTCCCTTGTACTCACTTAGTTTCATTCCTTATATTGGTTTGAGTGTATTGGCTTGTTTGTGTTGTTATTATTGTTATAACAGATAATCGGACTGGGATTGACCTTTATAACCATAATTGGCCCAAGTGTATGATAACCCGGGAAATGATCACTTGTCTAGTACTACAGGAGACTAAAATGTGCTCTTACAACCTAGGCCCACTGACTAGAGGTATTTCTATGGTCGTCTATACCCAATCAAAAATAAATCCCGACTTAGCACTAAAACAAGTATAGTGGTTAAGTAAGGGTCGAACCCAAGAGAATTAAGGTGTTTTATTAGATGCAATTATTGATTATAGAAACGAGTAACAAAGGGGGGTTTGGTTAAATTGATGCAAAAAAACTTATGAAAACGAATAACGCAACAAGAAAGACAATAATGGGTGAATCTACACTAGGTTGATTCTAAGCATGTAATTGCTACTTTGGTGAGTTCCTTTTACAAGTTTTCAAGTAGTCTCCCGTCTCGATCATATATATGTGTTGAGCCAACCGGCATCCACACAACTTAACAGGTTAGTGTTCTTTAAACCTACAAGAACAAATAACAAGTTAGCCTTTAAACAAAGACAAAGGGATATAAAGAAAAGATTAAAACCGTTAAACTTATGTTTATATTTGTGTTCCTTTTCTTTAAGTAATTACAACCGGTTAATACTTAAAGTTTACTACTAGATTAAAGACCCGAACCCGGAACCTATTAATCCTAGTTATTTTCATGCACTTTATAACCTTAGGTGATCAATCTCAAGTAATAGTAAAACATGCAATTAGACAATAAAGATCAAGGAAACACAAAGCATTACTGAATGAAAACTTATATTAAAGAAAACTTACAACCAAAGTAACAATGTAGCTTCGAAACCAACTCAATGTAGCAAGGGAGTTAGCAACTCATTACAATGGAAGTGAAAATTTAATCTAAATGGAAAATAATGGATAACAAGATCCTTTTTTCTAGCAATCAACCAAAACCTATTTATACTACAAAAGACACTAAATAGAGTAAATGACCGGCCCAAAACAGCCACCATTAATGCCATAAAGGTGGTGTAAACAACCGGAGTAAAGCTTCTGTCGTTGAACCGCGGGGGCGGCCTTCAGCTCCGCAGGGGCGGCCTTTAGCTCCGCAGGGGCGGCCTTCAGCTCCGCAGGGGCGGCCTTCAGCTCCGCAGGGGCGGTGAAGGCAAAAACGCTTGATCTTCTTCATGACCGCAGGGGCGGCTAGGCAATTCCGCAGGGGCGGATTCTTCAACGCTCTTCAAACGTCTGACCTTACAACTTCCTGCCGTTTCTGATGCCAAGCCGCCGGGGCGTCCCGATGTCCACGCAGGGGCGGTGACATAGGCTCTTCACCTTCCAGCTCCCAAGTTGAGGCGCAGGCAGAGGCGCAGGGGAATGCGCCGGGGCGCTGGTCTTCGCTTTCTTCAGGGCAAGTCACCGCAGGGGCGCCAAGGGTTGACGCAGGGGCGGTGATCGTCTTCGTGGTTGGCGTTGGCAAAGACGCAAGGAGCGCTCCGGAGTAAGGTGTCATCTACAGGGGCGGTGACAAGGCTCCATTGGGGCGGTGAGGAAACAGAAGCTTTGCTTCGTGAACGATCTTCACTCCTAAGTGCTTATAACTCCTTCCTTAGCTTCTTTTAGTCTTCCTCTTCTGGACCAAGGAGTTAGTAGCATAAACCGACAGAAATGCAATAAAAAGACTCTAAAAACTATCCTAAATGATAGTGATTCCATCACCTATCAAACTCCCCCATACTTAGACCTTTTACTCGTCCCGATTAAAACAAATGACAACAAATAGACTCAAAGGCCTCAAGAAGCATGGGCAAGCAGAAAAGACAATGAAAACAAAAGAAAAACCAAGAAAGAAAGAAGGCGAAGAGAGGTAATGTGAGAAAAAGGTGAGAAACTACCATCCTTATTGCTCCAAGAGTGGCCTACCCGGACAACCTCCTTATGACTCCCCTTCTTATGTCGCCAAACGCCGGAAGGGAAACCTACACTAGGTGTCGCTCATTTTGCCAAGGTGCTGTTTCGGGTTTTCACCTTGCCACTCTTCTTCTTTTCTTTGATGATCTCACTATGAACTCACATCCCTCAAGTCCAATTTTGCACCAACCTAAGGTTGGTCGGACTACCTTCTTTTTGCCTAAACCACCCTTTCGGGTTTTCGGTTTATCCAAGGATTTTCGTGCCTTTTTCCATTTTCTTTGGTTTTTTCTTCTTTTTTTTTTTGTGAATTTCAATTCAAATGCAAGACAAATCAAAACAACTCAAAAACTCGAATGAAATTGTACAAGCAATGATAATTCCCTCCCCCATACTTGAAGATCACTTTGCCCTCAAAGTAGAAATGAGTCAAAGATAAATGTGGGAAAGGGAAGAGAAGTATACCACTCAGTGGGGTGGTCCAGATGGACCACCCGGACCCTCCTCCGGTGGGTAAGGAAAGTGGCGGAAGAAGTGCTCCTGCCGGCGGTTGAGCGTGTCGATGCGGCCCTCCTGAGCCTCCATCCTCTCTAAATAAAGTCTCGTAGCTAGCTTTCCAAGCCAACTGCTGAGTCTCCAACTGCTGCTGACGAGCCCCCTGCCAAGTATCTTGTCGGCGGTCGAAGTGAGTGGTCATGGAGGAGGCGAAGCTGGACTGCCACACCTGCTGCTGCTCAAGCATGGACCGCTGGTACTCGGTCTGCCATGCCTGATGTTGTGTTGTCAAGGCTGCCATCTGAGCCTGAAGACTCTACATGGTCTGACTGTCGTCCAGTGCTGCAGTAGGCATCTCCTCATTAGTGACCGGGGCCCGGCTGGAGCCTGCAGCATATCTCCCAACAATATCCTCTTGAGGCCGTCTCGGAGGAACGAGGTCAGCTGGCACGTACAACTCGGAGAGCTCGTCTCCCAGTGGAAGTCGTCGGGAGAGGTATGTGATGTGACTCCCATCTGCCAGCGAGATCCAAAATCTGTTCTCCCCGTCTCTTCTAAGGAGCCTACACCTCCTCAACATACCCTCCATATACAGTGGGGCCTCTAGTCCCACCACCAAGGCAGGGAGCTCCATCACCTGTGCAGCCAACAAGGAGATCACTCCACCCCCCACAATGTCCCTCGGCTCGTTCCTTCTAATCCGCTTCAAAGCGGCAAGGAAGAGGGACGGCCAATCCATCACCTTCTCGCTCATTGGAAGGCAGGAGTAGAGTAGTGGGAGGTCCTTGAGGGCGACCTTGTTTTCCTCTTTGTGTCCACATAAGACACTCATGAGGATCTTGGAGATGAGCCTCAAGTTAGGGTGAGTGAGTTTGTTGGAGTACTCACCCCCAGCATGAAACTCTGACTCGGTAGCTGTCTGCCAGAACTCACACAGGTCCGGGGTCGGGACTGGATCCCACCAATTTGCGGAGGGGTTTAGAGTCACCCCGAAGGCCTCTTGTAAATCGTTGTAATCAAGTGTGTATTTCACCTTGTTGAACTTGAAGGTGAGTCCAATACACACATGATCTTCTTTCTCCATTGTGAAGGTGGAGATGAACTATCTGCTGAGCTCGGGATATGTTGGAGCACTCCTCTGTAGGAAGTCTCCGAGCCCAGCATTCGCCAAAAAGGATTGCATGCTCTCTAGCATGCCAAGATTCTCCAATGTAGGAACATGCAAGAATCGAGTTGCGTACACAACTCGATCTTGTACGATCCTATACCTCTCTTTCTCAGCGTCGGTCATTTTGTATTTCCTTTGTGGCTCCATTCTGGTATGTAACTAAGCAAAGGAATCAGAAATTTTTTAAAAAAAACTTGAGAGAAAACGAACTCTCGGTTGTGTTATCCACAGGGGCGGCTGTAGCAGGCGCAGGGGCGACAAGGCGCAGTTGAATGCGCCGGGGCGCTGGTCTTCGCTTTCTTCAGGGCAAGTCACCGCAGGGGCGCCAAGGGTTGACGCAGGGGCGGTAACTGTCTTCGTGGTTGGCGCTGGTGAAGCTCCGGAGTAAGGTGTCATCCGCAGGGGCGGTGACAAGGCTCCACTGGGATGGTGAGGCAACAGAAGCTTTGCTTCGTGAACGATCTTCACTCATAAGTGCTTATAACTCCTTCCTTAGCTTCTTTTTGTCTTCCTCTTCTGGACCAAGGAGTTAGTAGCATAAACCGACATAAATGCAATAAAAAGACTCTAAAAACTATCCTAAATGATAGTGATTTCATCACCTATCACCCGCAGGTAACGGATAGTACTGATCTATTCCTATTGGTAGACGGAAGCGGAGGCGAATTTTCGGGAGATTCTCGTTTGACAAAAGAAGTTGAATTAGTAATGGATAACTTAATGAAAGATAATAACAGTTGAGTGCGAGCATGCTATATGTTTACTTTACCATATGTGTGTTTGTGCCCTTACGTTCTTTCCCATATCTAGAATGTTATCTAACGGTTTATACCAATGTTGTAGATGCTTGCAGGATATAGGTGTTGTTGAGTGATCCGGACTGTGTGGTTAGTCGGATTTCCCGTACATTATAGGACGGGATCGGGTTCATATTTTTGTTGTTGTTTCCCTTTTGTTTTGAATTCGGCTACAAATCTTTGACGCTTCCTTTGTTTAAACCTCTGGTTTTATAAACTATTTTGGTTTTCATTTGTATGTGCCTTGTTGTAAGATCCATTGTGTCGTTGCTACTCAGAGGGTCGGGACCCATTGTGAGGTCCTTACCCGTAGCGTTTCGAGTTTCCAGAACTTGGGTTGTTACATCCTGCAAATAAACCCTTCACCATCTTCATCTTGATTCCTTTTCTCCTTCACAGATGCGATGCTTAACGAGTGAACATCCACGGTAATAACGAGTTTCATGAATATCATTCATTGATTTTCTTAATGTTATGGTTCACCACCATAAACTTTTGTTCGATTCCCAAATAATAAAAGAAAACCAATATACGATTACAAGAGCCCAAATTTCCGATCGAAGAATAAATGTCCAAATTTCCCAACCGATGATATTCAATGTCATTGAGATTCAACGACAAGTTTTACTAGAAGGAAGGGTATGTTATCTTACCAAAATTTTAAAGTTTTTTTTCCGACTTCTACTTTATACCGGAGATTTTTTCGGACCCCATTCGTTCCCTCTAGCGATAGTGTGACTGGTGTCCAGTTTTCTTTTGTCAAGGGTTTACTGAGGTAGCTTTTTTTTTTCCTCCTCTCTGATTCAAAAAGGAAAAAAAGTCAAAAAGTCTATATAAAAATCTCAAATCCGCTTAGAAAATTAAATAGATAAAAAAAATTATACGCTGAAAGATCAGATTTAATCTCGACCTAAGGGCACCAATCTTGCGACCTAACAGCACCGAGTTCTACCTAACAACACCAAAAACACTAAAATTGAAAACCAAAATTGAAAAATAAGTTCAAATGAGTTAAGGATCGAACAGTTAAATACATAAATAAATAGTACCGTTAAAATGACCGATTCTCTTTCTTTAATGGGGAGTTTTGAAATAAAAATTGGATTACACTTGTTTACAAAATTTCATTCTAATCCTTTAAACAAAGGTACCACTTTGACTATGTCTTCCTCTATGAAATGTTTTAGGCAAAATTGACAAACTAGCCCTTTTAAACCACTTTGACTATTATCTCATATGTCACATCAATCAGAAAAAAAAATTTCCAGCATCCTTATTTTCTCACCTATTACCCAAAAATCCGCTTACCCAAATAATGTCACAATCATACCCAAAAATAAATTTGTCAAAGTACATAAACATACTTATAAAACAACATACCCAAAAAATCAAATATCAAAATAAAATCATATCCATAAATTGGATAATATTCTATATTTATACTCAATTTAAACATCACTTAATACAAAAACCATACCCAATTTAAATTTGTCATACCGAAAAATTTCAAAACTCGATATTGTACACAAACATCAATATCAAATGACATTTGGTCATTACCCAAAATCTGCTTGACATTTTATCATTATAACACAGTTTGGGTAAGCATAAAACATACCCACGATATCACTTTAAATATACTTAATAATAAAAAATATATACTACAAAGCCAATACACGTATAAAAGCATACCCAATTTGAATTTGTCATAACAGAATCTTACACAAATCGATATTGTACACAAACATCAATATCAAATGACATTTAATCATTGTAACACAGTTTGGGTAAGCATAAAACATACCCAAAAATATCACTTTAAGCATACTTTACAATAAGAAACATACCACAAAAACAATAAACATATACCCAATAATTACAAAAATACTACAATTCATATTTGGGTAACGAAAACAATGTCACCAAAAAAAATTAAACATTCATGGACTTGAAAATTTCATCAAGCTAGCTACATTAACTAAAAATGAAAAGTAAACATGTAAAAAAGACACTTAAACTAAAAGTAAACATCTAATCACGATCATTTCAATTATAAAAATTATTGCCCCTATTTTTTAGTTTTCATGCATACTTTTTCCTTTTATATAGAGGCCTAGTTTGCAAAAAAGAATTTCAAGGGGTCCTATTTCCCTAATTAGTTCAATGTTTTACGATGATTGACACCGATCTCGGCATAATGGCCCAAAACATCTAAAAATGAAAAGAAAAAAATTCGTTTGAATTAATGCTCAAATATTTATTGTCCGAGACAATTAAAGAATCTAAAATAAAAATTAAAAAAATCAAAAAAATCAAAACAGAACACACGGAACGAATTGATTAGAATTTTTCAAGATCGAGTGAGTTATGACTCAAAATCACAAAACCACCAAATATACAATGTTGTTAACCAACTCCTTTTGAATAATGTTCCCTTTGTAAATCGATACTCTTTAAACCATCAAAGTTGTACACATTTTTATATCACTATACTAGTGTGTTGCAACTTTGTCTTCTCTGTTTTGATGTTTCTTTGGTGGTGCTTCGAGTGTTTGTCGAGAAGAGAGCGTGAATGTGTGATCGACTCCTAACGGCTCTGTTGTAATCCAAATCTGAGCTGTCAACAACTATTGTAACACCCCGAATTCTCAGAATTCGGGACATTACTGGTTAGGACCTCACAATGGGTCCCGACCTCAGTTTGACAACAATATTACTAGGATCTTGCAACAAGACACAATTAAGAAAAACCGAAATTCATAAAATGTATTTGTAAAAGTATGAATGCAACAAAGTCTAACAGCCTATCGTACTTAAACAACGGAAAAGACTAATTGTCTTATCAAAAGAGAAAGACAACAAAGCAACAACCCCAAACCCCCACTCTAAGGAGTACGGAGACCCGGCTGACCACTACTTCCGGATCACTCAGCTGTTGTTCTAACCTGCGGTAAAACTAAAAACACAATAAAACAACCATTAGCTAGTTATCTAAACATTAGGAGAATAATAATAGCACACACACACACGTAAAATAATAAACACTCATCATGCTTTCAAACAATTCATTTATTATCTTTATTTAAGTCATTCACTCTTACTAATGATACTTATTTTGTGACACGAGGGATTCCCAAACCTCGCCTCCGCCCCCGTGTACCCATCAGGAGTGGATCCGATGCATCTCACCGTGTACCTGTATGGTCTGGGTATAGAGAACCTCCCAATCTCCTGGCAGAGCTATGCAGTGATGTCACAGCCCGTTATAAATACACTTGGGCCTTAACACATAATAACAACGGTCTTCCTAACAAGTTGTTATCATTATTATCACACAGATTGCACACACACCACCATCATCACCCAACTAATATCCAGAAACTGGCTAAGTAAGTCGCAAGGACTTACCTGAATCCAAGATCACTCTTACAAATCTCAACTTGGTCCGTACCCGTGGTAACTCAAACGCCTGTTAAACAAGGCATGTGTATCAACATTTCATCCCATACTCTTAGAAGTATCAACTTCTAAAATGTATAAATCTCAAGAGGAAAGTCACGAAAAACAACTCTCTTAGGTTAAAAGACTATTTTGCCCTTGATCCCCAGAACTCTCCAACATCTATCATTAATTCTCATATTTTCTTTCAGAACTTAATTCCATACTCTATTTTCCCAAGGATAAACTACTAGAGATTCTAATGTGAACCAGGCTTAGAATTTCGAAGGGTTGTTAAGGTACGACCTATATACTTAGCTATTCGGTCTAAGATCAAATCCTAAAAGTTTAGCTTAAGTTACGGCATAAATTTTTTCACCCGTCCTCTCTAGTACTCTATCCGATTATATTACTTCTAACCTTCCCGATTATGATTCTACCACCCGCTTCCTTGGCTCTTATCTTCACCACTCTACTATAATATATTAATATATATATATATATATATATATATATATATATATATATATATATATATATATATATATATATATATATATATATATATATATATATATATATATATATATATATATATATATATATATATATATATATATATGTATGTATACTTATACATACATTACCTTGTACCTATAAATCTACTTACGTATATTGTACTGGTTTATATATCTATATATATATATATATACATATATATATATATAGTTTCCCAACACAAAAACCCATACCTGTACTCCTATATTCATATATCCATCTCTCAATTTGATCGGCTACACCTATATATATATATATATATATGTTTCGGCACTGCACTGAGGTACTAATCCTCTCAAATTGCATCTGTACAGCATACATACATACATACTCTAGGCTAAGAGAACGTACTCACTTTTGGTTCGGTTTTGTATAGGATGGTCTTAACGGAAGGTGTTCGACTCCGGCTCGCCCGCACTCCCACTGCTGCACCACGTTTCCTGACTAACAACTGCAAGATTCGGACATTACCCGACCTCCAGTTAGCACCGGAAACGCAGAAGAAATCGGGAAGATACGGATTGGACGACTCACCTACTGCAGCCGTTGAAGGGTCCCGTTGTGTGTCGATCGGCGCAGCTGCAATACTCCGTCAACTGGCGGTGCAAGACAGACCGGTCGGAGGTGCCTCGCGCTGGCTTTACTTCGGTTCTACAGGCGTCGGGAGTCCAGTCCTCGTGTCTTCAGTGTCGCGGTTGGAGACGGTTCGATTCCGGCGCTGAAGAGTCGCTGGTTGCCGAAGGGGTCTATGGACGAGATTCGGTGTTGCGGTGTGGTTGCTTGGTTGCGATCGATGTTGATTCGGAATTAGCGAGATGCTGCACAAGGTTGAAGGAGCAGCGGCACAAGGTTGAAGAAGCAACGGCAGTACGTCTCACATGAATAGGTAAAGAGAGGTTTAGGTTAATCTGACTAGGTTAGGGTTAATTAGGATTAGGCAAAAATAATTAGATCAGCTAAAGTACGGTTGGGTTGAAAAGAGAATTGGATTGGCTATTGGGCCTGGGCCTGTTCTTCAAATAATAAAATGGTTGAAATAATACTCGTTATTCACCCGGAACCGAAAGAAAATTTTGCGGATATAATTACAGAATTGTTTACGGAATTTATATAAGTTATCATTTTATGTAAATCAAGGTCACATAAAATGATAGAATTTAATATCGTGTCTTTTTATTTAAAAGAATTAAGTTTGGCGGATCGGAATCCGGTCTGATCCGGTATTAAACGGAGTTTAAAATTTTCGGTTATTACATCAGTTGCTTGCTGGTTGGTTAAGAACAGACTACGGTTGAGTAAGAGAGTAACACACATTGTACACACACAACCAGCAAGATCCTCTTCAAACAAACCCTTACTCTCTTACTCAACCGTAGTCTGTTCTTAACCAACCAGCAAGCAACTTCTAACCCGATTCTCTCCATATCCTTAGATCACCCCAGAAAGTTGTCGTTACCTACTTGGGAAATCTTCCAAGGCATCGGTAAGGTTATCTCTAAAATCTTTAGTCATCAATGTCTCTTCTTAATAGTACCTACTCGTCAAAACCAACACTTACACGTCCTTAGTTGACGTCGGTCAGTCTATAATTGACTTATCTCAATATCCCGGACTTACTCTTCTCATACCTATACTGGTGTTAAATTCTTGGTGAGCATCATCTGCCCGACTAATCCTTTCATGCTTCGCTAATTCGTTTTATCTTCCACACTTTTGTTTCCTTAGGCTAACTCTACTTCTCGAGCCCAACTGGGTCATTCATCTTGACATAAATAGTCATTCCAAGTCTTCAACGATGGTTGGTAAGTGTCTTGGTAGTTCTGATGACCTTAGTTATCATCCCCTTGCAGTTCTCCTTTAATGGACCGTCGGTGTTGATGACTTAAGTCCCGTGATAATTGGGGTTACCTTGAACTTCCGATTCCACCAAGGCCGTTCTCATATATACATTCCTTCGCTGGTGTTACCGGCAATATTGCCTTCATGAAACTCCGTTGTTTCCGCTACAGGCTTCGACTCTTTCATACCGGCATTGAGATTTCTTCCAAATTGATATATCTTTGAGGAGGTCAAAACCTCTCCACACTTGTAAAGTCTACATTTTGCTTCTACACTCCATTGTATGTATACCTTCCATGCACCTTAGACTCTCACATCCGGATCGACATTTTATCTCTTTTGGTCTCTCAAGCTTGTCTTGTGAACTCTTCTACTAGGTGACTCGTCTTGTAACAATTTCCTCCCTTGAATCGGTCTCAACTTTCAAATGGATCATTACTGCCCATTTCATGTTGGAACCTCAGTTACTTGTACTTTTTCATAGATTTCCTAAGGACATCCTCATCTCAAGACTTTATTTAAATTTAGCATGACTCGCATTTTGATACATGACTTTCCTTCTCACTGGTTGAGTTATGCTCTTGGTTTACACTTAATCTATCATAGTGTCATCAGTCCGATAGTATGATTTTTATTAAACATCTAATGGTATAATTTGTATACGACACATCAGATGCATATGATTTTCTCACCAATCAAATTTCTCGCATCGCATTTATTATGTTTTCCTTATACTCATGTCGTTTTGTCTTCTTTAAATCTTTACACCCCGTAAGATAGTTAAATCCCTTTGAGTCTTCTCGTACACGCTTTACGGACCACGTTGGTTGGTCTTATTACTTTCATCAACTCTTATGTCATCGGTCCAGCCTGAATTTTCATTGAAGTACCTCCATTTCTCATTAAGCTTTTATATAAACACTTTTCAGTAATCATCTTATTGGGGTAATACCGGGTCCATATAACAGCCTTTAGTCATTCAACTTTACTCCTTCACATGTTTGTTCTATCCAGCATGTAGATTCCATCTGCAATCACCTCACAACTCGACTACACATTTCACCAAGGCTTTAAATCGTACTCTCTATGTTTGTGCCACCTCTACAATTCCAATTATTCTGTGTCACATCATTACTCACAAGGGTTTCCCCTATCAATCTAGACAGTTTGACCCCACTTTTTCTCGGAGGAGCACCATCAGTCCTACTTGTGTGGAATGCTAAGACATAGGACCTGTTCACAATCATTTACTTCTTCTTAGTCTTCTAGTTCTTCTTACAGGGATCCATTCATACGAACCTTGATATGTATATTTTCTTAGTCGGTAGTAAGTGACTACTCACAACAATTCCCTTTACACCATTACTATCATCGATGGTCATTACCGACCGTCAAGAGCTTCTCTTTAATTTCTTTATTAGAGTTATCATATGGGACTCATTCAATGTTACCATCAAGGCTACTAGTACTTGTATTGTTTTAACTTCACCATTGTCGTTGTTGATCTTTGGAAGAAATTCACCAGCTGTCGGAAATTTCCTTTATAACCTTGTGGTTATTCTTCTTATTTGTCAACCAACCATCACCAGTTAGCCAATACGTGTAAATTCTTTGTTGTTACCAATAGCATGTAGTTGTCCTTCTATAAGATCGTACACTTACTTTTCTTCTATCTCTTTTGAGGTTTGATATGCCGGGTGAAAATTTATCTCTTCCATTTATACTCCTTTAGCTCCTTCTACAATCTACACTCCTATAAGAGCACTATACTCTTACGAGTCTAGCTGTATCTTCATCTTCCATCAACGGACTAGTAATTTCTTCCACGATAACTTGTAGGTATTTCCCCATAATTCTTTTTACCCGAGTTATCGTCCAATTGCGGTTCTCTGTTATGACCCGCTAGTGTTGTTAACTCAGATCTCTTTGTGAATGAGAAGTCATTAGAGACCCCCGTGTTCACTAACTATTCTCCTACACTTTCCTTGTGTGCTGCTTTGTACTGCCGCCTTTGTAGAAATCCGGTCTTTGTTATATCCCGATCCTTGTTGAATTTATTTTGTTTTCTAGGAGGTCACCCCACTTCCATTTTGGTGAAACATGCCTTCCATTTTCTAGCAACCTGTAAACTTTCCTTTTTGCGGCTCTTTTATTCTTCCTACTTGGAGGGATAATGTATCTCGTCTTGACTTCCATACTTGTGACTGTCTCGGTTATCAATCTGGATTGTGGTCTCAAGTAGAATGTTGAGAGTGATCATATTTCGCCTTGCTTTTGGGTATCAACTTTCACTTCCTAGCCTGTCAGTGAGCTTAAATTTTATGTCTCTTTTCTGGATCGCTACTATATCTCCCTTTTGACTTTCATGTCTATGGCAATTTTCGACGTCATCCTCTTTGTTTGTGAAGTCACTTTACACAACTTGGAAGAGCCTCTAAGTTGTCGTTCTCAAATTCCCTAGGTGGCGATCATCCCTTGCTTCTCCGGAACTACTCTCTTGTATATCCTTCATTTGATCCCGTTGAGTTGACTCAGGTTCCGCTTGCCATTTTCGTGGGTATTATCTTGTAGTCTTCACTCTTCCGTCTCCATGTTCCTCAACGAGTTCAATGGATTGATCGGATGTTCGCCTAACTTAATGCTCATAAGCTTAGCATACTTAGGTGTGTCAACTGAATGAGGATCTCATTTTGTTATCTCCATTAAGGGTATAATATAACTATAAATTTCTACTAATCTTCTGCATATATTTATTTATACTACATATCTTTATAATCAAGCTAATATGTCTAACGAGAGTAAAAACCTAAAGTCCATACTAAGCATACTGAGATCCGCGGTAGTAGTGGTGGTCAGCCGTACTTTCTATTCCCAACCAGATTATGCATGCATTTGAAAACCAAAAGTCTTTTTTAAAACTCAGATCCCTTTTCGGGTTCTGCTTAAGTACTTATTCGGTCTTTCAGAAGATTTCAAGTGTCATTGTTGCCAACCTAGACCTCTGATACCATGTTGTAACACCCCGAATTCTCAGAATTCGGGGCATTACTGGTTAGGACCTCACAATGGGTCCCGACCTCAGTTTGACAACAATATTACTTGGATCTTGCAACAAGACACAATTAAGAAAAACCGAAATTCATAAAAAGTATGAATGCAACAAAGTCTAACAGCCTATCGTACTTAAACAACGGAAAAGACTAATTGTCTTATCAAAAGAGAAAGACAACAAAGCAACAACCCCAAACCCCCACTCTAAGGAGTACGGAGACCCGGCTGACCACTACTTCCGGATCACTCAGCTGCTGTTCTAACCTGCGGTAAAACTAAAAACACAACAAAACAACCATTAGCTAGTTATCTAAACATTAGGAGAATAATAATAGCACACACACACGTAAAATAATAAACACTCATCATGCTTTCAAACAATTCATTTATTATCTTTATTTAAGTCATTCACTCTTACTAATGATACTTATTTTGTGACACGAGGGATTCCCAAACCTCGCCTCCGCCCCCGTGTACCCATCAGGAGTAGATCCGATGCATCTCACCGTGTACCTGTATGGTCTGGGTATAGAGAACCTCCCAGTCTCCTGGCAGAGCTGGGCAGTGATGTCACGGTCCGTTATACATACATTTGGGCCTTAACACATAATAACAACGGTCGTCCTAACAAGTTGTTATCATTATTATCACACAGATTGCACAAACACTGTAACACCCCGAATTCTCAGAACTCGGGAAGTTACTGGTTAGAACCTCACAATGGGTCCCAATCTCAGTTTGACAACAATTTTACTAGGATCTTGCAACAAGACACAAATAAAGAAACCGAAATTCATAAAGCGATGTTTTAAAAGATATGAATGCAACACAACGTCTAACAGCCTATAGTACTTAAACATCGAAACAGACCAACTGTCTTAACAAGATGAAAGAACAACACAGGAAACATCCCAACCCCATTCTAAGGAGTACGGAGACCCGGCTGACCACTACTTCCGGATCACACAACTGATGCTCTAACCTGCAGTAAATCTAAAAACATAACAAAACAACCATTAGCTAGTTATCTAAACATTAGAAGAATAATAACAGCACACACACACATAAAATGATAAACACTCAACATGCTTTCAAACAATCCATTTATTATCTTCATTTAAGTCATTCACTCTAATGATACTTATTTTGTGACACGAGGGATTCCCAAACCTCGCCTCCGCCCCCGTGTACCCATCAGGAGTGGATCCGATGCATCTCACCGTGTACTTGTATGGTCTGGGTATAGAGAACCTCCCAGTCTCCTGGCAGAGCTGGGCAGTGATGTCACGACCCGTTATACATACACTTGGGCCTTAAACCATAATAACCACGGTCGTCCTAACAAGTTGTTATTTATTATAACACACATTGTACACACACAACCATTATCACCCAACTAATATCCAGAAACCAGCTAAGTAAGTCGCAAGGACTTACTTGTATCAAAGGTAATCCCAGCTCTCATATCACGCTCAGCTTCCCGTACGAAAGTACTATATGCCTGAACAATAAGGCACACAAATCAACGACTAACCGATATGCTAGAAGTCCTTGACTTCTAGTCTCAATGATCCCTACAAGATCATAAAAACCACATGCTATAAGGTTACTATTCTAGTTTCTATGATCTCTACAAGATCATATACCGACATGCTAAGATGTTCTCAACCCTAGTCTCACCCATTCACGGGAGCACTCATAAGACTCTCTTAGAACTTCTAAGAGTGAAGATCTCTTAGAACTTCTAAGAGTGAAGATCTCTTATCAAACATTCTAAGAACTCATTAAACTTCCTAAAATGTCATATATACACATCTCCAAAATCATCAACATGCTTATCTAAAGTTATGTGCTTCACCATTTAACTTCTACGATATAAATAATCTCAATCCATGGGATATAACTTCTTATGAAATATCGGAACGGAGGATACAACTGGTTACTTCTAAAACCCACCAACTTAGGTATGCTTCATTCATCCTTAAAATTCATCCTCGACTATTTTCTAACTATTTTCTAACTATTTTCTAACTATTTTCTATGTCAACAAAGATATTTTATGCCTTATATGAACACCAAGTTAGCCTCCATTTGCTAACTAAAGAAATAATTCAAAATCCTACAAGAAAAGGTCATTTTCTAAATATAAAATAAAAACTGAAAGTATGGGTCATAAACGTAAATACAAAGTTTGGGGTCTTTTTTATAATTTACCAAAAAAAAGGGACTCCCGATTAGGGTTTCCTGTGCATCAGCGGCGGCGGGCTCCTGCTACTCTTCCGGCGAGCTGGTGCACGGCGGTCGACGAAGACCACGGATCTGGAGCGTCCGACGCCAATCGAGCAGGTATGTGGTTCCAATTTCTTGTACGGTGAAGAGTCAAGTTCGATGTGGTTGAGGACAGCTGCGATTTTGCGAGGCGGTTTCCAGCGAGAGGGGCTACGAACGTCGACAGCGGCGGTAGATCTGGGTTCACCCCTTCGCGGCGACTCCGATGGTGGCCCAGTTGACGCCAGGGGTGGTGGTCCAGTTGACGCTACGGTTCGTCCGGATCTGTGCTCGTGGATAGGTCTTGGCGTGGATGGAGAAGCCCGATTCGGTGCCCCGTTGTTCGATTGGTTCGAGGCCAGGATACAGGGGTTCAGCACATCGGATTCACGCGTCCCTGGTGGTTGCGGTCGGCACTGGGGCTGTCGACGCTGGTGGCCGGAAAAGGTAGGGTTTAGGGTTAGGGCTAGGTTGAAGATGATGAATAGTTGTATCGGGAAGCGTGATGCGAGTTTATAAGAATCCCAATATCTTCCTTAGCTTAAAAAAAACTCGGAGAAAAAAAAAGTCCTTGATAAAATTCTAAAATCCGATAGCAGATAAATATCACCACTAATCCAAAAATAATTGCTTCGACTTGTCACTTCACTATGTATCCGACTATATCGGAGTACACATCTACTTAGAAAACGAAGGAAAACTACTACAAGAATCTCTATCGGATGGTACAAATTTGGTTTATTACACACACCACCATCATCACCCAACTAATATCCAAAAACTGGCTAAGTAAGTCGCAAGGACTTACCTGAATCCAAGATCACTCTTACAAATCTCAACTTGGTCCGTACCCGTGGTAACTCAAACGCCCGTTAAACAAGGCATGTGTATCAACATTTCATCCCATACTCTTAGAAGTATCAACTTCTAAAATGTATAAATCTCAAGAGGAAAGTTCACGAAAAACAACTCTCTTAGGTTAAAAGACTATTTTGCCCTTGATCCCCGGAACTCTCCAACATCTATCATTAATTCTCATATTTTCTTTCAGAACTTAATTCCATACTCTATTTTCCCAAGGATAAACTACTAGAGATTCTAATGTGAACCAGGCTTAGAATTTCGAAGGGTTGTTAAGGTACGACCTATATACTTAGCTATTCGGTCTAAGATCAAATCCTAAAAGTTTAGCTTAAGTTACGGCATAAATCTTTTCACCCGTCCTCTCTAGTACTCTATCCGATTATATTACTTTTAACCTTCCCGATTATGATTCTACCACCCGCTTCCTTGGCTCTTATCTTCACCACTCTACTATAATATATTAATATATATATATATATATATATATATATATATATATATATATATATATATATGTATACTTATACATACATTACCTTGTACCTATAAATCTACTAACGTATACTGTACTGGTATATATATCTACATATATATATATATATAGTTTTCCAACACAAAAACCCATACCTATACTCCTATATTCATATATCCATCTCTCAATTTGTTCGGCTACACCTATATATATATATATATATATATATGTTTCGGCACTGCACTGAGGTACTAATCCTCTCAAATTGCATCTGTACAGCATACATACATACATACATACTCTAGGCTAAGAGAACGTACTCACTTTTGGTTCGGTTTTGAATAGGATGGTCTTAACGGAAGGTGTTCGACTCCGGCTCGCCCGCACTCCCACTGCTGCACCACGTTTCCTGACTAACAACTGCAAGATTCGGACATTACCCGACCTCCAGTTAGCACCGGAAACGCAGAAGAAATCAGGAAGATACGGATTGGACGACTCACCTACTGCAGCCGTTGAAGGGTCCCGTTGTGTGTTGATCGGCGCAGCTGCAATACTCCGTCAACTGGCGGTGCAAGACAGACCGGTCGGAGGTGCCTCGCGCTGGCTTTACTTCGGTTCTACAGGCGTCGGGAGTCCAGTCCTCGTGTCGTCAGTGTCGCGGTTGGAGACGGTTCGATTCCGGCGCTGAAGAGTCGCTGGTTGCCGAAGGGGTCTATGGACGAGATTCGGTGTTGCGGTGTGGTTGCTTGGTTGCGATCGATGTTGATTCGGAATTAGCGAGATGCTGCACAAGGTTGAAGGAGCAGCGGCACAAGGTTGAAGAAGCAACGGCGGTACGTCTCACATGAATAGGTAAAGAGAGGTTTAGGTTAATCTGACTAGGTTAGGGTTAATTAGGATTAGGCAAAAATAATTAGATCAGCTAAAGTACGGTTGGGTTGAAAAGAGAATTGGATTGGCTATTGGGCCTGGGCCTGTTCTTCAAATAATAAAATGGCTGAAAGAATACTCGTTATTCACCCGGAACCGAAAGAAAATTTTGCGGATATAATTACGGAATTGTTTACGGAATTTATGTAAGTTATCATTTTATGTAAATCAAGGTCACATAAAATGATAGAATTTAATATCGTGTCCTTTTATTTAAAAGAATTAAGTTTGGCGGATCGGAATCCGGTCTGATCCGGTATTAAACGGAGTTTAAAATTTTCGGTTATTACAACTATTCTCTAGGCTTCTTGTATGTGTTCTTCCTTCGAAGAAAACTTTCATGCCCGTCGTTTCCGGTTGGCTGGATCATTATGCTTTCCCCTAATGACGTCTCTGCTTTCGTGTGTTTATGATGTATTTTTGTGTCTTCTTTTTCTCTTGTGTTGCGGTCCTTCATGACGGTTAGTCCGTCTGCCGATCCTTTTCGGCCTTTCGATCCAATAATCGACGCGTCGTCTATGAGATCGAACCGCTTTCCATTATTGAAAAATAAGTGAATGAGCAGGTGCATCCTTTCTACCCATAGGAATAAAAATATCTATGGTGTAAAAATATGTCTAGATCGTTAGTTATTTAATAAGACGGTCAAGAAATAAGGTCCACAAAAGATTATAATGAGATTAAAACATTGAACTAAAACACAAGAAAAATTAAGTATCTATCTCTTCACCAAACATTGTGTCCCATTCCTCCAATTTAACTCTTTGGTGTATACCTCTCTTTCGTTCACCCATAGGCAAGCTACTACAACAAGTTTAGGATTATTGTCAAAGTTATGGATAAATTCTCCCGAAATTCTAGAGAGATTAATCGAGATTTGTGTCGTTCTTTATAATACTCCCTCCGTAACACAATGTTTGTCATTTGAGAGTTGAACACATGAATTAAGGAATAGTTAATGACTTTAAATAATCAAATAACGTTTTTAATTGTTTGGGTGATATGTACAATCTTTAACAATTTTATTCATGTTTCCTAGAAAAAACTCATTTTTCAATAGATTTTAGCCAATTAGAAAGTATAAGGAGTTAAATTGAGAATAATTAATTCATTAATAGTATTGTAATCATTTTATCTATGCATTAATATTATAGAAGTGTCAAACATTTTGTTAAACTAAACTAATTGCTCAAATGACAAACATTTTGTTACGGAGGGAGTATACATTTAACCACAAAAGCATATTATTATGTTCGATTTACGTGTAATTCAAATATTATGTACAATTGTGTTAAAAAGGTAATAAAAGGAGAACCAACCTAAAGCTGATCCGTGCAATTCAATTATTATGTACAATTAATATAGTTTTCGCACGGTTATAACAGTAAATTTTAATAGATAAAAATAAAATAAAATATATAATTTATAAATAATGAAAATGTATGCTAATGATTTTATTTAATTAATCTGAAGAGAAAATAAAAATAAAATTTTTAATACTAAATTTATTATAATTTTAGATAAACGATAAAAATAGACTAATTTTATGTGATCTTATATATCCTATTTTTTATCTCTTATAAAAATAAGTTAATATCAATTAACTATTTTCAAAGATGAGAAATTTGAAATGTAAATGTTAAAATAGAAATTTTTTAAAGTTCAAGTTAAACAAATTCTTAGATTATTATAAATATGATCTTTAAAGAACAACGAAGATGTAACACTAATATTATTATAATTTATACATTTGTTGTTTTAGTGAATACTTACTATTTATAAAAACAGTAATATATTTATATGGTAAAGTTAGAATAGAAAATTATTTAATCTTATAAGTAAAATTGAAAAGATTCAAATCTATCTTTAAAATAGGTAGAATATTATGATAAGATTAAAAATGGAAATAATATATTTACTATGTTTATTAGTAGTTTTGTATTTATTAGTTAAATAGTTAAATTATAAAATTAAAATCATGAAAAAATGACACGTGCAACGAAGTTAATATATGAATGACATTTGGTGTGAATGTCTTCTACTTTAATATAAGTAAATAGATAATATAAAAGCTCTTCAATTTTGTAATAAAATTAAAATACAGTAGCATATATACGTAAATTAAAAAAGTATGTTCAGTATAGATAAATATATGTATAACTATATATATAAAGTTATTTTGATATAAGTTTTATCATAGAATAATTATTCTATTAGTATAATTTAAAGTATGTTTATGTATGTGTATATATATATAGAAAGGCATGTTTGGTAAGTAGATAAATATAAGTTTTACAATAGGGTAATTATAATATTATTTTATTTACTACTTTAAAATATAAAAATTATAAATTCTAAGAAAATGTCATGTGTCATATTATAAGTTAGGATGAACCACATTGAAGTAAATGTTTTAGTATATAGTATAGACTGTGTTAAAAAGGTAATGAAAATTATTAAATGTATAACTGATGTGTGATGTTATTGTGCATCATATGTAAAAAGTTTTAAAAAAAAGATGATGTTGATGTGCCTTTTTTTATATAAAAAAGTGAAATTTACAAAGAAAACCTAAAGCTGATGCGTGTATATCTGTTACTTTCGACACCGTGTATTTATGGATCATTTTTTATGTACGTTCGTTGATATATATATGTATATTGAATTTCATATCTAATATAATTTAGTGGATGTTAAATGATAAATAAATAAATGATTAAATTACAATATATTTTTTTTGGGCTAATTAGGTAAGTAGGCTTTTTTTTTTATTGGACACTAAGTAGGCTTTTATTAGTTTTCCAATTAGTAAATATTTTTTACCCTCCAACCCTAATTTTTCCTGAGCCGCTTCTCTCACCTTACGACTTTTCCTCAACCTTCACTCTCTTCACTCACCTCCCCTTTCTGGTATGAGTTCTCTACTAGCAAATCTCATATCCAGGGCAGAGGAGGTGCGGCCCGCCGTTGTTGTCGTCGCGCCAACTCACTCTCCGGCTGTCTTCAACGCCGCACCACCGGAAGCTAGTCGCCGCCTGGAGGTCGCCTCCGTTGAGGGCTCGATAGTCGCCGTTGGAGGTCGCCTTCGCCGCTGAGGTCGCCTACGCCGTTGTTTTGCTGCCTCCGTTTCCGCCGGTGAGAAATCGTTTCCCCTCGCTCAGCCTCACTTATTCCTTCACCTCTCCCTCACGTTTGGAGTTGTAGTGCCCATTTCGAAGCCCTAACTTACGACGAACACCTTGTCTTCGCCGAGATTTACCAAAGCCCTAATATCTGGCATGAACAAGGAGAGAGAAGAATGTGAGTATCTCTTAACTTGTATAATGTTTGATTTGATCTAGATCTAGATTTATAGTATGATATTGCAGTAAAAAATGCATATTCTGAGTAGGCGTTTTTATCCATTGCAGAAACTTGCAAAGGAGCTGTTAAGCACCTTCACTGCACGGAAGATGGAAAAGGCGTTTTTAGTGAGTAGCAGTTCAGAAGCCAATGATACTCAATTGAGTCTTCTGTTTTATCAATATGATTAAGTGATGTTTGTAACAGTTGAGTGTGTCACATAATCTAAGATCTAATGTCAATGTGCAAGTGAAGCTGGTCTGATATTACAACAATGCCTTAGGCAGACCTAACAAGAAGAAGTGTATAGCCTTATCAAAAGCATATCATGGTGTAACTACGATGGCTGCTAGTTTATCGGGGTAAGTTATCTAAATGGAGTTCATCCATGGAAAGTGATTGTATTACTGACTAAAATTATCTCTGCAGGCTGCCTTTTCTACATAAGCAATTTGATCTGCCGACTCCTTTTGCAATAAGCAATTCTGGTATGCGTGATGGCCTTATATTTGCAATAAAATATAAGTGAGATATGCTATTTTTTTATTTTCTAATCATTCTACTTACCCTTTGCTTGGTTTTGCAGATTCTCACCCAAATGCTAATAAACATTATGTTGATAATGAGTAGAAAATGCTTGAAAGGTTTGGGTATGTAACACGTTCCTGAATTTTTTTGTTGATGCAAAAATGAATTTGATAATTAACATGGTAGAGTTCCTCAGGGAGAAGCAACTTCAGATTGTATTATTTTGAAGCATGTTGAGCATGTCAGGTCAGCTGTAAGTTCTTACATAAATTCTCCTACACCTTTCTAATTCTATTCATATAATCACTCTTGCTGAATTTGCATCACAGATGTTGATAAAGGAAATAAACATTTATGAGATTCAGTGGTATGGCCACTGCATGTTCACCGCATTAGCAAGTCTTCACAAGCTGGACTAGAACAACAATTTTTTTTTTTTCTAGTTTCTTCTAATTTTTGGATTAAAAACAATTATAACTTTGTTGCTAGCACATACAAAAACAAACATTGAGGCTCTTATGATCACTACTTTCCTTGGTTGGGCTATCTTTTCGAGTAGGGCTCTTTCTCGCTTTCCGGAATTCTTTGATATTGCGTTCTTGCTCTTTGAAAAAAGTTGTTGATTGTAAATGTTTGAGTTTTGTCCTTGTAATCTACCAGGATTCGTGATGCTTATTGGTATACAAATTTTCTGGTATGAATTGTTGTACCAGAAAACTCATACCAGAATTTTCTGGTATGATTTTTCGTATCTGAAATTTCTGGTATGAGTTTTCTGGTACGAAAATTCATACCAGAAATTTCTGGTATGAGTTTTCTAGCATGAATTTTCATACCAGAAAACTCATATTTATGGTATGATAGAATTTATGGTATCAAATTTCTTGTATTTGATTTCTGGTATATAATTTATGGAATTTAATTTCTGGTATCTAATTTCTGGTATCTATTTTTCGTATGATAAAATTCTGGTATGATAAAATTCTGGTATGATAAATTTCTGGTATGATAAAAATTCTGGTATGATAAAATTTCTAGTATGAGAAATTTCTGGTATGATAAATTTATTCCAGAAAATAAAAAAAATAATAAAGAAAATAAAAAGACAATAAAATAAAATAATATAAAAAAAAATTCAGTAATTAAAAATTAAAACTTACACTTAAATAACAAATAACAAATAACAAACATTCTTTTTTTTTAAATGGAGGGGTTAATTATTTTTACCTACCATTAAATGAAAGTGGTAAAAAATTTTGGAGTACATTTACTAAATCATATTCTCAAAAAGGCCTAGTATATCAAATTCTCCCTATTTTTTTATAAATATGTGGACCAACTTACCCTTAATTTAATATATCAATTTGTCTTCGTCTGTTATAAGATTCTGTATTAATTTTTGTATACAAGTCTCGCGTACAATAAATAATTAAATCACTAATGTAAAAAAAAATTATTCTAATATTATTTTTGATATTTTCGAGTTCCGTGTATAAATTACAAGAAGAAAATTATTACATTAACTCTTACATAAGAAAATTATTTACATTAATTCTTGCACAAGAAAATTATTGAAAGAATTTGGTCAAATATACTCTTTCTATTTCCAATAGGTTTGTGTACTCCTCTAATTTTTACCACTTTTATTAAATTGAAGTTGAAAGGTAAGGAGTTTAATTAGAGGTACATTTACTAAACATATTTACACCATGGACCTAGTTAATCGAGAGATATCTCAAAAAATCTTACTTAGCTAATTTGGCCAAAATTATTTACATTAAATCGTGTAAAAGAGAAATTTTGAGTATTATAATTAACATATATTTATAATTTTTTATAAGAAGAATAACTATTGAGATCCAACTTGTTCAGTTGATAATAGAATGAGAGGGACTACCAACTGGAGATCGATTCTTCACATCTATATTAGTCTACTAGTTTTTCATATCACGTATAAGAACAATAAAGTTACAAACGACACACTTCATTTACAAGAAATACTATAATAAATGAAACCTATTTTAAAATCTGAACTTTTATATAAATTTTAGTAAAAACAATAAGAAAACTTATATATTATATAAATTTTAATTATAACAATAAAGGCTATCATTATGTATGACATCTATGTAATTGATATTATAGTTTTATGATTCTAAAATTATTATCTCCTAACCAATCAGGAGATAAGGACAAATCAGTGTTTATATATTTTTAATATGTTATTTATTAAACTAATGTATATATAACTATTTAATCAATAACATATTAAAATATATACATACTGATTTGTTTTTATCTCATTATTGGTTATAAGATAATATTTTCAAAATCTTTCAAAGATCGGCTTAAAATAAATATATATAGAGTAAATTATACAAGACTACCTCTTATTTACCCATCCTTTCACTTAACCATCTCTTATAAATTTCTTTTCAATTAATCACCTTCTATATATCATCGGTTAATAAATAAGTGAAATAACCACAAAATTCATTTTTAGATGAAGTTATAATTATCACGATTGTTTAAGAAGAAGATTCTTCCTCCTATTCCACATATTCACAACGATTTCGTGCGATAACTCCCCTTAAACATTGCCAAACGAGATATCGATTAAGAATGAGTGATTAAAGCTAAATCCGAAGTGCCCTAGCCGGAGACTCAAGGTCGGCTCAATGATTTTGGAAGTCTAACCCAACGACATTAAAAAAAATACATAGACCCATAATTTAGAAGGATATATAGTGTACTAATAAATAATGTTTGTTGGAGGCATCGAATCTAACCACCTCTTATAACTTTCTTTTCAACTAACCACAAAATCCATTTTAGATGAAGATTGATAATCATCAAGATTGTTTAACAAGAAGATTCTTCCTCCTCTTCCACATATTCACAACTTCATGCGATCATTGTCCTTCAACACTTCCAATAGAGATATTTATTAAGAATGAGTATTGGCATGAAAAGCTAAATCCGAAGTTCCTTAGCCGGAGACTCAAAGTCCGGCTCAATGATTTTGGAGGCCCAAACGAGTGACTTTAAAAAAAACGCAGGCCCACAATTTAGAAGGATATATAGTGTACTAGCAGAAAAAATGTTTGTTGAAGGCCTCAAACCTAATATTCACAACTTCATGCGATTATTCTTCTTCACCACTTCCAAATTGAGATATTGATTAAGAATGAGTAGTGAAAAGCTAAATCTGAAGTTCCCTAGCCAGAGACTCCGGTCCGGCTCAATGATTTTGGAGGTCCAAAAGAGTGACATTACAAAGAATATACATACCCACAATTTAGAAGGACATATAGTGTACTAGCAAAAAAAATGATTGTTGAAGGCCTCAAACCTAAGACCAAACAAACATAACAAATACGTGTTTACCAACTGGGTTGTTGACACATTAGTGTAAATATCTATTTTGTTTCATTACGAGGCCCCAAACAATCCGATGCTTTGTTCATAAGAACGGGTTGCACCATCTACAAGCCGGGCCTATGGAGACTCAAAGGTCGAGTCCTGAGAAGTATTATGTTTGGACGCCTCTAAAGCGGAAATGAAAAAAAAGTAAATGAAAAAAAAAGTAAATGAACAACATCATTGAAGCGAATGAGGCTCAGAAACCTCAGTCACCTGAGCCACATCAATGGAAGGGAGAAATTTTTGTTTATTCCTCCGTTATCGCAACAAGAGAACACCGGGCGAGAAACTTCCGTCAACCATGACGGTCGTCACCAAAGACAATACTTCCGTCTTCTCTATTTCTTTCTGAGCCTGCGATAGAAGCTCGGAAACCTCGTACATCGAAGCCATCTTTTTTCACCCTATTTCCTTCATCATCTCACCGCCACTGAAGACGAAACTTCCGGTTTTCTCTGTCGCTAGAGATCATTCTTTTATTTGGGTTGGAGTAAATTGTTCTTGTGTCGGGATAGTAGTATTCAATTGTTTGTGGAAGCTCTATCAACCGTTAAGAGGAATGTTGCCTCCAAAAGCTCACATGAAGGAGAAGGCCCACATGTAAAAAACGGGGAAGAAATAAATTGTTCTTGTATTTGGTCTGTAGCATCAAGTCCAGATCCTCTACTCCACCTTTGTATTGCATTGTCTATTGCATCATTTTAATTGGTCCACGTGGAGATATAGTTAAATAATTAAATGAAAATCAGATTACCAATTTACCAAATTAATTATCAAATGCCCCTTATTTCATCTCTTCGGTTACCTCTGTCATTTTAATTGGCTCCGGCAGGGCGAGACAAAGGTTGGTGTCCCGGTGTGTGGCGGCTCCAATGGGCTTCCTCCAACTTCAACAAAGGCGGTAGCAATGTGGCGTGGGTGAAGAAGGAGCTCCTTCCAGAGGTTCTTCTTTTCCGGTGATTGCAGAAATGAGGCGAGCGAGAGATCCCAAAGGTGGCTCTGGAGAGGTTATCTGGTTCCTCCCACGGCTGTAGGCGACAAGTGAGGGAATGGAGGCCGAAGAGGGAAGAGGGAAAAGCGAGATGGAGAGTTTGTGGCTGCTTGATCCGAAGGGATCCCGAAGGGGAGTGACTACAATTGAATGAGAGATGGAGGGGAAGAGAAGGTTTGTAGATGAAGATGGGAAAAATAGAGAGGGAGAATAATGTGTTGAGGAGGGTGAAACAAAGGTGAGGAGGAGGTTGATGAGAGAGATCGATAAATGAGGGCGGTGGAGACGAGAGTTATAGAGGGGAGGATTGTGGATAGTTGCAGATCTTCAATTCGCCCGTCTCACTTCTGTAGGAACTTGTATTTTGACGAATATTATTGAGACTAACAAGATACATATATACACCATAACAAGGCTAGAATAAGGGATAGATATCAAGAGAAAGGGGAAAGAAGATAACACAAGTATGGAAGCTATCACATGAGATAATAGAGGATCATTAGGATGATTATTTCCTTAACATCCCCCCGCAAGATGGGTTGGGCGTGAGACAAGGCCAATCTTGGATATCAACATTTGAAGACGAGCTCGCGGTAGCGCTTTGGTAAGGGCATCGGCAAGTTGGTCGTCATTGGAGACACATGAGTGACGCGTAGAGAGCTAGCGTTGTTTCTTGGAGCTCTAGGAGATGGAATTTCGGCCAAATATAATGTCAGCACTTGTTGATAGGTACTCGGATCGATCACCCGCCCAGTCAGCGTTGGAGAAATCATGGAGAGTGAACGGTGATTGACGATGGAGCATGATGCCATGGGATGACGTTCCATCTAAGTAATGCAGGATGCGTTTCAAAACTGCCCAGTGCATGGTGGTGGGTTTATGCACAAATTGGGATAGTTTGTTGATGGCAAAGTGGGATAGCTTATTTTGTGACACGAGGGATTCCCAAAACTCGCCTCCGCTCCCGTGTAACCATCAGGAATGGATCCGATGCACTTCACCTTGTACATGTATGGTCTGGGTATAGGGAACCTCCCAGTCTCCTGCAGAGCTGGGCAGTGATGTCACCGCCCGTTATACATACACTTGTGCCATAAAAATAATAAAGGTCGTCCTATGCATGTTGTAATTATTAAAAAATCAACACACACCACTATCATCATTCAACTAACATCTAGAAACCAGCTAAGTAAGTCACAAGGACTTACCTGAATCAAATCTCAAATCCCGTTATCTCGACTCGGCCTGTAACCGTAGAAACTCAATCGCCTGTTATACAAGGCAAGTGGATCAAAATACATCCCATATTCTTAGAAGTCTATAACTTCTAAGATGTACAATCTCATCAAGAGGAATTACTAAAATGCCCTCCTATGGTAAAATGACTATTTTACCTCTGATCCCGAAACTACAGAATATTCTATAACTTAGTTTCAAACTCTCATTTGGAACCCATTTCCACAATCTAGCTCTCAAGAGATAGTTCGCTAAAGCTGTATAAGAGTTAAATACAATTCTTGATTTTCATAAAAAGTTGCCAAGGTCCGACTTTGGCTTAAGATACGACGTTCGAATAAAAATATAAAAATTCCGAAATAAATCTCTAGGTCATCTATGATATGCATGCTACTCACAGGAGCAAATAACTCTCAGAAACACTCAACAACTCCTACACAAATCTCCAAAGATGGTTCCAAAATCCAAGAATTTCATACTTAGCCAAATTCTGGATATCTTCACAACTATCCAACCAGCCTACTTTGAGCCCTTATAAATCCAGATCCGACTGTTGGATCGACCTCAACTTGTGATACATCATACTATGCGGATCCCTCTAAGACATACTAAAATCTGAACTGTGAAAGACATTCCTAAGGCATCGAAACATAGGATCAAAGATATCTATACAACACAGTTTTCTGGAAATCAAAAACTAAGATTTGCAAGGTCTATAGTTCGAGTCTCACCCTCAGCTGGTTTGTATTCTGGATCTAACTCCCATGCCTTAGTTTCGATTCTCCTCAGCCCCAGTTCTTGCCCAAACTAGATAGGCACCCGATCTCTACTACGAGCCTGTCAAGATCAACACACATACATACTCATGATTCATTCTTCTGCATACTCAGCCATAGAAGGGTGCCAAGGTGCTTACTGACTCCTTTGTCGATGGTGTAGACGAAGGCTTGTGTAAATCAGTGTGGTTATGTGGGGGTGCTGGCTGATAACAAGATTTATGACTTAGGATTAGGTAATCATTTAGTTAGAATTCTCACTCATTCATGCACGTTTTGGCATTGGTTCATGACGTCTTCGCTCAATTCAAGCATATTTCTAGAAAAGACGTCTACACTACCTTTTATCGGTTTTGTAGGTAATTCGGGGATCTATTGGACATTAATCGATACATTTGAGGGCCAAGCCTCATGATGGTACACATCCAAAGCATTGGAGGAGCATAATTGGAGCAACAAAGGACACAAAGACTACTAATGGTGCAAGCAATGGAGCAACTAGTGGCTAGACGATCATAGCATGTTTCTGTTGAAGAAAATCGGACCAAGTAGCAGCTAAATCGGCCGATTTTTGTCCACTGGGTCGATTTTTAGGGCTTTGACAGCTTAAGCCACGTGTCCCACGATCTCTTGTCCGTCCTTGCTCTTGGTGGAGAATATAAGTGGTCCTGCAGGTTGTTGCTGAGCATCTCTCCTCTCCCACACTCTCATTCACAGATCATTGATTTTGGAGAAAGATTGGAGGAGAAGAAAAGCTCTCAAGGATTGAAGAAAGAAGAAGAAGACCATTCTAAGAGTTTAGAGGGATTTTGAGTGATTTTGTAGTCTTGGATTGAAGAACTAATTGCAAGGATTGTTAAGAACGTTTTGAATCTTCATTTTAGAGTTTGTAAGTCTTGGTACAACTTGGATTTGGTTGAGATTTATTAATTTTGCTTACTCTTCTTTCATTATCCATCTATGAACACCATGTATGCTTGTTTGATGATTTCGGATCTTGATATGCATATTATTGGCTAGTTTATTGTGATTTTAGAGTGATGGATTGATGGTTATGGCTTGGGTGATGATAGGATGGACTTATATGTTAGTTTAGGATGATTTGTATGCACGAAACCCATTCCAGAGACAAAAATCGACCTGTTCTTCATCTAGATCGTCCGATTTTTGTATGATCCACCCGATTTTCTTCTCTGTTGCTCTTTAATTGATGAATCTGCATGCTAGGGTCTTTGTTTGTTAAATCCTAGTGTTTGTCAAGCCTAATTTAGTTTAGTATCACCTAATGCTACCAATCTAAGTGAGGGAAGAGATCTACCCGATGATTTCCGACCCTAGATACCTAAGATGATGAATGCTAGGTAGTAGTGAGCCTCATAAGCCGCTATTGGATCGAATGTGGTAGGATTGTTGCTTGAGACTTCCCTATTCCGAGACTTACCCGGTAAGGAGAGGGTTACCCTTAAGTAGCATCTAGTTTGTGCGGAATTCCTTACTCTAACCTCTTGAGACCTACCCGGTAATAGGAGTGTGATGCGGGATTAGTGAAGTGAGAGACTTACCCGGTAATCGCTTCCATTAGTGAACATTCTTTCCCAAACAACGCAGCTTGTCCTTAGAATCCTTAGAACCTTGAGTCCAATGCCATAACCGGAAATCTTGACCTCTAGAATCTACTTTTCTCTCTTGATCATATACTTGTGCTTTGTGTTACTTGTTTCTTTGCTAGCTCGAGTTGTTAGTTGTTTTATTATCTTGCTTGACTTGTGATCTTTGTTTGATCACCATAAAAACCAACAAAAACATTGAGTTTTCCATTTTCTTTGTTTCTCATCTTATCTTAGTCTAGATTCACACTATCTTTGATCATTGCTTGACTCGATTTCACCTTAGTCTTTGTGTCGACCTCGGAATACTTACCTTTCTACAAACGTCCCGTACACTGCGGGTTCGCTAGGTAGTTTAGGATTTTAGTTCGAGTTTATAAATGTAAAGCTTTTTGTGCTATTTCCTAGCGTGACAAGTTTTTGGCGCCGTTGCCGGGGACTAGGTCTAGATTGAGTCATTTTTGTGATTGTTTGTAGTGTAGATCTTTCTTGTTGCTTTTGATCTCTCTTTGGTGTGTGTCTTTGCTTTTCAGGACATCGTCTCTCTCTTTAGGTGTATGCGAAGATCTCGTGGCAAGGATTTAGCTCCATTCGATCCCGAACCGGAGAAAACCCTTCGATCTAGATCCAAGAACATCCGAAAAGAGAAAGAGATGGCCGGAAGAAACCTCCAAGCTGAGTTGGATGAAGCCTTAGAGCAAATAAGGCTAAGAGATGAGCTCTTGGAGGAAGAAAGGAGACTTGCCAATGAGAGGCAAGAGGAAACTAGGAGGGAGATTGAAGAGATTAGGCAAGCCCTTGTTCAAGGAGAGCTTAATCGCCGACAACCTCCACCTCCTCCACCACCGGTGGAGCAACCGCAGCCGGCGGCTAATGTTAGGGTTGTACCCATTGCCATTGAAGAGCCACAAACCCTAGGGAGACGTATGGATCCGGCACAAAGAGCACACCGTCCGGGTGTGAACTTAGGAGATCCCGCAGCCCACAACTATGAGCTCCGCCCTCAAGTTCTACAAATGATCCGGCATAATCAATTTGGAGGGATGGAAGGAGAGTCTCCTCACCAACATTTGATGAACTACGAGATTTTGATGGAGACTCTTAGACCGCCAAGATTGGAGAGCAACAACCATAAGCTAAGGGCTTTCTCCTTTTCTCTTAAGGACAAAGCCTTAGCTTGGTATCAATCTATTCCACAAGGGCGAGTTGGTACTTGGGAGGAGATGACAACCGAGTTTTTGACTAAGTTCTTCCCACCTTCCAAGACTACCGAGTTAAGAGGGAAGATCAATGCCTTCGTGATGAAGGATAGAGAGAGCTTGTTCAAGTCTTGGGAGAGATTCAAAGATCTTCTAATAGATTGTCCACACCATGGCATACCGAAAATTGAGCTATTGGAGATCTATTTCAAGGGACTTGATGAAGATAGCCAATTCAAACTTCAATCCCTTTCCGGTGGGACTTTCATGGAGAAGCATGTGGATGATGCTTGGGAGTTTGTAGAGAAACAAGCTCTTGTGATTGAGAAATACTCCCATAGGAAGAGTGAAGGGAGAAAGGCGGGAGCATATGAGGTGAGTGAGGTCACCATGAGCAATTTCAAGCTTGACGCCATCAACAATGAGTTGAAATCCTTGAGGGAGTTGTGTGCTACAACTTTGAAGAACCAAGCAACTCCTCAAGTGCTTCCACAAGCCAACCTATCTTCCAAGGAGGAGGATGTGAATTACATGGGAAGGGGCAATTACAACAATTACCAAGGCCCAAGGAACTTCAACAACAACCGGCAATTCAACAATTACCGGCCCAACCATAATCATCCCGGGTTTTCTTACCCTAACCCGGATGGAGCCTTGAACCCTCCCGCTTCCACAAGCACAACTCCACCACCAAGAGCTTCACAAGAACCTCCACCCGGATTTACTCAACCTCCAAAGGATAGAACCGAAATGATGTTTGAACAATTGCTTGGAAGGTTGAGTGGTCTTGAGAGCACAGTGACTTCAATTTCTAAGGCTCAAAAGGTTTTGGAAGCACAAGTGTTCCAAAAGGCGGGTGAAGCACATAGAGATCCGGGAAAGCTTCCCGGAAGAACCGAAGAAAACCCAAGAGGCCAAGTGTTGGCTATTACAACAAGAAGTGGGTTAAGCATGAAGGATCCTTTGCCCAAGGAGAATGCTAAAGGGAAGCAAGTGGTGAATGAAGAAGAGACTTTGCAAGGAGATGGAGGCAAGAGCAAGGATGTAGAGCCAACCTATGTGGCACCGCCTCCATACAAGCCACCACTACCGTTCCCTCAATCACGAGCAAGAGCTCGCTTGGACAATCACTTTGGTAAGTTCCTTGAACTAATGTCTAAATTGCATATTAACATTCCGTTCATGGATGCCATTCTAGGGATGCCGGCATATGGCAAATTCTTGAAGGAAATACTCTCCAACAAAAGGAAGTTGGAGGAGTATGGTGAGATAAGGATGACTAAGAGATCATCGGAGTTGATTCAAACGATGAAGGAGGAGATGCCTCCCAAGCTAAGGGATCCGGGATCCTTTTGTGTGCCAATCGGAGTAGGAGAAGTGAAATATGACGCCCTATGTGATCTTGGGGCAAGTGTGAGCATCATTCCGCTTGCACTTTGCAACAAGGTTGGGCTAGGAGAGCCAAAGCCGGTCAAGATGACCCTTTACATGGCGGACCGCTCAATCACTCATCCGGTTGGGATCTTGGAGGACATTCCGGTGCAATTAGGGAAGTTCTATGTGCCCATAGACTTCGTTGTTTTGGACATCCCGGCGGACTATCCGGTTCCTATCATTTTGGGGAGACCTTTCCTAGCTACTTCCGGATGTCTAGTAGATTGCAAGAATGGGACTCTCTCCTTCAACATTGGAGAAGAGAACATCAAGTTCAAGCTATCAACAATGATGAAAGGACCAACTCTTGATGAGGATGTATTCAACATAGTTGAAGAGGAAGAGTCTAGAGAGATTGTGAGCTCAATCTTGCTCAAGGATCCACTTGAGAGAGTTCTTAGCTCAAGCTTAATGGAAGAAGGAATTGAGGAGAGTAGCAATGAAGTAATCAAGGCCTTGAATGCATTGGACGAGCTACCAAGTGTTGGATTTGAAGTGCTAGAAGAAGAAGAAAACTGCCAGAAAAATCGACCTGCCTGGCAAAAATCGGCCGATTTTTGTACTTATGCTGAAATTTCAGCCAGTTTTGCCAAAACAGAAACTCAGATCGACCCACTGCTTGAAAAATCGTCCGATTTTTCTTCCTGGACCGATTTTCCTGAGTCTTTTCAGCATCAACCACTTGAGTTTGAGCAATCATCAAGGGACTTCAAGGAGGCTTCCATGGCTTTGCAATCATCTCAACCTACATTGTATGGATCGTCTCCAACCGAAAAAGGTCCTCCTCAACTTGATCTTAAACCTCTCCCTTCTCATTTAAAGTATGCTTTCCTTGGTTCAAATTCAACTTATCCGGTGATTGTGAATGCATCTTTGAATGATGATGAACTTAATAGATTGTTGAATGAATTGAAACTGCATAGAAAGGCAATAGGATACACCATTGATGATCTTGTTGGCATCAAGCCATCTTTGTGCATGCATAGGATAATGATGGAAGATAATCATAAACCCTCTATTGACAATCAAAGAAGACTAAATCCTATAATGAAAGAGGTAGTTAAGAAGGAGATCATTAAGTTGCTAGATGCGGGGATTATCTACCCTATCTCGGATAGTAAGTGGGTTAGTCCCGTTCATGTAGTACCTAAGAAGGGTGGGATGACCGTAGTGACTAATGAGAACAATGAATTAATCCCCACTAGAACGGTTACGGGATGGAGGATGTGTATTGATTATAGAAAGCTTAACATGGCCTCTAGGAAAGATCACTTCCCTCTCCCCTTCATTGACCAAATGCTAGAGAGGTTAGCTCAACATTCCCATTTTTGCTACCTAGATGGCTATAGTGGATTCTTCCAAATCCCTATCCACCCCGATGACCAAGAGAAAACAACCTTTACATGTCCATGGGGTACTTTTGCATATAGGAGGATGCCATTTGGGTTGTGTAATGCACCCGCCACCTTCCAAAGGTGTATGATGGCTATCTTTTCGGAATACATAGAAAATATCATGGAAGTGTTTATGGATGATTTCTCTGTTTATGGTTCTTCTTTCGATGATTGCTTGGCTAACTTGTCCTTAGTATTGCAAAGATGTGAGGAGACAAATCTTGTCTTAAATTGGGAAAAATGCCACTTCATGGTAAGTGAAGGTATTGTGTTAGGACACTTGGTGTCTAACCGTGGCATTGAGGTTGATAGGGCCAAGATTGAAACGATAGAGAAGTTGCCACCACCTACCTCGGTGAAAGGGGTAAGGAGTTTCTTAGGGCATGCCGGTTTTTACCGGAGGTTCATTCAAGATTTCTCTAAAATTTCTAAGCCTCTTACTAACCTACTAATGAAAGATGTTGATTTTGTCTTTTCCAAAGATTGTCTTGAAGCTTTTTATAGGTTGAAGAACGCCTTGATCTCCGCACCTATCATGCAACCTCCGGATTGGAGTCTACCATTTGAGATCATGTGTGATGCGAGTGATGTGGCCGTTGGGGCTGTTTTGGGGCAAAGGAAAGATGGGCGCACTCATGCCATTTATTATGCTAGCAAGACACTAGATGATGCCCAACTTAACTATGCCACAACCGAGAAAGAGTTGCTAGCGGTAGTGTATGCCTTTGAGAAGTTTCGGTCATACCTTGTTGGAGCAAAGGTCATAGTTTATACGGATCATGCTGCGATCCGTTATCTCCTTACAAAGAAGGATGCCAAACCTAGGTTGATTCGGTGGATCCTTCTTCTTCAAGAGTTTGATTTGGAAATCCGGGACAAGAAGGGATCCGAGAACTCCGTGGCGGATCACCTTAGTAGACTACCTCCCCTAGAGAGTGAGAGAGATGACATCCCGATTGATGACTCATTCCGGGATGAGCAATTGCAAATGATGGAGGAGTGCTTGTTCCAAGTGGCTAGAGGAAGTGAGCCATGGTATGCCGACATTGTGAACTACTTGGTGTGTGAGGAAGTGCCTCCCGGATTAACATATGTCCAAAGGAAGAAGTTCTTCAAGGATGTGAGACACTACTATTGGAGTGATCCACTTTTGTTCAAAAGAGGGCCGGATGGAATGTTTAGAAGATGCATACCGGAGGATGAGGTGGAGAGTGTGATCCGCCATTGTCATTCCTTGCCATGTGGAGGGCATGCTAGTGCACACAAGACATGTGCGAAAGTGCTACAATCGGGCTTCTTTTGGCCTAGCTTGTTCAAGGATGTGCAAGGCTTTGTGGTAGCTTGTGATGCTTGCCAAAGGACGGGCAACATCTCAAGGAGGAATGAGATGCCCTTGAACAACATCCAAGAGGTAGAAATATTTGATGTATGGGGTGTGGACTTCATGGGGCCATTCCCTTCTTCATGTGGCAACCTTTACATCCTATTGGCGGTTGACTATGTTTCGAGATGGGTGGAGGCAATCGCCTCTCCTACAAATGACGCCAAGGTTGTGGTGCGGTTCTTCAACCGAGTGATCTTTCCTAGGTTTGGAACACCAAGAGTGATCATAAGTGATGGAGGAAAGCATTTCACCAATAGGAACTTTGGAGCACTTTTGGCTAAGTATGGGGTGACCCATAAGGTGGCAACACCTTACCATCCCCAAACTAGTGGCCAAGTGGAGATCTCCAACCGGGAGATTAAGGCCATTCTTGAGAAGACGGTATCAAGGACGAGAAAGGATTGGGCTATGAAGCTCGATGATGCCTTGTGGGCATATAGGACCGCTTTCAAGACACCAATTGGCACCACTCCTTACAAGTTGGTCTATGGCAAGTCTTGCCACCTTCCGGTAGAGATGGAGCATAGAGCATATTGGGCTATAAGGTGGTTAAACTTTGACCTCAAAGAAGCCGGTGAGAAGCGTTTGCTTGATATAAATGCTCTTGAAGAGATTCGGTTGGATGCTTACGAGAATGCTCGGATCTACAAGGAGCGAACCAAGCGATGGCATGACAAGAGGATCATCCCGAAAGAGTTGAGTGAAGGAGACCTTGTCCTTCTCTTCAACTCAAGGCTGCGGCTATTCCCCGGAAAGCTCAAATCAAGATGGACCGGGCCATATGTGGTGAAGAAGATCTTTCCTCATGGAGCGGTAGAGATAGGAGGAGATCATTGTGGTGACTTCAAAGTGAATGGGCATAGATTGAAGAAGTACATCCCGGAAGCCCCGGTGGAAGTGATTGCCCCACTTCACCTTGATTGAAACGCTCCTGAATTTGGTCAAGCTAATGACCTTAAAGAAGCGCTTAATGGGAGGCAACCCATTGGTACATATTTTTCCTTTCTTTTTCTTGCTTTTGTTTAATCTCACTCTTGGTGTGCTTTGTTTTTCTTATGTGTTTTTGGGTGCTAGATCTTGTTGATTGTCATGAGTTATGAGAAGTTGGAGGTCATGTGAAAGCCTCATGGACCAGTTGAAGGTACAAGATCCAAGCACATGGACGAGGAGGAAAACACCCAGAAAAATCGGACTGTTCATGCAAAAAATCGTCCGATTTTCCTGGGTTATGGACCGATTTTTCCTCTGTAAAGGAAAGTGATGATCTCCAATCAAGTATGGGTGGAGCGGACGAGGAACTTGGACGGCTTGCGGCGCCAAGCGCGGGTTCCGACATCATAACGAACATCAAGAGCTTTCTACCATCCTTGATTGATCATCCACCATCATTATCTAATGTGAACCGAAATACCAAAGCATCACCAATTTTACATTGTGAGGACCTTCTTTCACTTCTTTATTTAGTTTACACATTAGGGACAATGTGTTTCTAAGTATGGGGTGGGGTTTTCATGATCACTTGCATGATTAGCATCTAGGATAGTTCAATTTTTGTCACATGTTTCATTATGTCTTACATTGTATATACACATTTCGAAAAATCCAAAAAAAAAAAAAAA
>BSUD01000006.1:132403379-132487779 GCA_033239045.1 Fagopyrum esculentum | reverse complement strand
AAAAATCTAAATATTTCATATATATATAATACATAATATAAAGAATAATAATATCTAACACGAATATATATATATATATATATATATATATATATATATAATTTGGATAATATAGAAAAAAAACTTGGGGATAAAAATAGACATAAGTCCGGTTTGGACTAAACCGCCGAACCGACGGTTCTCAAACTGGCGGTTTAGGTTTGGCCTTCGGTCAAACCTAAACTGGTGGTTAACCGCCGGTTTAGACCCATTCTTTATTTTATTAAAAAAATTTTTTGGCTCAAACCGACGGTTAACCGCCGGTTTGTTTACCTTTTTTTTTAAAACCATGGACTAAACCGCCGGTTTGGGCTATAGCCGGTTTAGGTTTCAGACCCATGTCTAGTTAAAAGTAGGGACTTACAACTCTTGGATCAAAATAATCAAGGGTGATGATTCATATAAATTAATTACCATTTGTCATATATATGGAAAAAATTAGTTGAGCAATTGAACATATAAACTAACATTTTTTATAATTAGTATATATATAAAGGGTTGTTTAAAATAAATAAATAAATAAACAAATAGTTAATTATTAAAATATATAAAATTTTATGTTCGCGTACTGTTTTTATTTCTACATATAAAGATAACCATGTTTAATTTAATTAATTTTTATGAATATATACCTAAATAGTTGTTTAAAATAAATTAATTAATTAACAATTAATTATTAGAGGCCTCGTTCCATATTTCATAAATATGCTAAGCTAATTTAGAAAAACGGAACGTGGCCTCTATTATTATAATACGGAATGAGACCTCTATCCTCCTTCTAACTACTTCAACGAGAGACCATCTCATAGTTACAATCATATCTATAAACCTTCTTTTTCCCGGCTCTTCCCTCCTTTTGTTGCATACCCATGCTCCTTCGTTCGTTCTCACTATCATTTATTGTCTTCTTCATGCCTTTTAAAATCAACCATCCTTCTCTTTTGAGTCTCTTACGTTCAAGAGTTCACACGTGCATTGACAAGAGATTACTATTAGCAACATGATGCGTCCTTGGATGCGTTCAAGGACAAACTACGGATCTAGATCGAGCTTGAACTTCAACTACTCCGTTTTGTTATGTGCGGATGGATTTGATGTAGAAAACGAGTTTGCGGAATCTTGAGAGATGATTTTGCGGAAGCGTATGGTTGATTCGATCTAGAGAGATCGAACAATCCTTGAAGTGGAGCGAACTAGTGATCCTTGAAGGATCCTCGAGTTGGAGACTTGGATCAAAGATCCAAAGTAAGAACTTTAAAAGAGAGGAAGATGTGATGTCCAATAACCAAGGATGAGGAAATGCTTCTCAAATGTGCTTGATTAAAATTGAACATGATTACAAATGAAGCCAACCATCCATTATACAGTGGAGGGTGGTGGCAAAGATGGAAATCCTTAAGACACGATTGAGAGATTCTAGGCTTAATTCAAGGGATTTGATTGGAATATTCTATGAATGATTCCAAGTCAAATCTTCCTCTTAAAGGGTAATATCCACTAGAATATCCCTTTAATTATTGAAATATCTAAATTATTAAATAGATAAAAATATGACGGAAAATATAATATGCGAGACAAGTCTTCCGTCGGTAGTCTCAGTCATCCGTCGGTAACCCATAGTGTCGGAAAGAGGATGCCAAGGGCGCATCAGTCCCCCCAACTTGGATGTGAAACGTCCCCGTTTTACCGTCGTCGAAGAAGGGCTCAACAAATGGGGCAAGGCCGGTGGAGAGAAATGAGGGGTGAACACCATAAGAATCTGGTGGCTCAAAGTCATAGTCCATCATGGTGGTGGAGATGTTGAGTTCAGTTGGCAAGCCATCAAGGTGGGAGTGTGGAGGATGGTAGAGCAAACACATTTTCCAAGACATGTCCTGCTTAGGCACCAAAATGATTTGCGTTGCAGAAGGAGGATAGTACTTGGGTCCATATTCTTGATCTAGGAGCTTTTGAATGTAGCAATGGAGCTCTTCCGTGTCCTTTGGAGTGGATCGGAACGTTGCCATGTTGAGTGAAGATGGACCGGGAACCAAACTGAGATGGTGCTCCAAGTATTGAATGATTGGCAATTCCGGTGGTAGGTCACAATACCTAATAACCTGAGATTCAGAGAACAACATAGACACCTCGTGCGGCACATTATTTAAGTCATGAGAAGGAGATAAACGATGTGGGACGAGCAAGAAGCAAGAAAACTTGTCCTTCATGATAGAAGTCACATTGTGTCTACGGGCTAAGAGAATCCGCGGTTCACAACGTCCTTGTATGGAAGAGACCGGAGGTGTCAAAGATGCGGTCGTAGGAATGAAGGATCCTTGACTAGATCCCGTTGTGATGCCCTTGGGAGGATGGGCGTTAGTGCGGTTGCCGGATCTACTAGCAACGACAAAATCGGGGGAACTCCGAGGAGGATCCGACTTTGCCGATACTTTCTCGGCGTCATCAAGAGCTTGTTGCCTTTTTCGTTTCGCATAGTCGACCAGAATCTCATGCGCAGTCATAGGCAAAAGCGTGACTCGTTTCCCATTATACTGAAACATGTATCGGTTAAGATAACCATCATGGAACGTTCGACGATCGAACTGCCATGGTCGTCCTAACAATATATGTGTGGCATCCATCTTGATAACATCACAAAGGATTTTATCGACATAGGCACCAATGGAAAACGACATCCAAGCTTGACGTGTGACGGTATCACACGTCTTTTCGGAGATCCATTGGAGTCCGTAAGGTTGTGGGTGAGGGATTGTTGCTAAATTAAAGTGTTTTACCACTTTCTCATTGATCATATTGTAACATGAACCCCCGTCAATTATCAAGGACAAATTTTTGTCATTGACCACGCATCGAGAATGGAAGAGGTTTTCGCGTTGATCAATAGGCAAAAATTCCTTGATAGTTAAAAGACGTCGTAACACAAGTGCAAACTTACGTGGAGGTGCCGGGGAGCAATCCAATTGGTCTTCACATGGTTCCATGCCATAATATGGGTCGGCATCTCCTTCATCTTCAATGATGATACCTCCATTGTTGTAATCTCCGTGCTCCTCATATAATGAGTTGGAAAGAAAAACCTTCTTTGTGTTCGGGCAATCACGTTGAATGTGACCATAACTGCTACACTTATAACATACGGGCTCACGAGGTCTCACTGCGACTTGGGATCCTTGGATGTTGCGGCCGGATGTTGGTTGTGTCGGGTCACCATGGACACGGAATGGTGGCCTCTCGTTTGGGGTGTTAGGTTGGGACTTCTCTTGTCCTCCTTTAGCAATACCTGAATCTTTCGGAGAGGACACATCTTGCGCACGTGTGTTAGAGGTATAATTGTATTGACTAGTGTAAGAATTATTGTACCTTGAATTTCTCGGTGCTTCTTGTTGCTGCTTGTAGAGCTTCATTGCCGCATGACATAAAGCACCCAAGTCTTTGTAGGGCACAATCTCGAGGGGTCTTCTAATAGAGTCATTAAGACCACTCATGAACTTGGTGCGGAGGGCGGATGCGGAAGCCGAAATGCCACCCTTTTCATGCATATCTTCGAGTTTTGCCAAGTAGGCCACCGGTGAGTCATCGCCTTATCGGAGTCCGGCAATTTGCATCCTCATGTCATTCTTGAAGTCTTCGGCACATAATTTTTGGTCATGACATAGATCAATTGATCAAATGTCATCACCGGATCCCAACCTCGCATTTCGCGGTTGTTTTCATAGCGGTTCCACCAAGACTTGGCATCGCCTTCAAAGTAGAGGGTATCGGCCTCGATCTTTTCATGTTCCTCATAATGGCAATGCTGCAAGGCCCTCTTCATATCCTGCGCCCAATTAAGAAAAGCACATGGATCATACTCACCATAAAAAGTTGGAAATTTAACCTTACCTTCCCTATGAGCATTGTAGGGGTTCGGACGTCGGGGCTCAACATAATCATCTTCATATTGGTTTCGACGTTGGCCTCGGTCATGTCTTGGGTGCCCATGGTCATTTTGTCTACGTCTTGGTAGATTTGCAGGGGGCAACCATTCATCATCATGATCTTGGTTTTCAAAAGGCTCCCGAATAGGAGGGTGCCATGGTCGGACATGTGCGACATGCTCCAAGTCGGACTCATCATTAGAGAATTCTTCAAACTCATTGTACTCCTCATAGTCTTGAGGCATAGCTTGGCGGCGGTTTCGTTGGCGCGGTGGACCATATTGAGCTCTTTCGGGACCATAAGGAATTGTACTAGTGTGTCGACGCGGTCGGGTACCTTCTCTTGTGGTACGTGCGGAACGATGCTCATCATAGGGGATTGGGGAGCCCCTATAACGATGCCAATCAGAATCTTGACGCTTGTTCCTTTCCTCCGTGTGAACAAAGCGTTTGGCAACCGGAGATGGGCCAAGGTCTTCTTCGTCTTCGTTAAATGAGTCATCATCATCATCACGTACGTGTTGACTCTGACTTTCAAAAACAGAAGCAAGACGTGGGGCATTCGACGGACCTGCACCCATGATTCCTTTGTTTTTACGACGCCGCTCCAATGATGGGTCGTAATGGATGGTTTCAGTTGGTTATGTTTGGCGTTGGAGGGACGCCGTCAAGACCCGCAATTGTTCCTTTATCTCATCCAATTCACGCCGTAAACCGGGGTGTTCCTCAGATAACGGGCGGACAGTCTCAGTATCTTGTTGTTCCCTAGAATCCTGCGAGTTTTCCAACTGAACGTTAGTCATTTTCCAATTTTTAACGCACACTAATGCAAGCAATCAAATGAGCAAGATGACGAATTAAGTCAACGTTACCCAAGTTTTGGTGCGTTAGGGTTCTACTTTGGAATAGCTATGTGGGCGGTTAAGCAAGGAAGGCTTCCTCCAACAAGTTTGAACCAATTGCACACAAAAATACAAGAGATAGTTTGCAAACGTGTAAGAAAATGGAGAGACAGAAGATGGACGGATTTGTTCAAACGGCAAGTTTTACTTTCTTTTTGGTCTTTGACCTTTTTTTTTGAAAAATCCGATTTTTCAGATGGACCGGTTTGCCGGACGTCTTTTAAACTTTTTGTTTGTTTCTTTTTGAAACTTTTTGAATGCAAATTCTTGATGTTGAAAATGCAAAATTGGAAACAAATCCGTTTTTTTTGAAGAGTTTTTTTTTTAATTTTGTTGTTTTTGGAATATCAAAGATGCGATATCCGATATTTTTGTTAACAAAATACCCCAAGAGATTCGGTGCAATCAATTAACAATTATGTCGGATTGGGTGAGTTAATGCAAAAGATTTTTTTTTTGTGATAAATGGTTTGATGGCAAACCAAAATATCTCCTAAAGTTTTGGCAAAAATGGATCAAGAAAAATTTTTTTTCAAGAAAATGGATATGAAGGATGAAGAACGAGATGAACAAGAGGCAAAAAGGCAAAATATGTAACGCACAAAATCTTAGAGTAAAGAAAGACTTAGCTTCGATCCCTTTGCTCTGATGCCAATTTGATGTGTCCTTGGATGCGTTCAAGGACAAACTCCGGATCTAGATCGAGCTTGAACTTCAACTACTCCGTTTTGTTATGTGCGGATGGATTTGATGTAGAAAACGAGTTTGCGGAATCTTGAGAGATGATTTTGCGGAAGCGTATGGTTGATTCAATCTAGAGAGATCGAACAATCCTTGAAGTGTAGCGAACTAGTGATCCTTGAAGGATCCTCGAGTTGGAGACTTGGATCAAAGATCCAAAGTCTCCAACTCGAGGGTGGTGGCAAAGATGGAAATCCTTTAAGACACGATTGAGAGATTCTAGGCTTAATTCAAGGGATTTGATTGGAATATTCTATGAATGATTCCAAGTCAAATCTTCCTCTTAAAGGGTAATATCCACAAGATTATCCCTTTAATTATTTAAATATATAAATTATTAAATAGATAAAAATATGACGGAAAATATAATATGCGAGACAAGTCTTCCGTCGGTAGTCTCAGTCATCCGTCGGTAACCCATAGTGTCGGAAAGAGGATGCCAAGGGCGCATCACAACACATACAAATCTAGGGTGGGTTGAGTTTGGTGCAACCCTCTCCATTTTATTCTGTAATTATGTAGTATGAAGCATATACATTTGTTAGCCCAAATAATTTAAATAATTGAGGATGAAAAGTGGAGTGGATGAGGTTTAGTTTAGAGTGAGTTGACTAAGTAGACATTTTTTGTGTATACAAATGTTGTAGCTAGTGAGTATTGAACTTTGGGCGACAAGGCCTCCCTATCACAAGCGTAGTTTTGTTTTTCAGCTCCGGAATCTAACTACGCTTGTGATGTGAGTAGTTAGAGCTCAGGCGAAGCCGATAAGAGCCGATTCACTAAGCTTGTGGTAAGCGTAGTTGAAGTTATATTTAAAAAAAAAAAGAAGGTCCAATTACGCTAATGGTAAGTGTAGTTGGAGTGAATTTTTTTTTTTTTTAAACTCCATCTTTGGTAGTCATTATCAAAGTTGGATTAAAAAAAACAAACTCCAACTACGCTTACCATTAGCGTTGTTGTGCAGTTATTTTTTTTAAAAAAATTCTTCACCGGCTCAGGACGGCTCCAACTACGCTTGTCAAACGCGTTGTTTGAATCCAAATATGAAAAGCGAAACTACGTACTTCATGTGCGTAGTTGTGGTTAGCAATAACGATTTTCACCGGTACGTCTAAAATTCCCGAATTTATTTAGTTCTTTACTCTATGCTATTTTAAATTTTAGTTGAAAATCACTAATTTTATTTATAAATATTATTTTTATGTAGTTGTTTAGAATATCCATGAAGCAACCGGTATAATTTTTTTGAAAATATCCTAAATCGAAGTATATTCTTTTGTACTCAAATACGCTATAATAGTTTATTTTTATCGTTAATCTTAAGAATATACCCAAAAAGTGGCTAATGTACAATTAACACGTTAACATTACACGGAATTAACATAAAAACTAACTAGTTTACATTTTCAAACAGAGATTATGTTACATTTTAGTAATAACATTATAATATTTTGATTACACTAAACAACATTCATTAAGACTTAATAATTCTAATTTCATTTTATTAAGATTGAAGTAACAAGATTTTTTATTATAAAAGTCATGTTTAAACAAGGGCTTTAATATTTACATGATTTCGCTCAAATGTGTTTTTGTTCTAAATGCATCATCTTAAACAAATACAACACTCTCATCATATATAATGTCCCCTCAATCACTTTGATTCATATGTCCCCTCAATCACTTATCATTATTTTGGGGTGCAAATATTAAAATAGCATTTCTTTTTTTTGGTCCAAGCTCCCCAGCGTTTTTTATTGGGTAAAGGAAAAACGGCCCGTGTTTCTATTTGCGTCATTTGCGACACCTATATGTGTCTCTGACAGTGCCATTTGCGACACTTATATGTGCCGAAAAATAGAAGCACCTTAAGGTGTTGCAATTTAGCGAGAGTTTTACGGATGTACATTTTTTGCGACACATTGACATGATGTCGGAAGGAAAGCGTCGCATATAACCCGCATTTCTAGTAGTGTATTCTGTCAATTTTGTTCCACGAAACTTTAATAAAAGTGCACGTGCACTAGCTAGAATGTGCCCATATTTGGATGATGATCACATGTACGATGAGAAGTTCACTCCTCATGATGGAATGTAGTTTTCTGCCATTGACATTTTATGATTTTATGTGATGAAGTTTTTTGAGCTCAAAAAAATATCTCCCAAATTTTGTTCAACAAGATTCAAGTAATAAGTCTTGTTCATAACCTCAAAACACAAGGAATACAATACATAACAATTACAACGAGTAAATGCCTCACGACACGAGAAGGCTAGGGTACATACAACCAATGTAAACGATAGGTAGAATTAGAAAGATGATGCAAGGTTGAGTTGGGGTATGATAGTGTGCTTAAGCATCCAATCTGAAAGATACATGTAAAATTGTTGAGTGCAGTGATAGCCATCCCACATAACTCTCTTATAGGGATATGGACATGCTTGAACTCCAATCGTCCCACACAAATAACTTCTATTAAAGTTATATGGATTCTCCCCGTACCCACAACACGTGACAAGAAGTGCACCTTCTTCAAATCCATGAGAAGATGCATTTCGAAGCAAGCTTGTAATAGCAAAGTAATAATCGGCATAAACAAGAGTAGCATTAGGGTATCCAACTTGAAGCTCTAAGATAGCCTCGTGTAGTTGTTGGCTGTGGTGCTCGATGACTTTGTTGAAATCAACACGACATCCTAGATCATCATACATGTCGGGAGTTATCGAGTTGGACATGGTGAGAGTAGCCGGAAAACACCCAAGGGGAAAGACCGTCGGAACCACCACATTAGAAGCACCCATAATGACCATTTCCTGCATGCCATAATGAACCAAAATTAGGGTTAATAAAGGCAAGTAGCTCTACTTTTATTTTAGATTGTTATGATCCTCACTTTCACAACATCTATAATTGCTCCGACAACATAAGGAACCATCTCATAAGCAACTTCAAGGGGACGTTCTTTTGAAAAAATAGCTAAATAATCAACGCCTCCAATTGCTTCCATAAAAATCACACTTCTTTCGAGCTTACTTCTGCACTCTGCACGCGCGCGCGCGCACACATATATAATAATTAATGTAAGATCGAAGTGCCGTTAGTACGTTCTAGTGTAAGATCGAAGTACCGGTTAAAGAAGAGCAGGTGGATTTAAGATATTTCCGAAACCAATCGAGTTGGACGGAGAGGGTACTGTTGGTTTTTCCAGAGGTGTCAATATGCTTCGACTCGAGAATAGCATGATCCAAAGCTGTTGCTCCGCCCACAGCGAAATCTACGCCGCTGCTGAAGTTTGCATCTTTCTCCAAATATGGATTCAGAAAGTCGAGCCCCAAAGCCATCGCTGTGAAAAAATGTTATCCATTAAGACAAAGAGATAAACTGAAGATTGATATAACACAAGATTAAAACGAACCATAAAAGTCAGCCATTATGAGGCCATCACTACATCGACCGGTGGCATAGTGGAAGTAAGACTCTCCGTAAGGAGGCGCTGTACACTCAAAGCTGATGTTCTCCCTCATCAAGTTTCCGGTGTCGGAGATGGAGTCTCCGAATTGATACATGGTGTCGATGGATGACCAAACACTACCACTCGTACTCATCTTTACGCCGCCGATGGGGCACCACAGTAAACAAAACAAGGATATAAGTTTCAAACCAAAACGTAGCTGCGCCCACTCACCCATCAAAACAATTCTCTACAGTAGCAATAGACAAGGATATGATGACCATTTTTATAATGAACTAGCGTATATCCCGCACCTTGTGCGGGTATCTTTATAATATTAGTTGTGCGAACTAAAGATATATTTATGAAATTTTATAATAATAATTTGGATTTGATTATTCTCAAAACGAAAAAATAGTCACAAATAAAGAACTTCTTATTATTCTACACTTCATAAATTTAATCTTATACAATGCACAATTTTTTTTAAAAAAAATACAATACACAACTCCGGTATAGACTTATAACTAAATTACTTTAATATATTGTAATTATCTAAAAGGAACCCGAAATATAATTTTGTAAAAAAAAAAAAATTGAAACGAAATGTGTGATAAATAATAAAATAAAAACTGAAAGTTTTTTTAAAAAAAAAACACAAAAATTGAAATAAAGTTTAAAAATACAAACAAAAGAAAAAACAAATTATTGGATGAACGAAATTTAAAATCTGAAACTTTATTCTTGTAACAACCGACATAATATAAAAAGAATACCCGTATTTTATGATTAAAAAACATAATAGGACAACAGAAAAAAAGGATACCCATACAGTAATACTTTTATTTAAAAAAAATACATTTTTAAAAAATCAGTTATATTTAAAAAATCAGAATCTGAAAATTTGTAAATTAAAAAACAATTTATAGATGACGATAAAAAATTCTATAATATAAAATTAAACAAAATATCATACAATAACGGATAAATTAATATTAATTTATGGAGACAATTATAAACGCTTTTCAAGTTCTCAAAGCATCAGTCTTACTTGATAATCGATGTGGGATAGCAAATTTGTTAAAAACAGTAAGTAAACGACCCATAAAAAAGTAGGTCAACGACCCATAAAACATATATTAATCCATTATGAATAAAAATTATAGCTCAACTTAACCAAAAAGCCAAGAAATGTATCATTTGTTTAATCTTCAGCATCCGTTATTAACCTCTATTTATACAAGTTCTCAAAGCATCAGTATTAGTATGTCAACGACCCATATAACGAATTTTAATTTATGAATAAAAATTATACTTCAACTTAGCCAAAAATCCAAACAATCTATATTAAACCTCTATTTATACAAGTGAAAACCAATGTGGCTAAGCAAAAAAAATCGATAAAAATACTTAGCGACCCACAAAACAGTAGGTCAACGACCCACAAAACAGTAGGTCAACGACCCACAAAAAAGTAGGTCAACGACCCACAAAACAGTAGGCCAACGATCCACAAAACAGTAGGCCAACGACCCACAAAAGAGTAGGTAAACGACTCAAAAAACGAATATTAATCCGTTATGAATAAAAATTATACTTAACTTAGTCAAAAGGCCAAGAAATGTGTGATTTGTTTAGTCTTCAAACCGACTATTTATAGAAGTTATCAAACTATCAGCCTTACTTATAATCGATGTGGAATAGGGAATTCCGTAAAAAATTTTAACGTAAATAGATTGAGCTTATAATCCTTCAAAAATAAATTAAGAAAAAAAAAATCTTTCCAATAAATAAATTATTTAAAATCAGCTTTAGTGTTTTCTATTTTAGTATATTATAGATATATATTATTTTAATAATAAAAGATTTTGTTGGTTTAAAATATAGTGTAAAAAATAAAGATACACTGATTTGGTTTCTATAAAATTATTATTTTAATAATAAAAGATTTTATGGTATAAAAATTTAGTGTAAAAAATAAAGATATACTTATTTAAAATCACCTTTAGTGTTTTCTATTTTAGTATATTATAGATATATATTATTTTAATAATAAAAGATTTTGTTGGTTTAAAATATAGTGTAAAAAATAAAGATACACTGATTTGGTTTCTATAAAATTATTATTTTAATAATAAAAGATTTTATGGTATAAAAATTTAGTGTAAAAAATAAAGATATACTGATTTGGTTTTTATAAAATTATTATTTTAATAATAAAAGATTTTATGGTTAAAAAATAGTGTAAAAAATAAAGATTTATTGGTTTTAATTGTGGGAGCTCCATTTAAAAAATCTCACGTTCACAGCGCGCCACGTCATCGACCCGTGCTCTGTTTTAGTAAGTATAATAGATTATTATTTTAATAATAAAAGATTTTATGGTTTAAAAAATAGTGTAAGAAATAAAGATTTATTGGCTTTAATTGTGGGAGCTCAATTTCAAAAATCCTGCGTCCACAGCGCGCCACGTCATCAACCCGTGCTATGTTTAAAAAGTATAATAGATTTGGTTTCTATAAAATTATTATTTTAATAATAAAAGATTTTATGGTTTAAAAAATAGTGTAAAAAATAAAGATTTATTGGCTTTAATTGTGGGAGCTCAATTTCAAAAATCCTGCGTCCACAGCGCGCCACGTCATCAACCCGTGCTCTGTTTTAGTAAGTACTAGTGTATTACCCGCACTTTGTGCGGATTCAGTTTTAATAAATATTTAATACTTAAAAACTTATATGTATATTTTTGTAAAATAAAAATCCGAAAAATGAAATTATAATCAATATTACGATTTTTAATTCTCTTTTAAGTATTTATCTTTTCTAATTGATTATATTTTTAAATTGATTTGTTAAGATATGTTTGTTGGTAAAAAAAATTCGTAAAAGTTTAAATACTATTTTTATAAAAATATTTATTTAAATATTTTTTAAAAATTTAGAAATCAATTTTCAATTTATATTAACATTTAGAAATCACGTTTTAAAATAATTTTTTAGGCTTCGAGAAACCTAGCGTTGACACGTGGCAATAGAGGCTTCTGCTTTAATAGATATAAGATAATAGATAATAGATTTGGTTTCTATAAAATTATTATTTTAATAATAAAAGATTTTATGGTTTAAAAAATAGTGTAAAAAATAAAGATTTATTGGCTTTAATTGTGGGAGCTCAATTTCAAAAATCCTGCGTCCACAGCGCGCCACGTCATCAACCCGTGCTCTGTTTTAGTAAGTATAATAGATAATAGATTTGGTTTCTATAAAATTATTATTTTAATAATAAAAGATTTTATGGTTTAAAAAATAGTGTAAAAAATAAAGATTTATTGGCTTTAATTGTGGGAGCTCAATTTCAAAAATCCTGCGTCCACAGCACGCCACGTCATCAACCCGTGCTCTGTTTTAGTAAGTATAATAGATTCATATATATATAATAATTGGATCATGTGAAAAGAGGTGTTAACGTCAAAAGTATAATCATTCAGAACTATTAGATTATGTAATAATTGTTCAAATATAACATGTACTTGTTCAACTAAAAGTTGTTAGACATATAAATTGGTCATATAGTTGAATAAAAGTTGAGTTGAACAATTGAAAATATATATTAACATTTGCACAATTAGTCATATAGTTGAACAATTTCAGATCTAGTTGAGCAATGGACCATATAGTTGGACAATTTCGAATATATCTGAACAATTTTTAGTTGAATAAATACATGTTATATTTGAAGAATTGGACATATAGATTATCACTTAAATAATTGGCTATAGTTGAACAATTGACATATATATTTGAATAATTTAGAATACTTAAATAATTTATAGTTAAATAAATATCTATTATATTTAAATAATTATTACTTAATTCTAATAAATGGAAATTCTTTCTACTTTTATTTGTACTTGAACTCAACTCTCCGTGGATGTTGCTAAAGTGAGTCTTTTTTTAACAAACTTTCCATGTTTCCAAAAAAAAAAAAAAAACAACAACAAACTTTCCAATGTACAACAACCACCAATACACAAAGCTATCTTATCTAAGAGTTTTAAGTGAATTACTACACTTAGCAATTTCTTGGGTACTCTCACAAATTACATGAAAGGAGAAAATTTTATTATAACCTTCTTATTAATTAACAATCGGCGTAATTTATAAACCTTTTTATAAGGGGTTTGATTTCATTTTGTAAAAAAAAAAATACAAAATTTCAAAATCTTATATCTATTAAAGCAGAAGCCTTTATTGTCACGTGTCAACGCTAGGTTTTTCGAAGCCTAAAAAATTATTTTAAAAGTGATTTCTAAATGTTAATATAAATTGAAAATTGTTTTCTAAATTTTTTAAAAATATTTAAATAAATATTTTTAAAAAATAGTTTTTAAACTTTTACGATTTTTTTTTACCAACAAGCATATCTTAACAAATCAATTTAAAAATATAATTAATTAGAAGAGCTAAATACTTAAAAGAGAATTAAAAATCATAATATTGATTATAATTTTATTTTTCGGATTTTTATTTTACAAAAATATACATATAAATTTTCAAGTATTAAATATTTATTAAAACTGAACCCGCACAAAGTGCGGGCAATACACTAGTTACTAACTGTTTACGAAACTTTTGATACGATTATCATATCATCAATAAAATACTAAAAGGTTAATGTTTTTCGATGACTTATCACTTAATGTATTTTAGTAAGAAACAATTTTGTTTATTAGGCTTTTTCTAGTTTTGTGTTTAATAAATGTACCCCTTGAGAGAAGAGTGTTTAGAGTTTAAAAATAAATACAAAAGGTTGGAGTATATTTATTTAATTGAAACATTAAAAAAGCCTAGTTACTACCTACTTTTTCAAAAAGGCATAGTTACCAAAATTGCCCGTTTAGTATTATCACTCCATATATAAATATTCTATTTTTGAAGGAAATTTTTTTTAATGTAATTTATTTCATACATATTTTATAGATGACATGATAGTTGCGTCGTTTCTAGTCGTAGAACTAACCTTCAATCACACCCTTTGTTGACCGTTAAGTGTTAAACGTTGATCGATTTTAGTTCATATTATAGAGAGGGTTGGTAAGGAGTAAAAATATATCTAGATCGTTAATAACACGGTTGAAAAATAAGGTCGACAGAAGGTTATAATAAGATTAAAACGCTGAACTAAAACAAAAAAAAAAAAAAGCAAAATATATATCTCTACACTAAAAATTGTTTCCCCAACCTCCAAACTAAACTCTTTGGTCTATACATTTAGGACCTCATTTATAAATTCAATGAAGTTGATGCGACAATTAAGTTCATTTTAGTTAGGAAAACTTGTTAGTGTCGTTCTTTGTAATATACATTTAGGTCAAAGAAAATTTATAGAAAAAAGATAAATAGTATAATCGGATCCGTTTAGATATAATTATACTAAAATAACATAGTTTATGTACATATCTGCGATCTAAGTGTAGAGATTAGTATTAACATCAAATTTCAATCTCCTCTAGTTTAATAATATGTAACTTTTTATGTATATATCATGGCTGCAAAATATAATCAAAATATTGTATCAAAATTTACAAAGTTTTCCTATTCTAATAAGAAAAAGCAAAAATAAAGAATTTGGTCAAATAGGCTCTTTTCTATTTTCATTAAGTTTGTGTACTCCATTATTTTTTATCACTTTCATTTAATGGTAGGTAAAAGTAATTAACCCCTCTATTTTAATAAAAAAAAAAGAAATAGACATTACAATTGCAAATCAACTGTTACGTACAAATTCTTTCTTCTTAACTTTGTTTTCTTTATTTTGTTTTCTTTTGTTTTGGCTTTTTTTTTATTTTCTAGTATGAATTTCATACAAAAATTTCATATCACAATTTCATACCAGAATTTTTCATACAAGAATTTTTTCCTACTAGAAGTTTTCATACCAGAATTTTTTCCTACTAGAATTTTTTTTCTACCAGAATTTGAAAAATTCACAAAATTTCATAATTGATTATTGAGAAAATTTAGTTAATAAGGCACTTTTTGTTTATCAGATACTAACTAGGCCCCTCTATTTTTTGTCTAAATTTTTTAGTCTAAAATAAATTAGTTAAAGGGGCATAAGGGTAAATGTAAAATATAAAGCCTATAAAATCATTTTCGGTTAGGGTTTTTTTTGCGTCAGTTTCATATTTTAGATCTGAACTCTCTCAATCCAGATCAGGTTCTTCCCAAACCTCCATTGTTGGCGAGTTGCAAACGCTACAACCAAGGAAACAAAATCGCAGCCCAAATCCACCTTCGGTGCCGCCTATTGCTTCGCCGCTTCACATCGTAAACCGCCGGCAAGCAGATCCGCTGGTTTGTTGCCGCCCTCGTCAAAAATCGGTTCTGGCCCCCGCCACTTCTCCTCTTCCTCCGCCATTGCCACCGTTCATCGTATCTCTCTTCTGTATGTCTTACACTGTGTCGTTAGATGCAGAACAAATCAAGCGGTCAAAATCAAGGTGAACTGAGGTCACTTCATTGATAGAGGGAAGATTGATTGCAGTTCTCTAGAAGATCAAATCAAAATGGCATTGCAGATCCACAAACTGATCTCCATCTTCTTGATTTTTCCTGATTTCTTGATTCTCCCCCAATTCGAGTTTCTTGTAGTTGCAGGTTTTCAGTTTGGATTTCTTTTCGATTTTAGAGAGAGTTCATATTCGGACTCTGATTACAATGAAAATTGTTGCCAGATTTATCCATAATTACACGTTTTTAGTTGTCTAGATGAATCGAATTTCTTTGAACTTCGTATATGACGCTTTTAACTTGCGTTGGGTGTTTCTCTTCTCTTATGAATTCCGTGAATAATATCAATTTGGGTTTTACCGTTAATATCTGATGATTTATTGGATGAAGTACTTTGATCTTGTTTGGAGAAACATAGTTTTTCATGATTTTCTTTAAATTAAGAGAATTAGCTAGCATTTTTCATAGTTTCTTTAAATTCAGAGAATCATATGTGCGTGACGGATTGTGTAAACGACGGGAATAACGTAAGTGACTGATTTTTTGGATTGTGCAACTCATTTGAGGCTTGCGTAATTCAACCTTGTGTAAACAACGGATCAGACTTGCGTAAATGATGGCATTTTGGGAATGTACAACTCATTTGAGCTCGTGTAGTAAACCTTATGTAAACAAAGGACCAGACTTGTGTAATGGAAAAAAGACAGAATTATCGGCTAGACAATACACAAGGACACAATATTGTGTATCTACAAGACGGACGGTGTAAATGACGGATTTTGTGTAAATGACGGACTTTGTGTAAATGACGGACTTGTGTAATTGAGAAATGACGGACTTGTGTAATTGAAAAATGACGGACTTGTGTAATTGAATTTATGTAATAGAAATTGTGTATTTATATCGTGTATCTACAAGAGAATACTGGAAGTTCAGTTAGTCCAGCTGGTATAAGGGTGGGAGGGAGGGCCTGTTGCCCAAAGTTCAATACTCACTAGCTACAACATTTGTGTTTTGGATTGAGCAGCTTGTGTACATAACTCGTGTGGGCTTGTGTACATAACTGTTGTGGGCTTATGTATGTAACTCGTGTGGGCCTGAACTGAACTTGGGCTTAACTCGTGTGGGCTTGAACTGAACTTGGGCTTAATTAAATTGATTGGGCTTGGACTCATGTAAAATTACCAATTAACCCTTTCAATTAATCTTTATTAATAAATAAGAGGGGGAGGGAGGGCCTGTTGCCCAAAGTTCAATACTCACTAGCTACAACATTTGTGTTTTGGATTGAGCAGCTTGTGTACATAACTCGTGTGGGCTTGTGTACATAACTGTTGTGGGCTTATGTATGTAACTCGTGTGGGCCTGAACTGAACTTGGGCTTAACTCGTGTGGGCTTGAACTGAACTTGGGCTTAATTAAATTGATTGGGCTTGGACTCATGTAAAATTACCAATTAACCCTTTCAATTAATCTTTATTAATAAATAAGAGGGGCCTAGTTTGTCTACAAAATATAAAAAGGGCCTACTTAATACTAAATACACAAAAAGTGCCTACTTACCCAATTAACCCTTGATTATTTTGGTATGAGAAAATTCATACCAGATCAATCATGCTCGGTTGGTTATCACACAACAATTCGTACACAAAACATTAATGTTGACAAGTTCCAAAGGAGAATCATGCTCAATTGGTTATAACATAGACAAATTACATGAATCAATCTCTTCAGCGGTGGCCGCAATTGGATAGTGTCATACCCTCCTCCCCTCTGGAAGTTGCCTCAAAGATCAAATCACATATAAAAATGCAAAGAATATGTAATCAAAACTCACAACCATATTACACGCCAAACAAGCAAACAAAGAACAATGTCATACAAAGAATCTATAAAATAAAAAAAATAACAGAATGTTAATTAACTTTAAATCTCTAAAACTAGTGATGAATAAATGTATACTTCCTTGCTGATTATGATTCAATCAGTTTTCCTGCACAGTGTTCGCTCCAAACGGTGTGTGCAAGCTTTAAATTTATAACCCTAGATGTAAGCTTAAAACAAGGATGCGAACCCGTAGTGTACGGGTCAATCGTAGTAAAAAGCAAGGAATTCCAGGGGTTGCCTCCCAAGAAGCGCTTGGTTTAAGGTCGCTAGCTGGACCATATGACATCTCTCAAACGTGATGGGAGGTGCCCTCACCCCATACTTCACCTCCATCGTGGGGTGAAGTAAGTAAGTCTATCAAATGCTCCAACAAGTGTAAGTGCTCATTGGGGAATGAATCGTCTATGGGTGGGTCGTCCTTCTCGCGCGAAAATACAGGTAGCCGGCTGAGGTGATCCGCAACAGAATTTTCGGATCCCTTCTTATTGCGGATCTCTAAGTCAGACTCTTGAAGCAAGAGAATCCATCGAATAAGGCGTGGCTTGGCATCTTTCTTAGCAAGCAAGTAACGGATGGCTGCATGGTCGGTGTAGACAATGACTTTCGCCCCTACTAAGTAGGGACGAAACTTCTCGAAAGCATATACAACCGCCAATAACTCTTTCTCGGTGGTAGCGTAGTTGCGCTGGGCTACATCTAGCGTCTTGCTAGCATAATAAATGGCGGTGGTCCGGCCATCCTTCTTTTGTCCAAGCACCGCTCCTACGGCTACATCACTAGCATCACACATGATCTCAAAGGGCAAGGTCCAATCCGGAGGTTGAATAATGGGAGCGGAGATCAACGCTTCCTTAATCCTGAAAAATGCATCAAGACACTCCTGCGAAAACTCAAAAACAACATATTTATTCAAGAGGTTAGTTAGAGGTTTAGAAATCTTAGAGAAGTCCTTGATGAATCTCCTGTAGAAACCTGCATGCCCGAGAAAACTCCTCACACCTTTAACAGAAGAAGGGGGAGGGAGTTTCTCAATAGTCTCGATTTTAGCGCGATCGACCTCAATACGTCGATTAGAAACGAGGTGTCCTAGTACAATGCCTTCATTAACCATAAAATGACACTTCTCCCAATTCAAGACAAGATTAGTGTCCTCACATCTTTGTAGCACTAGAGAAAGGTTAGATAGGCAATCATCAAAAGAGGAACCATATACTGAAAAATCATCCATAAATACCTCCATGATCTCCTCTATGTACTCGGAAAAGATAGCCATCATGCATCGCTGGAAGGTAGCGGGTGCATTGCATAATCTAAATGGCATCCTCCTATAAGCAAATGTCCCCCATGGACATGTGAAAGTGGTCTTCTCCTGATGATCCGGATGGATAGGAATCTGGAAGAATCCGCTATAGCCGTCTAAGTAGCAAAAGTGTGAATGCTGGGCCAACCGTTCGAGCATTTGATCAATGAAGGGAAGTGGAAAATGGTCCTTCCGAGTGGCCATGTTCAGCTTCCTATAATCAATGCAGACCCTCCTGCCCGTGACGGTCCTGGTTGGGATTAACTCGTTGTTCTTATTCGTCACAACGGTCATCCCTCCTTTCTTCGGAACTACATGCACCGGGCTCACCCATTTGCTGTCCGAGATAGGATATATGATACTTTCATCCAACAACTTAAGAATTTCCTTCTTCACAACCTCTTTCATGATCGGATTTAACCGTCTTTGAGGTTCCCGTTGTTCGCTCCAAACGGTGTGTGCAAGCTTTAAATTTATAACCCTAGACTTAAGCTTAAAACAAGGATGCGAACCCGCAGTGTACGGGTCAATCGTAGTAAAAGCAAGAAAATTCCAGGGGTCGATCACAGGGACTCGGTGAAACAGAGTCAATACGGTATGCTAATGTCAATACTAACCACAAGAGCAATTTAACACAATCAAAGATGAATAAGAAGTCAATAAAGCAAACATGCAATTCTAGGGATTAAGGCATCAAGTTGTGGTTCCAACTCAAGATCTATAGATAAGCGGACAAAGCTGAGATTTTTGCGTGGGGAAGGCGTTGCTAAAGTGGAGTAGATCACCGGGTAAGTCTCACTACACACTAATCCTAAACCGTAACTCCTATTACCGGGTAAGTCTCAAGGATTCAAGATAAAGAACTATAACCTCAAACTAACACACCATCTAAGGGAATAGAATCAACCTTTACCGGGTAAGTCTCAGGCTAACTCACAAAGATGGGATGGAAGCACACTCAAACCCCAAATAAAGGATAAACCTTTATTACCTACACTTATGATCGTTAATACACAAACTAAGGAATTACCGGGTAAGTCTCATCCTAAGCTTGCATTGAACCAGGAAGGTGTAATAAGAATAGGATTAAGCAAACTCTAACACTTAACTTTTTGTTTAAGGTCGGATAAGTCACCTCGGTCAGAAGAATTCCACCCCGGCCGAGATGTTCATCAATCGAACGAGATGCTTAGGGTTAAGGTTAAAGACTCGAACTTTCAGGATCCTACTGGAATCTAAGATTATTCTATCATTGTTTTTCCCACAACCTTCAGCCAATCACCCTAGAATCACACAAGGAAATTAGCCACTCATCATCATTATGAAAGTATTAAATATATGGGAAGAAGGTGAATATTTGAACAAAGAAGAATTTAATGAAAAGACTTCAATAACTGAATCAAATATCACAAACAAAGCGTTCCTTGGATAGCAATCCAACAAGACAAGACAATCAAGGAAGGAATTGAAGACAATCTTACAAAACCCTTCGAAAAGCTATAAAAAGCTATGATCTTCAACCTTCCTTCAACCTTCAAAAAGGTTCTTCAACAACTCCCAAATTGGAGTATACTGCGGCTGCTGCGTGTGTAAACCCTGATCGATGGTATAGCGTGATTGTATGCGGCCTCTCCAAATTGTGGAAAATCAACCCTTTTTATAGGAAAATAAACCTCCAAAGATAATAAATCTTAAGAAGATATTATCCCATAAATATAGGTAAAATATATGATTTTGCATATCTCCTTCCTTCCAGAAGCTCAGCCCAAAAATATAAGATCACTTTCCAAATTTAAAAGATCTCTTCCAAGAATAAAATATTCTCGCCGCATCCTAGGTATTCGCCTCGGTCGAGTCGGCATCTCTGGATCGCCTCGGTCGAGGTGAACCTCTGGTCAACCGAGGTGACTCAGAATGTGGAATCTCTTGAATCTGCTCCAAAGTGAATCTTCAATCCATGGCTATGCTTCCTGGATGTAGCTCCAAATGACTCTTGACTCCTTTTGCTCCTTTTCGATGCAAAACGTACCATATTACCTGCAATTACAACGAAACTAGGTGTAGACCTCGATTCTCGCAAAGGTAGATGAAATGGTAGTAAAATCACATAATGTACATACAAACATGCAGAATATGAAAGATAAAACGTCCAAACAAACCCCAAAATATAGACTATAATTCATGCTATCAAAATACCCCATACTTAGCCCTTGCTTGTCCCCAAGCAAGTTCCTCATATAAAAGACAAGATAGAATGGATTATAAGTCAAGAAATTCAATGAAAAAGTCTTTCAAAAATATTTTATGATGTGCAACTATCATAGATCACTCTAAGAGAGTACTTCCTGGAATTAAAAAACTCAATATGCTCAAAACATTTTATAAATATAAGAAAGTTGTTCATCTTTGCATAAAATCATAGAATGCATAATAAATCATAATTATCAAAATTAATCATGTATAATCCGATTTAAACCGCTAAGTCAATCAACAAGCTCAAGGTCTCAAGGTCTTCTCAAAAGAAAGGGTCAAGAAACGTGTAGGGTAGGGATGTATGTAAGGTAATGTGGTGCTAGAATCCGGGAAAAGGATGAACTTCACTTCCACTTTGACTTGCAACACCTTCCACCAATAAGCTTTGCTTATTTCACACTTTTTCTTTTTTTTTTTTTTTACTTTACTTTTTGGGATGCATGGACAGAGGTGCACAATAACCGAAGCCTAGGAAATCTGCAATCATCAATTTCTCGAGATGCATCAAACCTTTGATGCACATACCATGACCCGTTAGGAATATTGCTCAATCCGACTTTGGCAAGACACAAACACCCGGCTATGTGAATGGTGCCGAGTTACTCATCTTCATGATTGACTTCCCCAAACCTAAAATTACTTTCTAACACTTTCACTTCCAGCCACCTTCAACTTTAACTTGCTTTCACCACTTGCTTGCTTCCAAATTCCCGGATAGGTAAAGGGAGGCAAAATGTTTATGAGGGGCTAAGCATGATCAAAAAGAAGAAGAAAGAAGAGAATGAATTGCCTTGGTCTTTCCAAGAAGAATGTGAGAGAACTTAACCTGCGGTGTCAACCTTCAAATTCAACATAATTTGGATAAAAACAAAGTATTAAACATGCTAATAATTTCAAACAAAGCATTTAGCAACTTAAACATATTATAAAACCTTCCGAACACACAAAGAATTTAAAACCAGTAGGTAAACAAGATCTTCACTGAGATCATATCCAGATAAGTAACACAAAATCGTTTTCGAAAACTTTCTGTTACGCCACCTCGGTCGAGGTGTTCTTGGTTCAACCGAGGTGAAACACCTCGTTTCGCCAGAACTGTCCCGGTCGAGGTCGAAATTTTTTTTTTTTAAAACCGTTTTTTTTTCGGTTTCGACGTTTTTCTCAATCAAATAATCTGTAGGTATGCATGTAATATCAGATAATCATATAAAGGCAAGTGAAGCATAAATATGAAAGTATCCGATGAATATAATACATCAAAAGTATCGAATAATCGTCAAGTAGTCAAATAATACATCAAATACCCCATACTTGAGACACACTGTCCCAGTGGGTCAGAATAAGTCTAAGGACAGGATACTCACCGAACATAGCTAAACTGCATGAAGAAGTAAGAAACAGCTCCCAGATAAGACCATCTCGGTTGGCGAAGCACATATCGGTCGAGGTGTTCTGACAGTACCCGAGATGTATCTCAGTAAAGCTTGTTTCCTCAACTTCTCGAAATTTTGTTCTTCCAGTGTAGCTCCTGAACTGTGATCCTTCCTTTTGGAATACCTGGTTGTTGTCTAGAGGAAAACAAAAACAAAGCAACTATCTAAACTAAACTAGAAAAGGGAGAAGAAAGCAATACCTTGGGTTGCCTCCCAAGAAGCGCTTGATTTAAGGTCGCTAGCTGGACCCTTCTCCATAGAATTACTCAATGTACCTTGAACACCATGGAGTGCTCATCACATCCATCATAAAATTCTTCCAAAAAGGTTCCGGTTCCTAATTTCACCGGCAAATGGTAAGATCTCCCACGTACAAGCTTGTACGGTTTGATTCTCACCGGAATCCTTCTAGTCTTCCTGCACTTCAATGGGACGTAATCTAGCCTTGCGTCCCATCCTTTCCTTGATCGAGAAAATAGTTTCTCGAGAATCATAGCAGCTTCCCCATTTATAGCTTGGGGATGGTACAGGGTCCTGAGCATGCGAGGGACCCCATACTTGAACAAATAACACTTCGTTGCCTTAGCGGTGAAGCGCTTGTTAACTTCACTCCTTATAATCCAAGGAGCATCTTCCTCCAACAATTTCAAGAGAGATTTCATCTTGATCTTAGGAGGTTCTTTCGGAAGAGACCTCCAACTCTCCGGTGCCTTCCTGAAAAATTCAGAAATATTAATAGGGAATTCAAATGAAGTAGGAGAATGTACCTTGCAAAGCTCTCCAAGGTTTGAGACAAATTTCATGTTGGGTCGATGATCCACACACGAAATCTCTCTTAGTTCAGCTGGTCTTTCTTCCACCTTGACCACAATCTCAGTAATTTGGCCAAGGTCTTCTGCATCTGCCTCTTCCGGTTCTGCAGGTTCTTCTTTCATCTCGACCGAGGTCACTTCCACCTCGACCGAGGTCTCAACAGTCAGATCGAGATCTTCCACATCGTCTCCCTCAAAAGTTTCAGGAGAAACTTCTGGTTCGACTGGGGGAATGCTTGGAACGTGCAACACTTCCTTATGCTCCTCTTGCGGCCTAGCATAGGATAGGGTGCTTTCCTTGAGCTCCGTCACCTTCTTCATCAACTTCTCCAACCTAGATTCAAGAGAGTGTTCAAGAGGTTGCTCATAAGTCTTTTTAGGGACATTCAGTTCATCCCACATCGCAAGTTCATGCTGAATGGCCTCTTCTCTTTCCCATTCATTGTTGAACCAGTAGAAGGAGTACTTCTCCTCCAAGTATTCATAATGATCTGCCCTAGCACTTTGTCTTGCTATCCAGGCTGGATCAAACATAGCGTTCAGAAATCCTGAAAACTACAAAACTCATAGAAAGAGTAGTTAGTAGCAACAGGGGCAAGTGCCCCGAAAGCAAACCTTAACCGGCTCGGTCTAGACCAAGTCCCCGGCAACGGCGCCAAAAACTTGTTCGCTCCAAACGGTGTGTGCAAGCTTTAAATTTATAACCCTAGACTTAAGCTTAAAACAAGGATGCGAACCCGCAGTGTACGGGTCAATCGTAGTAAAAGCAAGAAAATTCCAGGGGTCGATCACAGGGACTTGGTGAAACAAAGTCAACACGGTATGCTACGTTAATTCTAACCACAAGAGCGATTAACACAATCAAAGATGAATAAGATGTCAAATAAGCAAGCATGCAATTCTAGGGATTAAAGCATCCAGTTGTGGTTCCAACTCAAGATCTATAGATAAGCGGACAAAGCTGAGATTTTTGCGTGGGGAAGGTGTTTCTAAAGTGGAGTAGATCACCGGGTAAGTCTCACTACACACTAATCCTAAACCGTAACTCCTATTACCGGGTAAGTCTCAAGGAATCAAGATAAAGAACTATAACCTCAAACTAACATACCATCTAAGGGAATAGAATCAACCTTTACCGGGTAAGTCTCAGGCTAACTCACAAAGATGGGATGGAAGCACACTCAAACCTCAATAAAGGATAAACCTTTATTACCTATACTTATGATCGTTGGTAAACAAACTAAGGAATTACCGGGTAAGTCTCATCCTAAGCTTGCATTGAACCAGGAAGGTGTAATAAGAATAGGATTTAGCAAACTCTAACACTTAACTTTCTGTTTTAGGTCGGATAAGTCACCTCGGTCAGAAGAATTCCACCCCGGCCGAGATGTTCATCAACCGAACGAGATGCTTAGGGTTAAGGTTAAAGACTCGAACTTTCAGGATCCTACTGGAATCTAAGATTATTCTATCATTGTTTTTCCCACAACCTTCAGCCAATCACCCTAGAATCACACAAGGAAATTAGCCACTCATCATCATTATGAAAGTATTAAATATATGGGAAGAAGGTGAATATTTGAACAAAGAAGAATTTAATGAAAAGACTTCAATAACTGAATCAAATATCACAAACAAAGCGTTCCTTGGATAGCAATCCAACAAGACAAGACAATCAATGAGGGAATTGAAGACAATCTTACAAAACCCTTCAAAAAGCTATAAAAAGCTATGATCTTCAACCTTCCTTCAACCTTCAAAAAGGTTCTTCAACAACTCCCAAATTGGAGTAGGCTGCGGCTGCTGCGTCGTATAAGCTCTGATCGACGGTATAGCGTCCTCCTGGATTTGTGGAAATCCAACCCTTTTTATAGGAAAAATAAACCTCCAAAGATAATAAATCTTAAGAAGATATTATCCCATAAATATAGGTAAAATATATATTCTGCATATCTCCTTCCTTCCAGAAGCTCAGCCCAAGAATAAAATATTCTCGCCGCGTCCTAGGTATTCGCCTCGGTCGAGTCGGTGTCTCTGGATCGCCTCGGTCGAGGTGAACCTCTGGTCAACCGAGGTGATCAGAATGTGAAATCTCTCGAATTTGCTCCAAAGTGAATCTTCAACTCATGGCTATGCTTCCTGGATGTAGCTCCAAATGACTCTTGACTCCTTTTGCTCCTTTTCGATGCAAAACGTACCATATTACCTGCAATTACAACGAAACTAGGTGTAGACCTCGATTCTCGCAAAGGTAGATGAAATGGTAGTAAAATCACATAATGTACATACAAACATGCAGAATATGAAAGATAAAACGTCCAAACAAATCCCAAAATATAGACTATAATTCATGCTATCAAAATACCCCATACTTAGCCCTTGCTTGTCCCCAAGCAAGTTCCTCATATAAAAGACAAGATAGAATGGATTATAAGTCAAGAAAATCAATGAAAAAGTCTTTCAAAAATATTTTATGATGTGCAACTATCATAGATCACTCTAAGAGAGTACTTCCTGGAATTTAAAAACTCAATATGCTCAAAACATTTTATAAATATAAGAAAGTTGTTCATCTTTGCATAAAATCATAGAATGCATAATAAATCATAATTATCAAAATTAATCATGTATAATCCGATTTAAACCGCTAAGTCAATCAACAAGCTCAAGGTCTCAAGGTCTTCTCAAAAGAAAGGGTCAAGAAACGTGTAGGGTAGGGATGTATGTAAGGTAATGTGGTGCTAGAATCCGGGAAAAGGATGAACTTCACTTCCACTTTGACTTGCAACACCTTCCACCAATAAGCTTTGCTTATTTCACACTTTTTCTTTTTTTTTTTTTTTACTTTACTTTTTGGGATGCATGGACAGAGGTGCACAATAACCGAAGCCTAGGAAATCTGCAATCATCAATTTCTCGAGATGCATCAAACCCTTGATGCACATACCATGACCCGTTAGGAATATCGCTCAATCCGACTTTGGCAAGACACAAACACCCGGCTATGTGAATGGTGCCGAGTTACTCATCTTCATGATTGACTTCCCCAAACCTATTATTGCTTTCTAACACTTCCACTTCCAGCCCACTTCTCAACTTTAACTTGCTTTCACCACTTTGCTTGCTTCCAAATTCCCGGATAGGTAAAGGGAGGCAAAATGTATATGAGGGGCTAAGCATGATCAAGAAGAAGAAGAAGAAGAGAATGAATTGCCTTGGTCTTTCCAAGAAGAATGTGAGAGAACTTATCCTGCGGTGTCAACCTTCAAATTCAACATAATTTGGATAAAAACAAAGTATTAAACATGCTAATAATTTCAAACAAAGCATTTAGCAACTTAAACATATTATAAAACCTTTCAAACACACAAAGAATTTAAAACCAGTAAGTAAACAAAATCTTCACTGAGATCATATCTAGACAAGTAGCACAAAAATCGTTTTCGAAAACTTTCTGTTACGCCACCTCGGTCGAGATGTTCTTGGTTCAACCGAGGTGAAAACACCTCGTTTCGCCAGAACCGTCCCGGTCGAGGTCGAAAAAATTTTTTAAAACCGTTTTTTTTTTTTTTTCGGTTTCGACGTTTTTCTCAATCAAATAATCTGTAGGTATGCATGTAATATCAGATAATCATATAAAGGCAAGTGAAGCATAAATATGAAAGTATCCGATGAATATAATACATCAAAAGTATCGAATACATCAAGTAGTCACGTAGTCAAATAATACATCAAATACCCCATACTTGAGACACACTGTCCCAGTGGGTATAATAAAAGTCTAAATGAAAGAGGACTCACCGGATAAAGAGCCGAACTGCATAAAAATATAATAAATAAAACCCTGCAGCTCCTCAGTAGTCTCGATCCGGTGGTGGTGGTGGTATGTAGGGGAACTGAGTAGGATCATAGGGATAGCCCATGACATGTTGGAACTGTAGCTGAGCCATCATGTGCTGATGATGCTGCCGCTCCTGCATCTCGCGGATGTCCAATGAAAGTGCAGCATATGAGTCGATAACCTGATCCGTCAGGTCATCGATCCGTCGGTGTGCAGCTCTGTCCCTAACTCCCCTCCTGCGCCTAGCGGGCCTGACTGGAGAAGTCTCAGCTGGCGCCGGCTCAGTATCCTCCTCATCCTCATCCAAATCAATAATGGGAGGCGCGCTCGTCCCAGCAGTATCTGTCCCTGTGTCCATCGGGACGCCGCCTCCTCTCTCATCAACTGTCTCGTCGTCGTCATCCTCATCCTCAGCCTCCTCAGCCTCCTCTGCAGGTGCAGCTGCTCCGTCTCTGTAATCCTCCATAAGTGGAGCCCATGCTGTCTGCCAGAAATGCGGATCGGAGACAGAGAACTGTGCAGACCATCTGATGCCCTGAGGTGCAGTCCGCTCCCAAGGCATGGCAACGTAGGGTGTAGTCAGCCCACGGGGAACTAGGATCCTCCGTGTAATCATCTCCTGCAATCCCAGCGGCTTTGGAGCCGCCGCCAATGTGCATACGCTGAGGTCCATCCCGTGGTAAGTGGCGATGCGGGTGACTAGACCTCCACAGCAAATATCTCCCTTCGCTTTGGCCTTGATCTTATGCAGATCCTCTGCTAGGAGCAAGCCAAAGTCTGGGAAGCCTCCTGTAACCATGCAGTAAAGCGAAAAGAGCTCCCCTTGTCTGATCTTCTGGGGCGTCTCAGTACGCGCCAGAAGCATCTCACTGAAGATCCTGTGGGCAAGTCTGAAGGCTGGGTGAAAGATGACCTTCTCCCTGGAATCACCAGGGCGCCATCTGTCTGCATGTGTAGTAATGTGGGCTATCTGTCCCCAGAACTCCCTAGCTACGGATCGGGAGGGGAAGTCTACAGCGGTAGGGGCAGGAAAGCCAAAGATCTCTCTCCAGATCTCTAAAGGAACTATGAAGTTCCGGCTCATCAACCGGTACTTCACAGAACGGTCTGTGGGAAGGTAGGAGAAGGAGCTAACAAACTCGAGTGTCGGCTCTATGTAAGATGGGGCTCGGATCTCAGTAAACTGATCCAGCCCGACGGTAGCAATCATCCTCCTAAGGTCAGCATCTAACCCTAGGCAGTCAAAAGCTGATACATCCAGAAATCGCGGTGCGATGACTGGACGCCCAGCTATCCTCTCATAGTCTACCCGGCATCTCTCGTGGATAACCGGGCGGTAGGGACGGGATGAGGAAGGAGAAGGGGAAGGGGAGGATCTATCTCTCAGAGCTAAACGACGATCTGAACTCATCTTCAAAACACACTGTCAGACTACCTCGGTCGACTGACAAATACCAAGAGTCACCTCGACCGAGGTGCAGAGCGACTGGACCGAGGCGAAGACAGTTCGATTTCCACTCTCTGATTTTCAGTTCTTTTCCCCCTAAAATCACTACAAATGCTTCCTAAGGGGTACTTATGGATTTCCTCAACAGAATCAAGGGCAACCAAAGCCCAATACGCAGTAAACGAGCGAGTTAGGGTTTTCGAACGTTTTTACCTCGTTTCGGTCGAAACGTTCAAATTTCCTGCAGATCCGTGGTAGCAATCGACTCTTCTACTCTTTAATCGCGTTTTGGAAGCAGAAATCTTCGAAAACGAGCGAGAAACGGAGGAGAACGAGGTATAGCTGTCGCCGCGGTCGAGGAGGGTAAAAAAAACGAAACTGTAATTTTTTTTCCTTTTTATACTGTTACTGATCTGCTGTCACCTCGGTCGAGATGGTCTCGACTGGCCCGAGGTGGTATGGACCGAGGCGGTTCTGCAGAAACCCTAGTCGCCTCGGTTGCCTCAAGAATCAACTCGGTCGAGGTGCTCTGACAGTGACCGAGGTGCTTCTGTCTTCTCAGATTCTCGAACTTCTGTCCTTCCAGATGTGCTCCTTCCTGTTGTCTGTCCAGAATGCCAAAAACAAAGCAAAGCAAAGCAAAAACAAAAACTATCTAAGCTAGACTAGAAAACGGGAAAGAAGAGCAATACCTTGGGTTGCCTCCCAAGAAGCGCTTGATTTAAGGTCGCTAGCTGGACCATAATGCGTCTCAAACGAGGTAGGAGGTTCCCTCACCCCATACTTCACCTCCATCGTGGGGTGAAGTAAGTAGATCCATCAAACGCTCCAAGACGTGTAAGTGCTCGTCGGGGAATGAATCGTCTATGGGTGGGCTATCCGTCTCACGGGAAGATTCCGGTAGCCGGCTGAGGTGATTCGCAACTGAATTCTCGGATCCCTTCTTATCGCGGATCTCTAGGTCAAACTCTTGAAGCAAGAGAATCCATCGAATAAGACGCGGCTTGGCATCTTTCTTAGCCATCAAGTAACGAATGGCTGCATGGTCGGTGTAGACAATGACTTTCGCCCCTACTAGATAGGAACGAAACTTCTCGAAAGCATATACAACCGCCAATAACTCCTTTTCGGTGGTAGCGTAGTGGCGTTGTGCTTCATCTAGCGTCTTGCTAGCATAGTAAATGGCGGTGGTCCGTCCATCCTTCTTCTGCCCAAGCACCGCTCCTACGGCCACATCGCTAGCGTCACACATGACCTCAAAGGGCAAGGTCCAATCAGGAGGTTGGATAATGGGAGCGGAGATCAACGCTTCCTTAATCCTGTAAAAAGCATCAAGACACTCCTGCGAAAACTCAAAAACAACATCTTTATTCAAGAGGTTAGTTAGAGGTTTAGAAATCTTGGAGAAGTCCTTGATGAATCTCCTGTAGAAACCTGCATGCCCGAGAAAACTCCTCACACCTTTAACAGAACAAGGAGGAGGGAGTTTCTCAATAGTCTCGATCTTAGCTCGATCGACCTCAATACCTCGATTAGAAACGAGGTGTCCTAGTACAATGCCTTCATTAACCATAAAATGACACTTCTCCCAATTCAAAACAAGGTTAGTGTCTTCACATCTTTTAAGTACTAGAGAAAGGTTAGATAGGCAATCATCAAAAGAGGAACCATATACAGAAAAATCATCCATAAATACCTCCATGATCTCCTCAATGTACTCGGAAAAGATAGCCATCATGCATCGCTGGAAGGTAGCTGGTGCATTGCACAATCCAAATGGCATCCTCCGATAGGCAAACGTCCCCCATGGACAAGTGAAAGTGGTCTTCTCCTGATCATCCGGATGGATAGGAATCTGGAAGAATCCACTTTAGCCGTCCAAGTAGCAAAAGTGTGAATGCTGGGCCAACCGTTCGAGCATTTGATCAATGAAGGGAAGCGGAAAATGATCCTTCCGAGTAGCCGTGTTCAGCTTCCTATAGTCGATGCAAACTCTCCAGCCCGTAACGGTCCTTGTTGGGATCAACTCGTTGTTCTTATTCGTCACAACGGTCATCCCTCCTTTCTTCGGAACGACATGCACCGGGCTAACCCACTTGCTGTCCGAGATAGGATAAATAATACCTGCATCCAACAACTTAAGAACTTCCTTCTTCACAACCTCTTTCATGATCGGATTTAACCGTCTTTGAGGTTCCCGTGAAGTCTTATGATTATCTTCCATTAGAATTCTATGCATGCAGAAAGAAGGTTTAATGCCAATAAGATCATCCGTGGTGTAACCTATGGCTTTTCGATGCTTTCTCAGGACATGCATTAGCTTAGTTAATTCAGAATCGGAAAGGGAAGCACTAACGATAACGGGATAAGTAGAATCCGGCCCAAGAAAGATATACCTCAAGTGACTAGGGAGTTGTTTAAGCTCCACAACTGGGGGGGCTTTCTTAGTGGGATCTGTGCTTCCTCTTTCCAGTGGAGTGGTGTCAGAAACTGGACTAAACGCAGTCTCAGTTTGAATCGTCTCTCTGTCGATCTCGGTCGAGGCGCAAAGGCGTTGACCGAGGTGTTCTTCAGACGCCTCGTTCTGTCCAGAAGGTGCCTCGGTCGAGGTACTGCTACTGGATCCGAGGCTGAAAATCTTCGTTTCCTGGATCAGCTTCTCAGTTTTAGCTCCTGGATCCTCTTCCAGTGCCCTCAAGCTCTGTATATCTGCATCACAAGAAGCATCTATACCTTCCTCCATTAAACTGAAGCTAATAACTCTTTCGAGTGGATCGTTAATAAGGATAGAGCTCACCAATTCTCTTGATTCTTCTTCATCGTAGATGTTGAAGATATCATCAGTTAGTTGCTCCCCTTTCATGGCTGCAAGTAGTGCGAACTCCACCTCATCGCCACCAACGTTGAATTTCAACTTGGCGTTCTTGCAATCCACATTGCAACCCGAAGTTGCTAGAAATGGCCTCCCGAGAATGATGGGAACAGGATAATCTGCGGGAATGTCAAGTACGACAAAATCTATAGGTAGATAGAAATTACCTAACTTGACCGGAACGTCCTCCAAAATTCCCACGGGATGGGTGATGGAGCGATCCGCCATGTAGAGTCGAAACTTGACCGGTTTGGGCTCTCCAAGACCGATCTTAGTGCATAGCTCCAGCGGGATGATGCTCACGCTGGCTCCTAGATCGCAAAGGGCTTCACAAGTGACGTCCCCAACTTGAATGGGAATGCAAAATGAGCCGGGATCTCTCAATTTAGGTGGCATCTTCTCCTTCATGATCTTTATGAGTTCCGAAGATTTAGATGTCATCCTAACTTCACCAACATCCTCCAGCTTCCTCTTCCTTGATAAGATCTCTTTTAAGAACTTCCCATAGGCGGGCATACCTAAAATAGCATCAAGGAAAGGAATGTTAATATGTAGCTTATTCATCAAGTCAAGGAACTTACCAAAGTGCTTGTCTAGATGTGCTCTGGCTCTGGACTGAGGGAATGGAAGTGGTGGTTTATATGCAGGAGGTGGAACATAAGCTTCTGTCGTTCCTCCTGCTTTCTGTTGCGCCGCCTCGGTTGGCATCTCGGTCGAGGTGTTCTTCGACTGGATCTGGACCGAGGTGGTCTACGTCGAGCGAGGTACTGGATCGGCAGTTTTGAGTCCACTCCTCGTCGTTATGGCCATACACTGGCCCTTAGGGTTAGTTTCCGTCTTTGCTGGAAGCTTCCCTGGATCTCTTGGCGCTTCATTCGCCCTATTAGCAAGTTGTTGTTCAAGGGACTTTTGGGCCCTCGAAAATGAAGTCATAGAATTCTCCATAGCGCCAAGCTTGATCAAGATTGCCTCCAGAACTGCGTCTTTCTTTTCCGGTTGAGACAAACTTGATCCTTGCCCTTGGCTTTTCAATGGGGTAGAAGAGGAAGAAGGGGAAGAGAGGAAAGGATTGGAGGAATCATTAGAGTTGGAGTTCGAATGATTGTTACCGTTATTTTGGTTATTCGCCCTCCAGTTGTTGCTGTTGGATCCTCTATTGTTGTTGTAGTTGTTGTTTCGGGGACCGTTATTGTTGTTACGGTACCCGTTGTTGTTGTTGTTCCTTTGCCCTTGCTCTTCCTTCCTAGTTTGAGCCATCAAGAGCTCTTTTAATTCCTTCACGTCATTCTTCAATGATGTGAGTTGATTGTTGTTGGGTTGAGTCTCTTGAAAGTTGACTCTTTTAACTCCACATTCGGCTCCTTGGTGGGTATACTTCTCCATGTGCAAGGCTTGCTTCTCAATGAAGTCCCATGCATCATCAACCGCCATGTCCATGAATGTACCGGCGGAGAGTAGTTGGAGATTGAACTGGGTGTTTCCGTCCAGCCCTTTGAAGTAGATCTCCAACAACTCGATCTTTGGAATCCCATGATGTGGGCAATCCAAAAGGATATCCTTGAACCGCTCCCAAGACTTGGACAAGCTCTCCTTGTCCTTCATGATGAAAGCATTGATCTTTCCCCTCATTTCAGCGGTCTTTGAAGGTGGAAAGAATTTGGTTAGGAATTCCGTAGTCATCTCCTCCCATGTGCTAATTTTTCCTGGAGGAAGAGATTGATACCAAGTAAGAGCTCTATCTTTTAAAGAAAAGTAAAAAGGTCTTAGCTTGTAGTTGTTATTTTCAATTCTAGAAGGCCGCAAGGTCTCCATCAAGATCTCGTAGTTTTGAAGATGTTGATGCGGCGACTCCTTCTCTAGCCCTCCGAATTGACATTGGCGAATCATGGCTAGAACTTGCGGTCGAAGCTCGTAGTCATGATCCGCTGGATCTCCTAGGTTCACCCCTGGACGCCTCAACTGCTGATTAGGGTCCATCCTTTGACCTAGGGTTTGCGGGATTCCTGCAGGAAGAACATCTCGGACTGGTATCCGACGTGGATGTACATCGACCGGGGCGTCGGGTACTGGAATCTGCCTCGGTCGAGGATCAACTACCGGATCCTGCATCGGTCGAAGTAGAATCTGGTTCCGAATGGCTGCAATCTCAGCTTCGATTGCTGCAGTCCTTGCATGATTCTCTTCTTTCTCTTGCCTTAGCTCTTCTTTACTGAGACGTAGCAGCTCCTGCGTCTCTCTCAATTGGGCCGCAAGATCGTGATCGTCTTGTTGGGCCATTTTCGCTTCTCTTAAGCGTCGCTTGTATGTCTTTTCCGGTTCGGGATCGTAAGGAACGATTTCCTTCCCAGCGCGGGTTCTTCGCATATACCTAAGAAAGAACCTGCAAAAGTCACTCAAGTAGAGTGGTAAGATGAAACGGGGCAAATGCCCCAAGAGCAAACCGTACCGGCTCGGTCTAGACCAAGTCCCCGGCAACGGCGCCAAAAACTTGTTCGCTCCAAACGGTGTGTGCAAGCTTTAAATTTATAACCCTAGACTTAAGCTTAAAACAAGGATGCGAACCCGCAGTGTACGGGTCAATCGTAGTAAAAGCAAGAAAATTCCAGGGGTCGATCACAGGGACTCGGTGAAACAGAGTCAATACGGTATGCTAATGTCAATACTAACCACAAGAGCAATTTAACACAATCAAAGATGAATAAGAAGTCAATAAAGCAAACATGCAATTCTAGGGATTAAGGCATCAAGTTGTGGTTCCAACTCAAGATCTTTAGATAAGCGGACAAAGCTGAGATTTTTGCGTGGGGAAGGCGTTGCTAAAGTGGAGTAGATCACCGGGTAAGTCTCACTACACACTAATCCTAAACCGTAACTCCTATTACCGGGTAAGTCTCAAGGAATCAAGATAAAGAACTATAACCTCAAACTAACACACCATCTAAGGGAATAGAATCAACCTTTACCGGGTAAGTCTCAGGCTAACTCACAAAGATGGGATGGAAGCACACTCAAACCCCAAATAAAGGATAAACCTTTATTACCTACACTTATGATCGTTAATACACAAACTAAGGAATTACCGGGTAAGTCTCATCCTAAGCTTGCATTGAACCAGGAAGGTGTAATAAGAATAGGATTAAGCAAACTCTAACACTTAACTTTCTGTTTAAGGTCGGATAAGTCACCTCGGTCAGAAGAATTCCACCCCGGCCGAGATGTTCATCAATCGAACGAGATGCTTAGGGTTAAGGTTAAAGACTCGAACTTTCAAGATCCTACTGGAATCTAAGATTATTCTATCATTGTTTTTCCCACAACCTTCAGCCAATCACCCTAGAATCACACAAGGAAATTAGCCACTCATCATCATTATGAAAGTATTAAATATATGGGAAGAAGGTGAATATTTGAACAAAGAAGAATTTAATGAAAAGACTTCAATAACTGAATCAAATATCACAAACAAAGCGTTCCTTGGATAGCAATCCAACAAGACAAGACAATCAAGGAAGGAATTGAAGACAATCTTACAAAACCCTTCGAAAAGCTATAAAAAGCTATGATCTTCAACCTTCCTTCAACCTTCAAAAAGGTTCTTCAACAACTCCCAAATTGGAGTATACTGCGGCTGCTGCGTGTGTAAACCCTGATCGATGGTATAGCGTGATTGTATGCGGCCTCTCCAAATTGTGGAAAATCAACCCTTTTTATAGGAAAATAAACCTCCAAAGATAATAAATCTTAAGAAGATATTATCCCATAAATATAGGTAAAATATATGATTTTGCATATCTCCTTCCTTCCAGAAGCTCAGCCCAAAAATATAAGATCACTTTCCAAATTTAAAAGATCTCTTTCAAGAATAAAATATTCTCGCCGCGTCCTAGGTATTCGCCTCGGTCGAGTCGGCATCTCTGGATCGCCTCGGTCGAGGTGAACCTCTGGTCAACCGAGGTGACTCAGAATGTGGAATCTCTTGAATCTGCTCCAAAGTGAATCTTCAATCCATGGCTATGCTTCCTGGATGTAGCTCCAAATGACTCTTGACTCCTTTTGCTCCTTTTCGATGCAAAACGTACCATATTACCTGCAATTACAACGAAACTAGGTGTAGACCTCGATTCTCGCAAAGGTAGATGAAATGGTAGTAAAATCACATAATGTACATACAAACATGCAGAATATGAAAGATAAAACGTCCAAACAAACCCCAAAATATAGACTATAATTCATGCTATCACCCGTGAAGTCTTATGATCATCCTCCATTAGAATTCTATGCATGCAGAAAGAAGGCTTAATGCAAATAAGATCATCTATAGTGTAACCCAAAGCCTTTTGATGCTTTCTCAGGACATGCATTAGTTTAGACAATTCAGATTCGGAGAGGGAAGCACTAACAATAACGGGATAAGTGGAATCCGGTCCAAGAAAGACATACCTCAAGTGATTCGGGAGTTGTTTAAGCTCCACAACTAGGGGTGCTTTCAGAGGGGACTCCTTGCTTCCTTCTTCCAGTGGAGTAGATCTAGAAATTGGACTTTCGGAAGTCTCAGTTGAAATTGTCTCACCATCGACCTCGGTCGAGGCGTAGAGGCGTTGACCGAGATGTCCTTCAGTCGCCTCGCTCAGTCCAGAAAGTGCCTCGGTCGAGGTACTGTAACTGGAACCGAAACTGGAGATCTTCATCTCCTGGATTAGCTTCTCAGTTTTAGCTCCTGGATCTTCTTCCAGTGCCTTTAAGCTCCGTATATCTGCATTACAAGAAGCATCTATACCTTCCTCCATTAAACTGAAACTAATAACTCGTTCAAGTGGATCCCTAATAAGGATAGAGCTCACCAATTCCCTTGATTCTTCTTCATCGTAGATGTTGAAGATATCATCGCTTAGTTGCTCTTCTTTCATGGCCGCAAGTAGTGCAAACTCCACTTCATCTCCACCAATGTTGAATTTCAACTTGGCGTTCTTACAATCCACGTTGCAACCCGAAGCTGCTAGAAATGGCCTCCCGAGAATAATAGGAACTAGATAATCTGCGGGAATGTCAAGTACAACAAAATCTATTGGTAAATAGAAGTTACCTAACTTGACCAGAACGTCTTCCAAAATGCCCACGGGATGGGTAATGGAGCGGTCCGCCATGTACAATCGAATCTTGACCGGCTTGGGCTTTCCAAGTCCGATCTTCACACATAGCTCCAGCGGAATGATGCTCACGCTGGCTCCTAGATCACATAAGGCTTCACAAGTGACATCCCCAACTTGAATGAGAATGCAAAATGAGCCGGGATCTCTCAACTTAGGTGGCATCTTCTCCTTCATGATTTGAATAAGCTCCGAGGATTTAGATCTCATCCTTACTTCACCAAAGTCTTCCAGTTTCCTCTTCCTTGATAAGATCTCTATCAAGAACTTCCCATATGAGGGCATCCCTAGAATAGCATCAAGGAAGGGAATGTTAATGTGTAGTTTATTCATCAAGTCAAGGAACTTACCAAAGTGCTTCTAGATGTGCTCTGGCCCTTGACTGGGGGAATGGAAGTGGTGGTTTGTATGCAGGAGGTGGAACATAAACTTCAGTTTTCCCCTCCGCTTTCTGTGGCTCCACCTCGCTTGGCATTTCGGCCGAAGTGTTCTTCGACTGCACCTGGACCGAGGTGGTCTTCGTCGGTACTGGCACCGACCGAGGCACTGGATCTACAGTTTTCAGTCCACTCCTCGTAGTTATGGCCATAATCTGGCCCTTAGGGTTGCTTTCCGTCCTTGCTGGAAGCTTCCCTGAATCTCTTGGCGCTTCATTCTCCCTACTAGCAAGTTGTTGTTCAAAGGCCTTTTGGGCCTTCGAAAATGAAGTCATAGAAGTCTCCATAGCACTAAGCTTGATCAAGATGGCCTCCAGCACTGCGTCTTTCTTTTCCGGCTGAGACGAACTTGATCCTTGCCCCTGGCTCTTTAATGGAGTAGAAGAAGAAGAAGGGGAAGAGAGGAAAGGATTAGAGGAATCGTTAGAATTGGAGTTAGAATGATTGTTACCAGAATTTTGGTTGTTCGCCCTCCAATTATTGCTGTTGGACCCTCTATTGTTGTTGTAGTTGTTGTTCCGGGAACCGTTGTTGTTGTTACGGTATCCATTGTTGTTGTTCCTTGATCCTTGCTCTTCCCTCTTGGTTTGAGCAACCAAGAGTTTCTTCAATTGGTTCACGTCATTCTTCAAAGATGTGAGTTGATTGTTGTTAGGCTGAGTATCTTGGAAGTTAACTCTTTTAACTCCACCTTCAGCTCCTTGATGGGTGTATTTCTCCATATGCAAAGCTTGTTTCTTGATAAAGTCCCAAGCTTCGTCAATCGCCATGTCCATAAATGTACCGGCGGAGAGTAGTTGGAGGTTGAACTGGGTGCTTCCGTCTAGTCCCTTGAAGTATATCTCCAACAACTCTATCTTTGGAATCCCATGATGTGGGCAATCCAAAAGAATGTCCTTGAACCTCTCCCATGACTTGGACAAGCTCTCCTTGTCCTGCATAATGAACGCATTAATCTTCCCTCTCATTTCAGCGGTCTTAGAGCGGGGAAATAATTTAGTCAAGAATTCCGTAGTTATCTCCTCCCAAGTGCTAATTTTTCCTGGAGGAAGAGATTGATACCAAGTAAGAGCTCTATCTTTTAAAGAAAAGTAAAAATGTCTTAGCTTGTAATTATTGTTTTTAATTCTTGAGGGTCTCAAGGTCTCCATCATGATCTCATAGTTTTGAAGATGTTGATGTGGGGATTCCTTCTCTAGCCCTCCGAACTGGCATTGGCGAATCATGGACAGAACTTGCGGTCGAAGTTCGTAGTCATGGTCCGCTGGATCTCCTAGGTTAACTCTTGGACGCCTCAGTTGTCTATTGGGGTCCATCCTTTGACCTAGGGTTTGCGGGATTCCTGCAAAAAGAGCGCCTCGGACTGGCATCCGAGGTGGAAGTACCTCGGCCGGGGCGTCAGGTACTGGGACCTGCCTCGGTCGAGGGTCTGCTACTGGGACCTGCATCGGTCCAGCATCGGGAACTGGGTCTTCCCTCAGTCGAAGTTGATATTGGTCTCGTAAGGCTGCCATATCTGCTTCGATCGCTTCAGTCCTGGTGCGAGTTTCTTCTTTCTCTTGCCTTAGTTCTTCCCTGCTGAGGCATAGCTGTTCTAACGCCTCCTTCAATTCGGCCTCAAGATCGCGATTGTCTTGGTTGGCCATCTTCGCTTCTCTTAAGCGTCGTTTGTATGTCTTTTCTGGTTTGGGATCGTAAGGAACGATTTCCTTCCCAGTGCGGGTTCTTTGCATAAACCTCAGAAAGAACCTGCAAAAGTCACTCAAGTAGAGTGGTTAGTAGACACGGGGGCAAGTGCCCCAAAATCAAACCGTAACCGGCTCGGTCTAGACTAAGTCCCCGGCAACGGCGCCAAAAAACTTGTTCGCTCCAAACGGTGTGTGCAAGCTTTAAATTTATAACTCTAGATGTAAGCTTAAAACAAGGATGCGAACCCGCAGTGTACGGGTCAATCGTAGTAAAAAGCAAGGAATTCCAGGGGTCGATCACAGAGACTTAGTGAAACAAAGTCCAATCACGGTATGCTTATGTAAATACTAACCACAAGAGGTGATCAAAACAATCAAAGATGATATATAAGTCAATAAAGGAAACATGCAATTCTAGGGATTAAAGCATCTAGTTGTGGTTCCAACTCAAGATCTAAAGATAAGTGGACAAAGCTGAGATTTTTGCATAGGGAAGGTGTTACTAAAGTGGAATAGATCACCGGGTAAGTCTCACTACTCACTAATCCTAAACCATAACTCCTATCACCGGGTAAGTCTCAAGGTACTAAGGAAAAGAACTATAATCTCAAACCAACACACCAACTAAGGAAATAGAATCAACCTTTACCGGGTAAGTCTCAGGCTAACTCACAAAGATGGAATGAAAGCACACTCAAACCCCAATAAAGGATAAGCCTTTATTACCTATACTTACGATCTTAGGTAAACAAACAAAGGAATTACCGGGTAAGTCTCCTCCTAGGTTTGCATTGAACCAGGAAAGGTATAATAAGAATAGGATTTGGCAAACTCTAACACTTAACTCTCAGTTTCGGATCAGATAAGTCACCTCGGTCAGACGAATTCCACCCCGGCCGAGATGTTCATCGACTGAGCGAGATGCTTAGGGTTAAGGAAAAGACTCGAGCTTTTAGGGTCCTACTGTGATTAAGATTATTCTATGATTGTTTTTCCCACAACCTTCAGCCAATCACCCTAGAATCACACAAAGAGATTAGCCACTCATCATCATGAAAGTATTAATCAAGTATATGGGAAGAAAGAGAACAATTGAACAAGAAAACCTTAAGAGAAAGGCTTCAATAACTGAATCAATTATCAAACAAACAAGCGTTCCTTGGATAGAAATCCAACAAGACAATGACAAAGAAGGGAATCTAAGATGATCTTACAAAAACCCTTCAAAAAGCTACAAAAGCTATAGACTTTCTTCCTTCAACCTTCAAAAAGGTTCTTCAAATCTCCCAACTGGAGTATGGCTGCAGCGGTGTATTAGGATGTAACCGGATGTCTAAGCATGATCGGTGGTATAGCATGCTCCCGATTTGTGGAAAATCCGACCCTTTTTATAGGAAAATTACTCTCCAAAGATAAGATATCTTAGAAAGATCTCTTCCCATAAAAATAGGTAAAATATATGGTCTATCATATCTTCTTCCTTCCAGGAGCCAAGCCCAAAAATATAAGATCTCTTTCCAAAGATAAAAGATCTCAGCCAAGAATAAAATATTCTCGCCGCGTCCCAGGTGTTCGCCTCGGTCGAGTCGACTCTTCTGGATCACCTCGGTCGAGGTGACTCTGTAGTCAACCGAGGTGAGTCACAATTGAATGTGAAATCTCTCAAATCTGGTCCAATGTGAATCTCTAATCCATGGCTATGCTTCCTGTATGTTTCCTTATGTTCCTGAATGTAGCTCCAATGACTCCATAGCTTCTTTTACTCCTTTTTGATGCAAAACGTGCCATTTTACCTACGATTACAACAAAATTAGGTGTAGACCTCGATTCCCGCAAAGGTAGATGAAATGGTAATATAATCACATATTATACATACAAACATGCAGATTATTGAAGATAAAACGTCCAAACAAACCCCAAAATATAGATTATAATTCATGCTATCACGCACCTTGTCTTAAGGCTATCGTCAACTCTTCACAATATACTTCATACTAGACTGAGTAACCAAGAGATCTACAGATCTAGATCTCGCTCCAGCCTCTGTTCCCTCCTACCTCCGTTCTTGACGTATCAGATCTCGCTCTACTCTCCAACCACAATGTGAAACCCCAGGGAAGGACAGTCGTAGAAGGTCTTCTCCTTCTTCTAACACCGGCGATTGGAGCTTTCGACTTCGTAGTATCGACCCACAACGAAACAACCTCCTAAAACCGGCGATCTAGATCTCACTCTGTTTTAGAAGAAGTAGAGGTGGAAGATGGCGGAGGAGGCGACAACGTAGAAGAATTGGAGTGGCACAGTCGTGGACGCTGGAGGGGGAGGGAAAGACGCTAGAGGAGGAGGTGAGGGAGTTGAAGTTAAGGAGGAGTTGAGGGGAAGACGCTGGAGGAGGAGGAAGAGTTGAGTTTGGTAGGTTTCGACTAACAACCGGTTTTGGCCATCACCGCCCCCACGGTAACAGTGGCCACAGTCGCGGTCGAGGCAGGGTCATGTCGCCCTTACGGCTGACCCCAAATCGCACCCAATCTATTATGTTCGTTTTATATTTTCTTTCCTTTCTTAGAAGATCCGATCTTCTATCTTTTGGGTCAGCTTTCCTTCTATCTTTTGACCTAATTCCGGACCTTCCTTGTTCTTTCCTAACCGTTCTCTTCATAATCTCGTCTTCTCTTCCGTTTTCCTCTTCTTTCTTACGTTCTTCTTCAACCTCGAACAAAGTTGTAGCCTTTCCTTCAGAACCTTGTAAGTTCTTCATTCCATTATCCTTTTGACGTTCATGAATCATTGTTGAATGCTTCTTTTCTTTCTTCTTCTCCTTCTTCTTTTCTTTCTTCTTCTTCTTTACAAGAATCAAGATCGAGTCTTGATTCTTGTTTGTCCTTCGTTGTTGATGCGTATGTGTTTCCAAGCTCTTTTGGCTGAGTATTGTTGTGTATGGATTGAATATCAAAGCTTTAGTCTCCCTGTTGTGAGGTTGCTATCAAAAGAAGGCCGCCAGTTGCTTCTGTCATTGCACCGCCCCTGCGCCTTAGACAACCCGCTCCTACGGCTGCAACCAGTGTCGCCTCTGTCAACCACCCATGCGATTTCTCTAAAGGGGCTCCCGTCTTTGGTGAATTGCTTCTATCCTTGCTTCCTTTGCCCTTTCCTTATGCTAGATCATGCTAGGCTGGAACTAGATGACTAAGTGAATTCCGGTTAGTGGCTTGTTGATCCCCAGTGTAACACTCCAAGGTCTGGGAACTCGAAGTGTTACAGGCTAGGACCTCACAATGGGTCCTGACCCTCAAGGTAGCAACAACACAACAGATCTTATAACAAGGCACATACAAATGAATACCAAAACTCAATATAAAACCAAAGGTTTAAACAAAAGGAAGCGTAAAAGACTCGCAGCCGAGTTCAAAACAAAAGGGAAAGTAACAACAAAACATAAACCCGATCCCGTCCTATGATGTACGGGAACCCCAGCTGACCACACTATCTGGATCACTCAGTAGCACCCTGAACATGAGGAACATCTACAACATCGGTATAAATTGTTAGCTAACATTCTAGATATCAGAAAAAACGTAAACGCACAAACACACATAAGGTAAAATAAACATATAGCATGCTCGCACACAACCGGTTATTATCTTTCTTAAAGTTATCCATTACTAATTCAACTTCTTTTGTCACACGAGAATCTCTCGAAACTCGCCTCCGCTTCCGTCTACCAACAGGATTAGATCAGTACTATCCGTTATCTACGGGCTTGGGTTGCAAGAGCACATTCTAGTCTCTTGTAGAACTAGGCAAGTTGTCACCGCCCGGTTATCACACACTTGGGCCAATTAAGGTTATATAGGGTGAATCTTATTCCGGTTATCTGTTATAACATGATAAACAACACAAGCAAGTCAAAACACGCAAACCAATATGCGGATGAAGCTAAGTAAGTCCAAGAGACTTACCTCACTCGAAGGTAACTAAAAGCTCAGCAACAACTCAGAGAACAACTCAGTTTCCCTCAGGAAATGAGCAAGGAAAGCTTGTTCACACAAGCATCACAATCAGGAACGAAACTGTTGCTAGAATTCTATAACTTCTAGTCTCAATGATATCTAAGAGATCTCCACAAGCTAAGGGTTCCACCTTAGTCTTACAGCATACTCAGGGGACAAGGAACATCCATGAGAACCAAGGAAAGGAACGAGGAAAACAAGGAAGGAAGCAACTCACAAGAACGAGAGTCACTGAAGAAAGAACCGCAGGGGTGGCGGAGCAAGGCGCAGGGGCGGCTTGCCACGGGGGCGGGTGTGCGGCCGCAGGGGCGGTGCACTGACAGAAGGCATTGTCGGGGTTTCTTTTCGACAAAAATCTCACCAAGGGATCCAAAGCTCGAACCTTTGATCCAACCACGTCAAGACTCAACCAAAAGAGCCTCAGAATAGCAACACATCAACAACACAGTTGCAAAGAATCAAGGTTCAAACTTGATTATTGGAGAAGAAGAAAAGAAAGAACGAAAGGAGAAAACAAAACAGAAGGAAAAGGCATGCAACAACTACATGAACGTGATGAAGAACTCAGAGGAGAAGACTTACACGTTCAATAAGGTCACAGGAAGCAAGATTGCAGCACTTTAGGGTTGAAGAAGACGTAAGCAAGAAACAAGAAAAAGGAGAAAAGACGGGAATATATAGAAGAGGCGGAAAAGATAGAAGGAAAGGACGTCTAGGGTTAGGAAGAAGATAAGGAAGCTGACCCATAAGACAGAAGATCGAATATTTTATCTATGAAAGGAAGATAAAACGAATGAAAATAGATCGGGCACGATCTACAATGCATCCGTAGGGGTGGATCGCCTCAGCCGCAGGGGCGGCCCCTTGTCACCGCGGGGCGGTGACAGACACCAAGGCCGCTGGGGGCCTTCTTCACCGCGGAGTGGTGAAGGTGAAAACTAGGATCTTACATCAAATCCCCCTAAAAAGAAGTTTTGTCCCGAAACTTACAACAACCCGAACGATCACATAACAACACAGAAAACTGAACTCAACTCATATATTCCCACTCGGGGCATGTAGCTCAAAACGTCACACAAAAGCGCACGCCACGCATCAAAGAAAATCGAAACATAACAACTACGCTAAAGGTGCATCAAGCTCAGGGTAAAACTCCGGATAGTTCCTCTAGATACTATCTTCAGTCTCCCAAGTTGCCTTATCAGCTCCTCGCATCAACCACTGAATCTTCATCATCGGTATGTCCTTTGAACGCAAGCGTCCCGTACTACGCTCTAGGACAACTATCGGGTGCTCAACGAACGTGTGGTCTGGCTTGATCACTAGATCATCATAACTGACGATGTGTCTCAGATCCGGTATGTATTTCCGTAACTGAGACACATGGAAGACGGGTGAACACCCTCAAGACTCGGTGGCAAAGCAAGTCTGTATGCTGCCTCTTCAACTCACTCCAGAATCTTGAACGGTCCAACGTATCTGGACTAAGCTTCCCCTTGACACCGAAACGTCTAACGCCACGTGTCGGAGATACTCTACGAAACCTGAGCTTCAACTATGAACTCTAGAGGTTTGTGCCTCTTATCTGCATAAGACTTCTGTCGACTCTGCACTGCTAACATCCGCTCGCAGATCACTACTACTCGAGCCATGCCATTCTGAATCTGCTTAGGTGCTATTCCGCTAGTACTACTCGGCTCATCCCAGCACAACGGTGTACGACATCTCTGTTTGTATAAAGCCTCAAAAGAAGCCATCCTGATCGATGCGTACCAACTATTGTTGTATGAAAAATCCACTAAGGAAAGGTGATTTGGTCACACCTGTCCTAGTCTAACACGCAAGCTGTCAACATGTCCTCCGGAGTCTGGATGGTCAGCTCGGACTGACCATCGGTCTGAGGATGATAGGCAGTCGTGAACTGCATACTCGTACCTAGGGCGGCATGCACTTGCTGCCAAAACCTCGAGGTGAACCATCCGTCTCTTTTAGAGACTATATTCTTAGGTACTCCATGAAGTCTCACTATCTGTCTAGTGAACTCCTCAGCCAATCGACTCACTGGCCACGTCTCCTTGATCGGAACGAAACATGCGGTCTTCGTCAGTCGATCTACGATGACCCAAATAGCATTAAAACCTCGACTCGGTCTCAAACTGGTAACAAAATCCATAGAGATGTCTTCCCACTTCTACTAAGGGATGGGAAGTGGGTGAAGCTCGTCTCCTGGTCAATGATGCTTGATCTTGACCTGTTGACAAGTCGCAAACTGAGCTACATATCTCATGACGTCTGGCTTCAGACCTCCCCACTAGAAAGAGCGTCTAATATCCTGATACATGTTACTCGCACCAGGGGACTGAATAAAGTGAAGAATGAGCCTCTTGTACAACCCTCTTTCTTAACTCTTGATCTGAAGGCACACAAACACGCTCCGATTGAACCCTATTATGAAAGAGGTAGTCAAGAAGGAGATCATAAAATTTCTAGATGCGGGAATCATTTTCCCGATTTTGGATAGTAAATGGGTTATTCCCGTACATGTTGTTCCTAAAAAGGGTGGTATGACCGTAGTAATTAATGAGAACAATGAACTAATCCCAACTAGGACGGTTACGGGGTGGAGAATGTGTATTGACTATAGGAAGCTTAATGTTGCCTCTAGGAAAGATCACTTCCCTCTTCCCTTTATTTACCAAATGCTAGAAAGGTTAGCTCAACATTCACATTTTTGTTACCTTGATGGTTATAGCAGGTTTTTTCAAATCCCAATTCACCCGGATGACCAAGATAAAACAACATTTACTTGTCCTTGGAGAACATTTGCATATAGAAGGATGTCATTTGGGTTGTGTAATGCACTCGCCACCTTTCAAAGGTGTATGATGGCTATTTTTTCTGAATATATTGAGAATATTATGGAAGTGGTTATGGATGATTTCTCGGTGTATGGCTCTTCATTTGATAATTGCTTGGCTAATCTACCTTTGGTGTTGAAGAGATGTGAGGAAACTAATCTTGTATTGAATTGAGAGAAATGTCAATTCATGGTGAGTAAAGGCATAGTATTGGGACACTTTGTTTCCCACCGTGGAATCGAGGTTGATAGAGCAAAGATAGAAACGATAGAGAAGTTGCCACCACCTACCTCGGTGAAAGGGGTAAGGAGTTTCTTAGGGCATGCCGGTTTTTACCGGAGGTTTATAAAAGATTTCTCTAAAATTTCTAATCCTCTCACTAACCTACTAATGAAGGATGTTGAGTTTGTTTTCTCCAAGGATTTTCTTCAAGCGTTTTGTAGGTTGAAGGATGCTTTGATCTCCGCCCCTATCATGCAACCTCCGGATTGGAGCTTACCATTTGAAATAATGTGTGATGCGAGTGATGTGGCCGTTGGGGCTATTTTAGGACAAAAGACAGATGGGCTTACACATGCCATCTACTACGCTAGATGATGTCCAACTCAACTATGCCACAACCGAGAAGGAGTTGCCAGTGGTAGTGTATGCTTTTGAGAAGTTCCGCTCATATCTTGTTGGAGCAAAGGTTATTGTGTACACGGATCATGATGTGATCCGTTATATCCTCACAAAGAAAGATGCTAAACCTCGCTTGATTCGGTGGATCCTTCTCCTCCAAGAATTCGACTTGGAGATTCGAGACAAGAAGGGCTCCGGAAATTCAGTAGCGGACCATCTTAGTAGGCTACCACCATTGGAGATTGAAAGAGATGACATCCTGAATGATGACTCATTCCGGGATGAGCAATTGCAAATGATGGAGGAGTGCTTACTTCAAGTGTCTAGAGAGAGTGAGCCATGGTATGCGGATATAGTGAATTACCTTGTGTGTGAAGAGGTGTCACCCGGTTTATCATATGCACAAAGGAAAAAGTTTTTCAAAGACGTGAGGCATTATTATTGGAGTGAGCCTCTCTTGTTCAAAAGAAGACTGGATGGAGTCTTTAGGAGGTACATTCCGGAGGACGAGATGGAGAGTGTGATCCGTCATTGCCACTCCTTTCCATGTGGAGGCCATGCTAGCTCACACAAAAACGTGTGCAATCGTATTGCAATACGGTATTTATTGGCATAACTTGTTTAAGGATGTGCAGAATTTTGTAGTAGCTTGTGATGCTTGCCAAAGGACGGGAAACATCTCAAGAAGGAACGAGATGCCCTTGAACAATATCCAAGAGGTTGAGGTCTTTGATGTTTGGGGTGTGGACTTCATGGGGCCATTCCCCTCTTCATGTGGCAACCTCTACATTCTATTGGCGGTGGATTATGTGTCAAGGTAGGTGGAAGCAATCGTCTCTCCCACAAACGATGCCAAAGTAGTGGTGCGGTTCTTCAACCGAGTCATTTTCCCTAGGTTTGGAACACCATGTAACACCCTGAATCCGCGGGACTAGGGATGTCACATTGGGCTAGGATCTCACAATGGATCCTGACCCTAGCCTGATAACAAGTTCACTGGACCTTAAAACATGGTACTGACAAATATAGAACAAATACATAAAATAGTATAAACTAAACAACCCAAAGTAAACAACAACATAGCCGAGTATAAACAACATCCTCACACAGGAGGGAAAACAAGACATCATCCTCACGTAGGAGGGGAAACATAAACATCCCAAACCAACCACCTAATGTACGAGAGTCCTCGGCTTGTCACCCTACTAGATCACTCAGCAACGCCTAACCTGTAAACATCTACAACACGGTATAAAACCGTTAGCTAACCATTCATATATGAGGTAATGCATAAGCACAAACACAATGATGAAAGATAAACACATCCGTATGCTATCACACATTTACCCATTTTATCATCTTTATATAATAGTCCTTAACTCAAATCGTATATATATACATAGATGAAAATAGGGGACACGAGGACCGATACATCCTCGCCTTTGAGTCTGATAGCCATCTGGAGTGAAATCGGTCACACAACCCGTGTACCCTAAGAGAGTGGTGCCCTCCCCGTATACCAGGTCTGGCCTAACTCAAGAGAACCTCCCCGACTCCACGGCGGGATGAAAGGGAAAGGTTATCACAACCACGCAAACTGGGCAATCAATAAAACATAGGTCGGTATAAACGCTATCTCAAGCTATCATAGCAACATATAACGCACACATCACTCATGCAAACACCTAATATAGGGATGGTAGCTAAGTAAGTCCTATGGACTTACCTCAACCTCGTACACAGCTCAACCACAACAACCTCCAATCCTGAGAGAGGGGCACTGCCTAATAACAAGGCATAAAGATATATCAAACTCTATTCATCAAAGGGGTCACACCTAGACCCAAAGGGATCCATGAGGATCATACTTAACCTCACAGCCTCAATCAACATCAACCTAAGTCCTTAAAGCAGTACAAGGCATAAACCGATCATAACCTCAACCAAACACATCCTCACACATCTAGCATGATCCTATACACTCACACTAGGAAATGAGGGAACAAAGGCATCCTAAGGAAGGCCTAGAAGCAACACACACCTGCAGAACCAAGTGCAATACCAAGCTGGTGCAGGTGGCCGCAAGGGCGGTTAGGAGATGGCGCAGGGGCGGTCCAGAGGTGGCGGAGGGGCAGGTGGTGTGCAGAGACACACCTTCAGCTCCTCTTTTCTTCTTCAAACGATCTCTTTACTCCTCTTTTAGCCAACATCCATACACACATATATACATACATATATACATCCGAAGAAGCCAATCAAGGCTGCCACAAGATCACTCTTGTGGATCCTAAGCTAAGGAGAAAGGAAAGAACATCGAAAGGAAGAAAAGAAGAAAGAAAGGGAAGAAGGATAGAGATCTCACCAAGCTGAACCTATACAAGAACAGAACTCCATCAACACCTCAAGGTTGGCTCTATCACAAGAACAACAACAACAACAACCAACACAATTAGCAACAATCCAAGCTCACAACCACACAAACTCACTCAAATTCCATATTTGATTCAATTATTGAGACCTTTTTCTTAAAGTTTTCTTATTTGAATATTGATTCCCTTTTCATTAATTTGATTATTGTTATCATGATGATTGTTGGCTAAGATTCTTATGCGATTCTATTGTGATTGGCTGAAAGTTGTGGGAAAGACGATGATAGAATGATCTTAATCCCAGCAGGACCCTGAAAGCTCGAGCCTTTAACCTTAACCCTAGAACACCTCGCTCAGTCGAAGAAAATCTCGGCCGGGGTGGGATCTGACTGAACGAGGTGAACCCTTCTTGATCCGAAACTGAAGTTAAGTGTTCTAGTTTGCCAAATCCTATCCTTATTACACCTTTCTTGGTTTAACACAAGCCTAGGATGAGACTTATCCGGTGATTCCTTTGTTTGTTTACCTAAGATCATGAGTGTAGGAAATAAAGATCTATCCTTTATTGGAGTTTGAGTGTGCCTTCATACCATCTTTGTGAGTTAGCCTGAGACTTACCCGGTAAAGGTTGATTCTATTCCCTTAAGTGGTGTGTTGGTTTGAGATTATAGTTCCTTTCCTTAGTACCTTGAGACTTACCCGGTAATAGGAGCTTCGGTTTGGGATAGTGAGTAGTGAGACTTACCCGGTGATCTATTCCTACCTAGAAACACCTTCCCTTGCAAAATCTCAGCTTTATCCGCGTTATCTTTAGAAATCTTGGAGTTGGAACCACAACGGGATGCTTAAATCCCTAGAATCCGCATTTCCCCTTACATGACTTTTACATCATCTTTGATTGCTTTGATTGCTTTTGGTTAATTGCAACAATTGACAACCAGATTCCGTGCTTTGTTTCACCTAAGTCCCTGTGATCGACCCCTGGAATTCTTGCTTTTATTACAATTGACCCGTACACTACAGGTTCGCATATTTGTTCAAGCATACTTCTTCGTTTATAAATTTAAAGCTTGCACACACCTTTTGGAGCGAACAGGATGAGACAGGGACCAGCTCCCGCTGCAGATCCACCAGTGGTGGAGGAGGCTCCTGAGGAGGTTGCTGAGAGTGTAGTTCCAGCTACAAGGAGTGGTGGGTCCAGGAGACAGCAGTCACACCGAGCCCAGTCAGATGGCTCAGATCGTGTTTCTATGGGAGGACTTGAGTTCAGAGAGTATCTCAAGCATTTTGAGGAGGCCATCAGGGCAGGCTGACGAGCCCCATATCTACTAGGACAGGAGGGATTATCTGAGGAATCCCATGGAGCTACTCAGGTGCCAACTATGCCCACACGTGCTACTGAGGTTGCTCGAGCTGTAGATACCTGGTTGAAGGCAATTCATCAACAGGGAGTTCCACACTTCTCAAGAAAGATCAGTTTAGAGACTGAGGTGTTGATTGGGCATGTAGACTCAGCTTTAGAGTCTATTAGGTGCCTTGAGGACAGACGGGTAGAGCTAGTACAGTCTCTATTCTGTGAACTGGCACATCAGTGATGGAGGACAGTTAGATCACGAGTTACCAGCTATGAGCAGATGAGGACTCTGCCGAGGGAGCAGTTCTGCCCTGCCTCATTGAGGAGGGAGAAGAAGCAAGATTTTGTGGAGGCGGGCTTTAAGGACGTACCTATTATAGATGCTATTCGTCGCTTCCAAACTGAGTTACCTTTGTTGGGTCCAACTGCACCTTCCAAGGACCAACATGTGTATCTGTTCTCCCGTCGTTTGAGGGAGAGCACACGCTCATACATGGTAGGATTTCATTGTGACTCATTGGTAGACTACCAGGATTGGGCCTCTGCCTATGAGAGAGAGAGAGTGATAACACGATTTATGACATTAGTTTAGGAACTCATTTAGATAGTTTTTCCGCTCATTCATGCATGGTTTGCACTAGTTCGTGACGATTTGCACTCAATTCATGTATTATGTCGAGATAGACGTCTACATGGACTTTTGCATGTTTTGTAGGTATTTTGGGAGCTTTAGGAGCTTAATCGATACATTTGAGGATCGTTCCTCGAGATGACACACCTTCGGACTCATTGGGAAGCAAGCTAGGAGCTAAGGAGGACACATGGGACCTTGTTGGTGCATGCCTTGCACCAAATTGAGAATTGATGATCCAAAACAAGCTGCATCACCAAAACCACGGCCACTGGGACTTCCACGGGCATGGAAATAGGCCGTGGTTTTCCCTATACAGCTGTGACAGCTGTCCCACGATCTCCATGGCCGACTCTTGCAATTTGTGGAGAATAAAAGGTGGTCCTGCAGGCTATTGAGGACAGACCCCATCACTCCCATTCTCTCCCACACTCTCAATAACACATATTCTCTCATTGGAAGATTGGATTGGAGCTACTCTTGGAGGGGAAGAAAGGTTTCCATTGGAGAAGAAGAGAAGAACACACCATTATTAGTTTTTCATAGTTTTGAGTGAGCTTTGTGAAGACGTTTTGCAAGGATTTGTAAGAAATGATTAAACCTTCTTTTGAAGGGTTGTAAGTCTTTCTTGAACTCATATTCAGCTTGGATTTCTTTGTTCCACTTGTTTCATCTTTCTTTCTTTTCATTTCCTTGTTATGGAAGTCATGAATGTATGCTTGTTGAGTTTGATTGTTGAGATGCATGTTGTTGGCTAAATAGATGCGATTCTAGGGTAAGAAAAAGATGGTTATGGCTTGGACTATGATAGAATGGACTTAGATGTACCTTTGGATGAATTGTTTGCTCGAACCTAGCCTCTGTTGTAAATCACGGCCTGTTCTAGTACATTCCACGGCCGTGGTTCTTGATGAACTACCCGTGATTTTGACTGACTTGCTTCTTTTGATGAATCTAAGTGCTAGAATGTTAGATTGTTGAAATCCTAGTGTTTGTTGAGCTAAATCTATCCTAGGGTGACCTAGTATTAGCAACTAAGTGTTAGAAGAGACCTACCCGGTGATTCTTGCTCTTAGATACCGAAGATTACGAACTCTAGGTAGTAGTGAGCCTCACAAGCCGCTATTGGACTGAATGTGCTAGGATAGGTGTTTAGGACTTGCCTTCCCGAGAATTACCCGGTAAGGAGAGGTTAGATCCCTAGATAACCATCCGGTTTGGGTAGATATCCCTACCTTAGGCTCCTAGAGACTTACCCGGTGATAGGACCTTAGGTGCGGGATTAGTGGATCATGAGACCTACCCGGTAATTGACCCCACTTGAGAAACATTTCTTCCCAACATACCATAGTTAACCCAAAGAATGATTAGAAGCTTGAGTCCAATGCCATAATCGGAATTTCCAACCCCTAGAATCCACTTTTCTCTCTTTGATCACATATTTTGTGTTTGCCTTGTTTATTTGTGTTTTAGCTTGATTTCTTAGTTTGTTTTGCCACCTTATATCATTGTGATCCTATATTGATCACCACACAAAACCAAACCAAAAAACATTGAGATTTTCATTTCTTTATTTCTTTCTCTTTTCTTAGTTTAGATCAACACTATCCTTTGTCACTATTTGACTCGATTTTACCTCAGTCTTTGTGTTCGACCTCAGAATACTATCCTTACTACAAAATGTTCGCTCCAAACGGTGTGTGCAAGCTTTAAATTTATAACCCTAGACTTAAGCTTAAAACAAGGATGCGAACCCGCAGTGTACGGGTCAATCGTAGTAAAAGTAAGGAATTCCAGGGGTCGATCACAGGGACTCAGTGAAACAAAGTCCGATAACGGTAAGCTTCGTAATTACTAACCACAAGAGTAATTAAAACAATCAAAGATGAATAAGAAGTCAATAAAGCAAACATGCAATTCTAGGGATTAAAGCATCTAGTTGTGCTTCCAACTCAAGATCTAAAGATAAGCGGACAAAGCTGAGGTTTTTGCATAGGGAAGGTGTTACTAAAGTGGAGTAGATCACCGGGTAAATCTCACTACTCACTAATCCCAAACCGTAACTCCTATTACCGAGTAAGTCTCAAGGAATTAAGATAAAGAACTATAACCTCAAACTAACACACCATCTAAGGGAATAGAATCAACCTTTACCGGGTAAGTCTCAGGCTAACTCACAAAGATTTAATGAAAGCACACTCAAACCCCAATAAAGGATAAACCTTTATTACCTACACTTATGATCGTTGGTACACAAACTAAGGAATTACCGGGTAAGTCTCATCCTAAGCTTGCTTCGAACCAGGAAAGGTGTAATAAGAATAGGATTTGGCAAACTCTAACACTTAACTCTCAGTTTAGGATCGGATAAGTCACCTCGGTCAACCGAATTCCACCCTGGCCGAGATGTTCATCAACTGAACGAGATACTTAGGGTTAAGGTAAAGACTCGAACTTTCAGGGTCCTACTGGAATCTAAGATTATTCTATCATTGTTTTCCCCACAACCTTCAGCCAATCACCCTAGAATCACACAAGGAAATTAGCCACTCATCATCATGAAAGTATTAATCAAATATATGGGAAGAAGGTGAATATTTGAACAAGAAGAATTTAATGAAAAGACTTCAATAACTGAATCAAATATCACAACAAAAGCGTTTCTTGGATAGCAATCCAACAAGAGAAGACAACAAGGAAGGGAATCTAAGATAATCTTACAAAAACCCTTCAAAAAGCTATAAAAGCTATGATCTTCAATCTTCCTTCAACCTTCAAAAAGGTTCTTCAAATCCCCCAACTGGAGTAGGGTTGCTGCGTGCTATGCGGGATCTCCAACTGTATGCAGGATAAGCGGTGTATGCCGGATGTCGGATTTGTGGAAATCCAACCCTTTTTAAAGGAAAATAATCCTCCAAAGATAATATATCTTAGAAAGATCTTTTCCCATAAAAATAGGTAAAATATAAGATCTATAATATCTTCTTCCTTCCAGGAGCCAAGCCCAAAAATATAAGATCACTTTCCAAATATAAAAGATCCAGCCAAGAATAAAATATTCTCGCCGCGTCCTAGGTATTCGCCTCGGTCGAGTCGGCTCCTCTGGATCACCTCGGTCGAGATGAATCTGTGATCAACCGAGGTGAATCACAACTGAATGTGAAATCTCTCAAAACTGGTCCAAAGTGAATCTTTAATCCATGGCTATGCTTCCTGGATGGTTCCTTATGTTCTTCAATGTAGCTCCGATGACTCCATAGCTCTTTTTTGCTCCTTTTTGATGCAAAGTGTGCCATTTTACCTATGATTACAACAAAACTAGGTGTAGACCTCGATTCTCGCAAAGGTAGATGAAATGGTAATATAATCACATAATGTACATACAAACATGCAGATTATGAAAGATAAAACGTCAAAACAAACCCCAAAATATAGACTATAATTCATGCTATCAAAATACCCCATACTTAGCCCTTGCTTGTCCCCAAGCAAGTTCCGCATATAGAAGACAAGATAGAATGGATTATAAGTCAAGAAAATCAATGAAAAGTCTTTCAAAAAACATTTTTATGGTGTGCAACTATCATAGATTACTCTAAGAGAATACTTCATGGAATTTAAAATCAAAACATGATCAAAACATTTTATAGATATAGAAAAGTTGTTCATCTTTACATAAAATCATAGAATGCATAATAAGTCATAATTATCGAAATTAATCATATATAATCCAGTTTAAACCACTAAGTCAATCAACAAGCTCAAGGTCGCAAGGACTTCCCAAAAGAAAGGTCAAGAAACGTGTAGGGTAGGGATGTATGTAAGGTAATGTGGTGCTAGAATCCGGGAAAAGGATGAACTTCACTTTCACTTTGACTTGCAACATCTTCCACCAATAAGCTTTGCTTATTTCACACTTTTTCTTTTTACTTTTTTTTTGGGATGCATTGACAGAGGTGCACAATAACCGAAGCCTAGGAAATCAGCAATCATCAATTTCTTGAGATGCATCAAACCCTTGATGCACATACCATGACCCGTTAGGAATATCGCTCAATCCGACTTTGGCAAGACACAAACACCCGGCTATGTGAATGGTGCCGAGTTACTCATCTTCATGATTGACTTCCCCAAACTATTATTGCTTTCTAACACTTTCACTTCCAGCCACTTCTCAACTTTGACTTCACTTGCTTTCACCACTTCGCTTGCTTCCAAATTCCCGGATAGGTAAAGGGAGGCAAAATGTATATGAGGGGCTAGGCATGATTAAGAAGAAGAAGAGAGAAGAATGAACCGCCTTGGTCTTTCCAGGAAGAAAGTGAGAGAACTCATAATGTGGTGTCAACCTTCAAATTCAACATAATTTAGACAAAAATGAAGTATTAAACATGCCAATAATTTCAAACAAAGCATTTAGCAACTTAAACATATTATAAAACCTTTCAAACATATAAAGATTTCAAAACCAGCCAGTAAGCAAGTTCTTCACTGAGATCATATCCAGATAAGAAGCACAAAAATCGTTTTCGAAAACTCTCAGTTAACCACCTCGGTCGAGGTGTTTGTAGGTCAACCGAGGTGAAATACCTCGTTCGGCCAGAACTGCCCCGGTCGAGGTCAAAATTTTTTTTTTTTTTTTTTTAAAAACCAAATTTTTTTCAGTTTCGACGTTTTTCTCAATCAAATAACCTGTAAGTATGCATGCAATCTCAGATAAACATATAAATGCAGAAGTGAAGCAAAAATATAAAATATCCGATCAAGTGCGAGTCATACATCAAAGTCATCAAATAAGTACATCAAATACCCCATACTTGGGACACACTGTCCCAGTGGGTCAATATAAGTCTAGAGAATAAAAGTACTCACCGGATAAATAGCTGAACTGCATAAAAATAATAAAGAAAATCCTGCAGCTCTCAGTAGTCACGATCCGGTGGAGGTGGTGGTGGCACGTACGGATACTGGGTCGGGTCGAACGGATAGCCCATGACATGCTCGAACTGAATCTGGGCCATCATATGCTGATAATGCTGCCGCTCCTGCATCTCGCGGATATCCAGTGACAAAGCAGCATATGAATCAATAACTTGATCCGTCAGGTCATCGATCCATCTGTGAGCATCTGGATCCCTGTGTCTGCGTGTCCTACGCCTAGCAGGTCTAGCAGGTGATGCAGCGGGTGCAGGCCTAGTATCCTCCCCATCCAGAACTATAATCGGCGGTGCGCTCGTCACTGCAGTATCTGTCCCTGTATCCATCGGGACTCTACCCTCTCTCTCATCCACTGTATCCTCGTCATCAGCCTCCTCCTCCTCAGCTGGGGCAGCTGCTGCCTCCCTAAAATCCTCCATCAGTGGAGCCCAGGCGGTCTGCCAATAGGGTCATAAACTGTGAACTGAGCAGACCATCTGATCCCCTGTGGCGCAGTCAGCTCCCACGGCATAGCTACATATGGAGTAGTCAGACCTCGGGGAACGAGAATCTGCCGAGTGATCATCTCCTGCAATCCAAGCGGCTTGGCAGCCGCCACCATCGTACAAGCACTGAGATCCATGTCTTGATAAGCAGCTATGTGGGTGACAAGCCCTCCGCAGCAGATGTCTCCCTTCGCCTTGGCTTTGATCCTGTGCAGATCCTTTGCCAGCATCAAGCCAAAGTCCGGGAAACCCCCTGTAACCATGCAATACAAACTGAAAAGCTCGCTCTGTCGGATCTTCTGGGGCGTCTCAGTACGCGCCAGAAGTGTCTCGATGAATATCCGGTGGGCTAACCTAAAGGCTAGGTGGAAGATGACCTTCTCCCTGGAATCTCCAGGGCGCCATCTATCTGCGTGCTCAATAACATGGGCAATCTGCCCCCAAAACTCCCTAGCTATAGATCGGGAAGGGAAATCAATGGCGGTGGGCTTCGGAAAGCCGAAAATATCTCTCCAATACTTGAGCGGCACTAAGAAGTTCCGATTCATCAACCGGTACTTCACAGACTGCTCTGTGGGAAGGTAGGTGAAGGAGCTAACGAACTCTAGGGTCGGCTCCAAGTAGGCTGGGGCTCGGATCTCAGTAAACTGATCCAGCCCAACTGTAGAAATCATCCTCCTAAGGTCTCCATCTACCCCTAGGCAATCAAAAGCAGACACGTCCAGGAAGCGAGGTGCAATCACTAGACGGCCAGAAATACGGTCATAATCCACCTGTTGTCGCTCATGGATCACCGGGCGGTAAGGTCGGGAAGAAGAGGAAGAATGGGAAGGTGAGGATCTATCTCTGAGGGCAAGGCGGCGTTCAGAACTCATTTTCAATTCAGTCACTGTCAGATCACCTCGGTCATTGACAACTCACAAGAATCACCTCGGCCGAGGCACAGCTCGACTGGACCGAGGCGGCGAACTGGATCTAATTTCCTCAAAAAATTCAGTTCTTTACCCCCAAAAATCACTACAACTGCTTCCTATGGGGTACTTAAGCCTTTTCTCAACAAATGCAGGGGCAACCAAAGCCCAAATCGAAGCGAAACGAAGAGGTTAGGGTTTCGGTTCGTTTTACCTCGTTTCGGCCGAATCGGTTCGATTTTCTGCAGATCTGTACTTGCAACGCGATCCTCTATCCTTCAATCGTAGTTTGGAGACAGAAATCTTCGAAAACGAGCAAGAAACGAGAGAGGACGAAGTGAACTGTCGCCGCGGTCGAGGAGAAAGAGTAAAGCGAGGAGGAAGAAAATTTCCACCTTTTATACCCTTTTCTGGACTGCTGTTACCTCGGTCGAGATGGTCTCGACTGAACCGAGGTGATGTGGACCGAGGTGGTTCGTCAGAAACCCTAGTCGCCTCGGTTGCTCAGGAATCATCTCGGTCGAGGTGCTCTGACAACAACCGAGATGCCTCAGTCAAACTTCGTCTTCTCAAATTCTCGAACTTCTATACTTCCAGTTATGCTCCTTCCTTAGATGTCTCCTGTTATCTATCTAGAACGCCAAAAACAAAACAAAGCAAAGCAAAAGCAAAAACTATCTAAGCTAGACTAGAAAACGGGAAAAGAAAACAATACCCTGGGTTGCCTCCCAAGAAGCGCTTGGTTTAAGGTCGCTAGCTGGACCATAATGCGTCTCAAACGTAATGGGAGGTGTCCTCACCCCATACTTCACCTCCAGCGTGGGGTGAAGTAAGGAAGTCTATCAAACGCTCCAACAAGTGTAAATGTTCATCGGGGAATGAATCGTCTATGGGCGGGTCATCCTTCTCACGTGAAGATGCAGGCAACCGGCTGAGGTGATCCGCAACAGAATTTTCGGATCCCTTCTTATCGCGAATCTCTAGATCAAACTCTTGAAGCAAGAGAATCCATCGAATAAGGCGTGGCTTGGCATCTTTCTTAGCCAACAAGTAACGAATGGCTGCATGGTCGGTGTAGACAATGACTTTCGCCCCTACTAAATAGGAACGAAACTTCTCGAAGGCATATACAACAGCCAATAATTCCTTCTCGGTGGTAGCGTAGTTGCGTTGTGCCACATCAAGCGTCTTGCTAGCATAGTAAATGGCGGTGGTCCGTCCATCCTTATTCTGCCCAAGCACCGCTCCTACGGCTACATCACTAGCATCGCACATGATCTCAAAGGGCAAGGTCCAATCTGGAGGTTGGATAATGGGAGCGGAGATCAACGCTTCCTTAATCTTGTAAAAAGCATCAAGACACTCCTGCGAAAACTCAAAAACAACATCTTTGTTCAAGAGGTTAGTTAGTGGTTTAGAAATCTTGGAGAAGTCCTTGATGAATCTCCTGTAGAAACCTGCATGCCCGAGAAAACTCCTCACGCCTTTTACAGAGCAAGGGGGAGGGAGTTTCTCAATAGTCTCGATCTTAGCACGATCGACCTCAATACCTCGATTAGAAACAAGGTGTCCTAGCACAATGCCTTCATTAACCATAAAATGACACTTTTCCCAATTCAAAACGAGATTAGTGTCTTCACATCTTTTAAGCACTAAAGAAAGGTTAGATAGGCAATCATCAAAGGAGGATCCATATACGGAAAAATCATCCATAAATACCTCCATGATATTCTCTATGTACTCGGAAAAGATAGCCATCATGCATCGCTGGAAGGTAGCGGGTGCATTGCACAATCCAAATGGCATCCTCTTGTAAGCAAACGTCCCCCATGGACAAGTGAAGGTGGTCTTCTCCTGATCATCCGGATGGATAGGAATCTGGAAGAATCCACTATAACCGTCTAAGTAGCAAAAGTGTGAATGCTGGGCCAATCGCTCGAGCATTTGATCGATGAAGGAAAGTGGAAAATGGTCCTTCCGTGTGGCCGTGTTCAGCTTCCTATAGTCGATGCAAACCCTCCAGCCTGTGACGGTCCTAGTTGGGATCAACTCGTTGTTCTTATTCGTCACAACGGGCATCCCTCCTTTCTTCGGAACTACATGCACCGGGCTAACTCACTTGCTGTCCGAGATAGGATAAATGATACCTGCATCCAACAACTTAAGAATTTCCTTCTTCACAACCTCTTTCATGATCGGATTTAACCGTCTTTGAGGTTCCCGTGAAGTCTTATGATTGTCCTCCATTAGAATTCTATGCATGCAGAAAGAAGGCTTAATGCCAATAAGATCTTCCGTGGTATAACCTATAGCCTTTTGATGCTTTCTAAGGACATGCATTAATTTAGTCAATTCAGATTCGGAAAGGGAAGCACTAACAATAACGGGATAGGTAGAATCCGGTCCAAGAAAGACATACCTCAAGTGACTAGGGAGTTGTTTAAGCTCCACAACTGGGGGTGTTTTCTGAGGGGGATCCTTGCTTCCTCCTTCCAGTGGGATGGATTCAGAAACTGGACTTTCGGAAGTCTCAGTTGACATCATCTCGCCATCGACCTCGGTCGAGGCGCAGAGGCGTTGACCGAGATGTTCTTCGGTCGCCTCGCTCAGTCCAGAAAGTGCCTCGGTCGAGGTACTGCAACTGGAACCGAAACTGGAGATCTTTGTCTCCTGGATTAGCTTCTCAGTTTTAGCTCCTGGATCCTCTTCCAGTGCCTTTAGGCTCCGTATATCTGCATCACAAGAAGCATCTATACCTTCCTCCATTAAACTAAAGCTAATAACTCTTTCGAGTGGATCGTTAATAAGGATAAAGCTCACCAATTCTCTTGATTCTTCTTCATCGTAGATGTTGAAGATATCATCAGTTAGCTGCTCCCCTTTCATGGCTGCAAGCAATGCGAACTCTACTTCATCGCCGCCAACGTTGAATTTCAACTTGGCGTTCTTGCAATCCACGTTTCAACCCGAAGTTGCTAGAAATGGCCTCCCGAGAATAATAGGAATAGTATAATCTGCGGGAATGTCAAGTAAAACAAAATCTATAGGTAGATAGAAGTTACCTAACTTGACCGGAACGTCTTCTAAGATGCCCACGGGATGGGTTATGGAGCGATCCGCCATATAAAGTCGAATCTTGACCGGCTTGGGCTCTCCAAGTCCGATCTTGACACATAGCTCCAGCGGATTGATGCTCACGCTGGCTCCTAGATCACAAAGGGCTTCACAAGTGACATCCCCAACTTGAATGGGAATGCAAAATGAGCCGGGATCTCTTAACTTAGGAGGCATCTTCTCCTTCATGATTTGAATAAGCTCCGAGGATTTAGATGTCATCCTAACTTCACCAAAGTCTTCCAGTTTCCTCTTCCTTGAAAGGATCTCCTTTAGGAACTTCCCATAGGCGGGCATTCCTAGAATAGCATCACGGAAATGAATGTTAATATGTAGTTTATTCATCAAGTCAAGGAACTTACCGAAGTGCTTGTCTAGATGTGCTCTGGCCCTTGACTGGGGGAATCGAAGTGGTGGTTTGTATGCAGGAGGTGGAACATAAACTTCAGTTTTCCCCTCCGCTTTCTGTGGCTCCACCTCGGTTGACATCTCGGTCGAAGTGTTCTTTGATTGTATCTGGACCGAGGTGGTCTTGGTCGGTACTGGCATCGACCGAGGCACTGGATCTGCTGTCTTCAGTCCACTCCTCGTAGTTATGGCCATGATCTGGCCCTTAGGGTTGCTTTCCGTCCTCGCTGGAAGCTTCCCTGGATCTCTTGGCGCTTCATTCGCCGTACTTGCAAGTTGTTGTTCAAAGGCCTTTTGGGCCTTCGAAAATGAAGTCATAGAAGTCTCCATAGCGCTGAGCTTGATCAAGATAGCCTCCAGAACTGCGTCTTTCTTTTCCGGCTGAGACGAACTTGATCCTTGCCCTTGGCTTTTCAATGGAGTAGAAGAAGAAGAAGAAGGGGAAGAGAGGAAAGGGTTAGAGGAATCGTTAGAGTTGGAGTTCGAATGGTTGTTACCGTTATTTTGGTTGTTCGCCCTCCAGTTGTTGCTATTAGATCCTCTATTGTTGTTGTTGTTGTTGTAATTGTTGTTACGGGGACCGTTGTTGTTGTTACGGTACCCGTTGTTGTTGTTCCTTTGCCCTTGCTCTTCCTTCTTGGTTTGAGCAACCAAGAGTTCCTTCAATTGCTTCACGTCATTCTTCAAAGACGTGAGTTGATTGTTGTTGGGCTGAGTTTCTTGGAAGTTAACTCTTTTAACTCCACCTTCAGCTCCTGGGTGGGTGTACTTATCCATATGCAAGGCTTGTTTCTCGATGAAGTCCCAAGCCTCGTCAATCGCAATGTCCATGAAGGTACCGGCGGAGAGTAGTTGGAGATTGAACTGGGTGCTTCCGTCCAGTCCCTTGAAGTATATCTCCAATAACTATAGTTTTGGAATCCCATGATGTGGGCAATCCAAAAGAATGTCCTTGAACCGCTCCCATGACTTGGACAAACTCTCCTTGTCCTTCATAATGAAAGCGTTGATCTTTCCTCTCATTTCAGCAGTTTTTGAGGGGGAAAGAATTTCGTCAAGAATTCCGTAGTCATCTCCTCCCATGTGTTGATTTTTCCTGGAGGAAGAGATTGATTCCAAGTAAGAGCTCTATCTTTTAAAGAAAAGTAAAAAGGTCTTAGCTTGTAGTTGTTGTTTTCAATTCTCGGAGGTCTCAAGGTTTCCATTAAGATCTCATAGTTTTGAAGATGTTGATGTGGTGATTCCTTCTCCGTCCCTCCGAATTGGCATTGGCGAATCATGGATAGAACTTGCGGTCGAAGTTCATAGTCATGGTCTGCCGGATCTCCTAGATTAACTCCTGGACGCCTCAGTTGTTGATTGGGGTCCATCCTTTAACCTAGGGTTTGTGGGATTCCTGCAAGAAGAACATCTCGGACTGGCCTCCGAAGTGGAAGTACATCGGCCGGGGCGTCAAGTACTGGAACCTGCCTCGGTCGAGGGTCAGCAACTGGGACCTGCATCGGTCGAGGATCAACGGGTGAATCTTCCCTCGGTCGAAATAAAATCTGGTCTCGTATGGCTGCCATATCTGCTTCGATTGCTTCAGTCCTGGTGCGAGTTTCTTCCTTCTCTCACCTTAGTTCTTCCCTGCTGAGGCGTAGCAGCTCTAATGCCTCTTTCAACTCGGCCTCAAGATCGCGGTTGTCTTGTTGGGCCATCTTCGCTTCTCTTAAGCGTCGCTTGTATGTCTTTTCTGGTTCGAGATCGTAAGGAACGATTTCCTTCCCAGTGCGGGTTCTTCGCATATACCTAAGAAAGCACCTGCAAAAGTCACTCAAGTAGAGAGGTTAGTAGACACGGGGGCAAGTGCCCCAAGAGCAAACCGTACCGGCTCGGTCTAGACAAAGTCCCCGGCAACGGCGCCAAAAACTTGTTCGCTCCAAACGGTGTGTGCAAGCTTTAAATTTATAACCCTAGACTTAAGCTTAAAACAAGGATGCGAACCCGCAGTGTACGGGTCAATCGTAGTAAAAGCAAGGAATTCCAGGGGTCGATCACAGGGACTCAGTGAAACAAAGTCCGATAACGGTAAGCTTCGTAATTACTAACCACAAGAGTAATTAAAACAATCAAAGATGAATAAGAAGTCAATAAAGCAAACATGCAATTCTAGGGATTAAAGAATCTAGTTGTGGTTCCAACTCAAGATCTAAAGATAAGCGGACAAAGCTGAGGTTTTTGCATAGGGAAGGTGTTACTAAAGTGGAGTAGATCACCGGGTAAGTCTCACTACTCACTAATCCCAAACCGTAACTCCTATTACCGGGTAAGTCTCAAGGAATTAAGATAAAGAACTATAACCTCAAAACTAACACACCATCTAAGGGAATAGAATCAACCTTTACCGGGTAAGTCTCAGGCTAACTCACAAAGATTTAATGAAAGCACACTCAAACCCCAATAAAGGATAAAACTTTATTACCTACACTTATGATCGTTGGTACACAAACTAAGGAATTACCGGGTAAGTCTCATCCTAAGCTTGCTTCGAACCAGGAAAGGTGTAATAAGAATAGGATTTGGCAAACTCTAACACTTAACTCTCAGTTTAGGATCGGATAAGTCACCTCGGTCAACCGAATTCCACCCCGGCCGAGATGTTCATCAACTGAACGAGATGCTTAGGGTTAAGGTAAAGACTCGAACTTTCAGGGTCCTACTGGAATCTAAGATTATTCTATCATTGTTTTCTCCACAACCTTCAACCAATCACCCTAGAATCACACAAGGAAATTAGCCACTCATCATCATGAAAGTATTAATCAAATATATGGGAAGAAGGTGAATATTTGAACAAGAAGAATTTAATGAAAAGACTTCAATAACTGAATCAAATATCACAACAAAAGTGTTTCTTGGATAGCAATCAAACAAGAGAAGACAAAAAGGAAGGGAATCTAAGATAATCTTACAAAAACCCGTCAAAAAGCTATAAAAGCTATGATCTTCAATCTTCCTTCAACCTTCAAAAAGGTTCTTCAAATCCCCCAACTGGAGTAGGGTTGCTGCATGCTATGCGGGATCTCCAACTGTATGCAGGATAAGCGGTGTATGCCGGATGTCGGATTTGTGGAAATCCATCCCTTTTTAAAGGAAAATAATCCTCCAAAGATAATATATCTTAGAAAGATCTTTTCCCATAAAAATAGGTAAAATATAAGATCTATAATATCTTCTTCCTTCCAGGAGCCAAGCCCAAAAATATAAGATCACTTTCCAAATATAAAAGATCCAGCCAAGAATAAAAATATTTTCGCCGCGTCCTAGGTATTCGCCTCGGTCGAGTCGGCTCCTCTGGATCACCTCGGTCGAGATGAATCTGTGATCAACCGAGGTGAATCACAACTGAATGTGAAATCTCTCAAAACTGGTCCAAAGTGAATCTTTAATCCATGGCTATGCTTCCTGGATGGTTCCTTATGTTCCTCAATGTAGCTCCAATGACTCCATAGCTCTTTTTTGCTCCTTTTTGATGCAAAATGTGCCATTTTACCTATGATTACAACAAAACTAGGTGTAGACCTCGATTCTCGCAAAGGTAGATGAAATGGTAATATAATCACATAATGTACATACAAACATGCAGATTATGAAAGATAAAACGTCAAAACAAACCCCAAAATATAGACTATAATTCATGCTATCACAAAACGTCCCGTACACTGCAGGTTCGCTAGGAGTTAGGAAAAATATATCGAGTTATAAATTGAAAACTTTTGCGTGTCACGTTCTTAGCGTAACAAGTTTTTGGTGCCGTTGCCGGGGACTAGGTTAAGATTGAGTCTTAGTTTGTGATTGTTTATAGTGTATGTCTTTCTTGTTGCTTTTGATCTTGTTTGGTTTGTGTCTTTGCTTTTCAGGACATCTCTCACTCTTTAGGTGCATGCGAAGATTACGTGGCAAGGATTTAGCTCCATTCGATCCCGAACCGGAGAAAACCCTTAGAACTAGATCCAAGAGCATCAGAAAGGGAAAGGAGATGGCCGGAAGAGATCTCCAAGCTGAGTTGGATGAAGCTTTAGAGCAAATTAGACTAAGAGATGAAGCCTTGGAGAATGAGAGGAGACTTGCCAATGAGAGGCAAGAAGCAACTAGGAGGGAGATTGAAGAGATTAGGCAAGCTCTTGTGCAAAGAGAGCTTAATCGCCAACAACCTCCACCTCCACCACAACCGCAGCCGGCGGTCAATATTCGGGTTGTGTCCATTGCTATTGAAGAGCCACAAACGTTAGGGCAACGTATGGATCCGGCACAAAGAGCACACCGTCCGGGTGTGAACTTAGGAGATCCCACAGCCCATGATTACGAGCTCCGCCCTCAAGTTCTACTAATGATCCGGAATAATCAATTTGGAGGGATGGAAGGAGAGTCTCTTCATCAACACTTGATGAACTATGAGATCTTGATGGAGACTCTAAGACAACCTAGATTGGAGAGCAACAACCATAAGATTAGGGCTTTCTCCTTCTCACTTAAGGATAAAGCCTTGGCTTGGTATCAATCTATTCCGCAAGGGCGAGTAAGAACTTGGGAGGAGATGACAACCGAGTTTTTTACAAAGTTCTTCCCACCATCCAAGACTACCGAGTTAAGAGGGAAGATCAATGCCTTTGTGATGAAGGATAGAGAAAGCCTATTCAAATCTTGGGAGAGGTTCAAGGACCTTCTCCTAGATTGTCCACACCATGGAATGCCGAAGATAGAGTTATTGGAGATCTATTTCAAGGGGCTTGATGAGGATAGCCAATTCAAGCTTCAATCACTTTCCGGTGGAACCTTTATGGAGAAGAATGTGGATGAGGCTTGGGAGTTTGTAGAGAAGCAATCTTTGGTGATAGAGAAGTACTCTCATAGGAAGAGTGATGGGAGAAAACCGGGAGTTTATGAAGTGAGTGAAGTCACCATGAGCAACTACAAGCTTGACGCAATCAACAATGAGCTGAAATCTTTGAGGGAGTTGTGTGCTACAACTTTGAAGAATCAAGCAAGCCCTCAAGTGCAAGTGCAAGCAAACTTGTCTTCCAAGGAGGAAGATGTGAACTACATAGGAAGGGGCAATTTCAACAATTATCAAGGCCCTAGGAACTTCAACAACAACCGGCAATACAATAATTACCGGCCTAACCACAACCATCCCGGGTTCTCCTATTCTAACCTGGATGGTGCCTTGAATCCTCCCGCTTCCACAAGTGTAGCACCACCGCCTAAGGCTTCACAAGAGCCTCCACCCGAATTTACTCAACCTCCAAAGGATAGAACCGAGATAATGTTTGAGCAATTGCTTGGAAGGTTGAGTGGACTTGAGAGCACAGTGACTTCAATTTCTAAGGCTCAAAAGGTGTTGGAAGCACAAGTGTTCCAAAAGGCGGGTGAAGCTCATAGAGACCCGGAAAAGCTTCCCGGAAGAACCGAAGATAACCCGAGAGGCCAAGTGTTGGCCATTACAACAAGAAGTGGACTGAGCATGAAGGATCCCTTACCTAAGGGAAATGACAAGGGGAAGCAAGTAGTGGTAGAGGAAGAGACCTTGCAAGAAGAAGGAGGAAAGAACAAGGAAAATGAGCCAACATATGTGGCACCACCTCCATACAAGCCACCACTACCATTCCCACAATCACGAGCAAGAGCTCGTTTGGACAAACACTTCGGTAAATTCCTTGAACTTATGTCTAAATTGCATATTAACATTCCGTTCATGGATGCTATTCTAGGTATGCCGGCATATGGCAAGTTTTTGAAGGAAATACTCTCCAACAAGAGGAAGTTGGAAGAGTATGGAGAAGTGAGGATGACAAAGAGGTCCTCGGAATTGATTCAATCTATGAAGGAGGAGATGCCTCCCAACCTAAGAGATCCTGGATCTTTTTGTGTGCCAATTGGAGTGGGAGAAGTGAAGTATGAGGCCCTATGTGATCTTGGGGCAAGTGTAAGCATTATCCCGCTTGCACTTTGCAACAAGGTTGGGCTAGGAGAGCCAAAGCCGGTCAAAATGACTCTTTACATGGCGGACCGTTCAATCACTCACCCCGTAGGAATCTTAGAAGACATACCGGTGCTGATCGGGAAGTTCTATGTGCGAATAGACTTCGTTGTTTTGGACATCCCGGCGGACTACCAGGTTCCTATCATTTTGGGAAGGCCGTTCTTAGCCACTTCCGGATGCTTGGTGGATTGTAAAAATGGAATTCTCTCCTTCAACATTGGAGAAGAGAATATTAAGTTCAAACAATCCACAATGATGAAGGGGCCAGCCCTTGGTGAAGATGTGTTCAACATTGTCGAGTAAGAAGAGTCTAGAGAAGTTGTGAGCTCGATCTTGATCAAGGACCCCTTGGAGAAGGTTCTTAGTTTGAGTTTGATGGAGGAAGGAGTTGAGGAGGCTTGCAATGAAGAAATCAAGGCTTTGGATGCATTGAAAAAGGAGACAAGAGCTGAATTTGAAGTACACAAAGGTGTGCTGAATTGCTGTGTGAACCACGCCCGTGGTTTTGCCCGTGGAACCTACTGGAGTGCTCCAAAAGGCTAGCTTTGCAAGTTCCACGGCTGTGGTTGTGCCAAAGCCTGTGGTTTTGCCCGTGGTTTCTCCAGAAACTGCATTGGTTGTTGATCAAGCTTCAAGGAGCTTTGGGGAGTCTTCCATGGCTTTGGATTCATCTCAACCAACATTGTATGGAGCGTCTCCAACCGATAAAGTTCCTCCTAAACTCGAACTAAAACCCCTCCCCTCTCATTTGAAGTATGCTTTTCTTGGTGAGAATTCTACATATCCGGTTATTATTAATGCATGCTTGAATGATGATGAGTTGAATAGATTATTACATGAGTTGAGACTGCATAGGAAAGCTATAGGCTATACCATTGATGATTTAGTTGGCATTAAACCTTCTTTGTGCATGCATAAGATCTTAATGGAAGACAACTATAAACCTTCAATTGAACCTCAAAGAAGACTAAACCCAATCATGAAAGAAGTACTAAAGAAGGAGATTCTTAAATTGCTAGATGCGGGAATAATTTTCCCGATTTTGGATAGTAAGTGGGTTAGTCCCGTGCATGTGGTTCCTAAGAAGGGTGGGATGACCGTAGTAACCAATGAGAATAATGAACTAATCCCAACTAGAACGGTTACGGGATGGTGGATGTGTATACACTATAGGAAGCTAAATGTTGCCTCTAGGAAAGATCACTTCTCTCTTCCTTTCATGGACCAAATGCTAGAGAGATTAGCTCAACATTCCCATTTTTGTTACTTAGATGGCTATAGTGTATTCTTCCAAATCCCTATTCACCCCGATGATCAAGAGAAAACCACATTCATGTGTCCTTGGGGTACATTTGCATATAGGAGAATGCCATTTGGGTTGTGTAATGCACCCGCCACCTTTCAAAGGTGTATGATGGCTATCTTTTCTGGGTATATTGAAAATATCATGGAAGTGTTTATAGATAATTTCTCTGTTTATGGATCTTCATTTGATGATTGTTTAGCTAACTTGTCCTTGGTGCTTAAGAGATGTGAGGAGACAAATCTAGTCTTGAATTGGGAGAAATGCCACTTCATGATAAGTGAAGGTATTGTGTTGGGACACTTGGTTTCCAACCGAGGCATTGAGGTTGATAGGGCTAAGATAGAAACCATAGAGAAGTTGCCACCACCTACCTCGGTGAAGGGGGTAAGGAGTTTTCTAGGGCATGCCGGTTTTTACCGGAGATTTGTTAAAGATTTCTCTAAAATTTCTAAGCCTCTTACTAACCTACTAATGAAAGATGTTGAGTTTGTTTTCTCCAAGGATTGCCTTGAGACTTTTTGTAGGTTGAAGAATGCTTTGATCACCGCTCCTATCATGCAACCTCCGGATTGGAGTTTACCGTTTGAGATCATGTGTGACGCGAGTGATGTAGCCATTGGGGCTGTTTTGGGACAAAGGAAAGATGGGCTCACACATGCCATCTATTATGCTAGCAAGACGCTAGATGAAGCCCAACTCAATTATGCTACAACCGAGAAGGAGTTGCTAGCGGTTGTGTATGCATTTGAGAAGTTCCGCTCGTATCTTGTTGGAGCGAAGGTCATTGTATATACGGATCATGCTGCGATCCGTTATCTCCTTACTAAGAAGGATGCCAAACCTCGTTTGATTCGGTGGATCCTTCTTCTTCAAGAGTTTGATTTGGAAATCCGGGATAAGAAGGGGTCCGAAAATTCTGTGGTGGACCATCTTAGTAGGCTACCTCCCTTGGAGCTTGAAAGAGATGGCATCCCGATTGATGACTCATTCTAGGATGAGCAATTGCAATTGATGGAGGAGTGTCTACTTCAAGTGTCTAGAGGAAGTGAGCCATGGTATGCCGACATTGTGAACTATCTTGTGTGCGAGGAGGTGCCTCCCGGTTTGTCATATGCCCAACGGAAAAAGTTCTTCAAGGATGTGAGGCATTACTATTGGAGTGAGCCTCTCTTGTTCAAGAGAGGGCCGGATGGAGTCTTTAGGAGATGCATACCGGAGGATGAGGTGGAGAGTGTGATCCGCCATTGTCACTCTTTGCCATGTGGAGGCCATGCTAGCTCACACAAGACATGTGCTATGGTGTTGCAATCGGGTTTCTTTTGGCCAAGTTTGTTCAAAGATGTGCAGAATTTTGTGGTAGCTTGTGATGCTTGCCAAAGGACGGGCAACATCTCAAGGAGGAATGAGATGCCCTTGAACAACATACAAGAGGTGGAGATATTTGATGTTTGGGGTGTGGACTTCATGGGGTCATTCCCCTCTTCGTGTGGCAACCTTTACATCCTATTGGCGGTGGACTATGTCTCGAGATGGGTAGAGGCAATCGCCTCTCCTACAAATGATGCCAAGGTTGTGGTGCGGTTCTTCCATCGAGTGATCTTCCCTAGGTTTGGAACACCAAGGGTGATCTCAAGTGATGGAGGGAAGCACTTCACCAATAGGAACTTCGGGACACTTTTGGCTAAGTATGGGGTGACTCATAAGGTCGCAACAACTTACCATCCCCAAACTAGTGGCCAAGTGGAGATCTCCAACCGGGAGATAAAAGGAATTCTTGAGAAGACGGTTTCAAGGACGAGAAAGGATTGGGCTATGAAGCTCGATGATGCTTTGTGGGCTTATAGAACCGCCTTCAAGACACCGATTGACACCACTCCCTACAAGCTAGTTTATGGCAAGTCTTGCCACCTTCCGGTAGAGATGGAGCATATGGCGTATTGGGCCATTAGGTGGCTGAATTTTGACCTCAAGGAGGCCGGTGAGAAGAGGTTGCTTGATATGAATGCTCTTGAGGAGATCCGGTTGGATGCCTACAAAAACGCCCGGATCTACAAAGAAAGGATCAAATGTTGGCATGACAAGCGTCTCATCCCGAAGGAGTTGAGTGAAGGCGACCTTTTCCTTCTCTTCAACTCAAGGTTGCGGCTCTTCCCCGGAAAGCTAAAGTCAAGATGGACGGGTCCTTATATGGTGAAGAAGATCTTTCCCCATGGAGCGGTTGAGATAGGTGGGGAGCATTGTGGAGATTTTAAGGTGAATGGGCATTGGTTGAAGAAGTATATCCCGGGAGCTCCGGTGGATATGATTGTCCCACTTCACCTTGAGTGAGACGCCCCCGAATTTGGTCAAGCTAATGACCTTTAAAGAAGCGCTTAATGGGAGGCAACCCAGTGGTAATAGTGTTTCCCTTTTCGTTTTTATTTTGTTTTTCATTTTTCGGTTTTTTGTGTGTTTGGTGTGCTTTGTGTGTGTGCTAGAGTCTTGGTAGCATGGAAGCCTTGCATGGCATGTGGATGATGATGATGAGTCCTTCATCAATTGTGGGTGGAGCGGACGCGAGACTTGGACGGCTAGCGGCGCCTAGCGCGGATCCCGATGCCATAACGAACACTTTGAGCTCTCTACCATCGTTGATAGGATCATCCTACATCACTCCATTTGAGTAATCCCAAATACCAAAGCAAACCACTTTTACATTGTGAGAACCCTCTTTCACTCTTCTTTACTTCATTTACATATTGGGGACAATGTGCTTCTAAGTATGGGGTGGGGTTTGCATGATCTTTTGCATGATTTGCATCTAGGACAGTTTCTTGTTGTCACATATATTACTAGCTTTTTGCATTGTACATACATATTTTGAAAAATTCAAAAAAATCAGAAAATTTAAAAATTTTTAGTGCTTCTAAGCTTGGGAATGACCCTTATGATGAGATTGTCTTGTGAATTGGCTATGGATGGCCTCGTGTGTTGAATAGATCAATGCATATGTGGACTTGAAGTACTTATCTTGAATCCCATGAATGATTTGTGATTATGATGCTTGCATTGATTGGATTGAGGATTGAAAGTCGAAATTACATGCTAGTTCTTGCACATCATCTAGGAATGATTAAGGCGATTCATCTTTCTCTACTTCTCATCTTGATCATGTTGTTTGAGCACCTCAATTGATATAAATTTGAGCTCTTTTGACCCATCCGGGAATAGGAGCATGTTAGTGTGTTGAGTGTGTGAAAAGCAAGTGTGGGGTGAAGTTGTTGATGGATGAATGTTATGAATGAAGTGCTGAATTTGTTGTGAAAGTGTAGACAAAAATATAGGTTTAGGGACGTTGGTTTAAATGACGAGTAACTCGGCACCATTCACATAATCGGGTGTTTGTGCCTTGCCAAAGTCAAATAAACCGATAGTCCTAACGAGCTTTGGTATGTGTGCCCGGTGTGGATGCACCTCGAAAAATAAAAAAGCCCAAGGATCGCTAATCACCAATCGGATTTTGTACACCAATGCCATTGTCTCAAAAATAAGTGAAAGGAAAAGAAAAGAAAAGAAAGAAAAAAATGGAGAAAAATATACACTTGTGGGAAGTTGATCAAAAATATGAAGTTGTGGTTGTTTAGTTCCTTTCCCGGATTAGCATCACATGACCTTAGAAAAATTTCCACCTAATCACAACGTTTCTTAGCCTCTTATTTCCTAAGTCCTTGTGACCTATTTGCATGTGTGTAAGACTTAGTGATCTAGATTGAATATGCTCATGATCATCTTGACTTCTTCATTTTTACATTTTATGCATGCTTTCGAGTTAAGTAAAATTGTCTTTCCGTGCCTTCATTTATTTGATACATGATTTCTTGTCCATTGCCATGAAACATGACTATGAAGGTGATTCAATATTAGAAGCACAACTCCAAAAAGATTTTGTCGTTTTTCTGCATGCATAAATCATGTCATCTTTTAGTCTATAGTTGGGACTTTCCTCGGGGACGAGCAAACCTTAAGTATGGGGTATTTTTGATAACACGATTTATGACATTAGTTTAGGCACTCATTTAGATGGTTTTTCCGCTCATTCATGCATGGTTTGCACTAGTTCGTGACGATTTGCACTCAACATGTATTATGTCGAGATAGACGTCTACACGGACTTTTGCATGTTTTGTAGGTATTTTGGGAGCTTTAGGAGTTTAATCAATACATTTGAGGATCGTTCCTCGAGATGACACACCTTCGGACTCATTGGGAAGCAAGCTAGGAGCTAAGGAGGACACATGGGACCTTGTTGGTGCATGCCTTGCACCAAATTGATGGTTGATGATCCAAAACAAGCTGCATCACCCAAAACCACGGCCACTGGGATTTCCACGAGCGTGGAAATAGGCCGTGGTTTTCCCTATACAGCTGTGACAGCTGTCCCACGATCTCCATGGCCGACTCTTGCAATTTGTGGAGAATAAAAGGTGGTCCTGCAGGCTGTTGAGGACAGACCCCATCACTCCCATTCTCTCCCACGCTCTCAACAACACATATTCTCTCATTGGAAGATTGGATTGGAGCTACTCTTGGAGGAGAAGAAATGTTTCCATTGGAGAAGAAGAGAAGAAGACACCATTCTTAGTTTTTCATAGTTTTGAGTGAGCTTTGTGAAGACGTTTTGCAAGGATTTGTAAGAAACGATTGAACCTTCTTTTGAAGGGTTGTAAGTCTTTCTTGAACTCATATTCAGCTTGGATTTCTTTGTTCCACTTGTTTCAACTTTCTTTCTTTTCATTTCCTTGTTATGGAAGTCATGAATGTATGCTTGTTGAGTTTGATTGTTGAGATGCATGTTGTTGGCTAAATATATGCGATTCTAGGGTAAGGGAAAGATGGTTATGGCTTGGACTATGATAGAATGGACTTAGATGTACCTTTGGATGAATTGTTTGCTCGAACCTAGCCTCTATTGTAAATCACGTCTTGTTCTAGTACATTCCACGGCCGTGGTTCTTGATGAACTACCCGTGATTTTGATTGACTTGCTTGTTTTGATGAATCTAAGTGCTAGAATGTTAGATTGTTGAAATCCTAGTGTTTGTTGAGCTAAATCTATCCTAGGGTGACCTAGTGTTAGCAACTAACTGTTAGAAGAGACCTACCCGGTGATTCTTGCTCTTAGATACCGAAGATGACGAACTCTAGGTAGTAGTGAGCCTCACAAGCCGCTATTGGACTGAGTGTGCTAGGATAGGTGTTTAGGACTTGCCTTCCCGAGACTTACCCGGTAAGGAGAGGTTAGATCCCTAGATAACCATCCGGTTTGGGTAGATATCCCTACCTTAGGCTCTTAGAGACTTACCCGGTAATAGGACCTTAGGTGCGGGATTAGTGGATCATGAGACCTACCCGGTTATTGACCCCACTTGAGAAACATTCCTTCCGAACATACCATAGTTAACCCAAAGAATGATTAGAAGCTTGAGTCCAATGCCATAATCGGAATTTCCAACCCCTAGAATCCACTTTTCTCTTTTTGATCACATATTTCGTGTTTGCCTTGTTTATTTGTGTTTTAGCTTGATTTCTCAGTTTGTTTTGCCACCTTATATCATTGTGATCCTTGATTGATCACCACACAAAACCAAACCCAAAAACATTGAGATTTTCATTTCTTTAATTCTTTCTCTTTTCTTAGTTTAGATCAACACAATCCTTAGTCACTATTTAACTCGATTTCACCTCAGTCTTTGTGTTCGACCTCGGAATACTATCCTTACTACAAAACGTCCCGTACATTGCGGGTTCGCTAGGAGTTAGGAAAAATATATCAAGTTATAAATTTAAGACTTTTGCGTGTCACGTTCTTAGCGTAATAGAGAGCTAGCCAGAGGAGGACTTCTCAGACTGGACAATCTGAGAAGAGACATCGTACAACACCGACTTGTGCAGGAGCATCTGGATACGGGCGAGGTCAAACTCAGGGCCGCTCAAGTGTTCTAGTGTCTGCATAGACTATTGAGAGAGGCCAGCAGTGTTACAACTGCGGGGCCTATGGTCATGTTAGGGCTGATTGCCCGAGAGCACCACTGACTTGCTTCTTGTGTGGGAAGCCAGGACATAGAGCTACGTTTTACCGACAGGGCAAAGCGTCATCACAATAGGGTTCTTCCCCTGCAGGTGCATTAGGAGGTGGGCAGAGACCGTCTCAGCATCAGGGACAGGGACAACAGATAGTCCCAGAGACACCTGCTACTCAAGGTTCGGCTCTTGGACTGAGTAGTGGTAGAGGTAGAGAGGCTAGTATGAGTGACGCCCAAGGAGTTCGAGGCTGTGCTTTTGAGCTAAGGAGTGTTGAGGAGACGCCAACACCAGTTGCTACAGGTTCCATTCTGTTACATGGTTTACATGTCAGAGTTTTATTTGATACGGGTGCTACGCATTCATTTATTTCTGTTGATTGTGTTGAGCGTTTGAGTTTGTCTACCATAGAGGGGACATCCTTTACTATAGCGTTACTTGATGGTAGTAGGGTCAAAGGTACCCAGGAGATACGTAGTTTTCCCCTACGTTTAGGGACTCATGTATTACTTGTTGATTTCTTAGTCATGCCTCTGATGCATGAAGAAGTCATATTAGGTATGGATTGGATGCGTAGACACCGTGCGGTGTTAGATGTGGGTAAGAGAGCTGTTACAGTCTCTACCGACAAAGGGCCGATAGAGTTCTTCCGGGGTTGGGACGTTGGGGAGACAGGATCTGTTATCAGCGCTATACGAGCAGCGAGGTTGATAGCACAGGGATGTGATGCCTTTTGGTGCTACGCCATGAAGGATGGAGAGAGTCCAGCTTTAGAGGACATACTAGTGGTTTGTGAGTTTACAGAGATGTTTGTAGAGCCGTCTAGCTTGCCGCCTCAAAGAAGCGTAGATTTTAGCATCGAGTTGGAGCCTGGCACGAAACCGATCTCGAAGGCCCCATACTGTATGGCACCTGTCGAGATTTTGGAGATGAAGAAGCAACTCGAGGAGTTGGCTGAGAAGGGCTTCATACGCCCTAGTGTATCACCATGGGGTGCACCTGTCCTCTTCGTGCGGAAGAAGGACGGATCGTTGAGGTTGTGTAAAGATTACAGAAAGCTGAACAAGGTGACCATCAAGAGCAGGTATCCATTGCCTCGTATTGATGATCTACTTGATCAGCTTCAGGGAGCGACGGTCTTCTCCAAGATCGACTTACGTTCAGGATATCACCAGTTGAGGGTGATATAGCAGGATGTGCACAGGACGGCATTTCGTACCCGTTATGGACACTACGAGTTTGTAGTGATGCCATTTTGGTTGACGAATGCCCCAACAGTTTTCATGGAGTTGATGAACAATATCTTCATCGACTTCTTGGATCGGTTGGTGGTGGTCTTTATTGACGACATTCTGGATACTCTCGTAGCAGAGAGAAGCATGCCGTTCATCTGAGGACCGTTCTACAGATTTTGAGGGATATAGAGATGTACGCCAAGCTCTCTAAGTGTGAGTTCTGGATGTATGAGGTTGCTTTCCTTGGACATATCGTCTCCGCCGATGGGATTATGGTAGATCCGGCAAAGATCGAGTCTGTTGCTGCATGGACGACACCGACGAACGTCAACGAAGTGCGTAGCTTTCTTGGCCTAGCCGGTTATTACAGACGCTTTGTAGAGTGATTTTCTATGATTGCCCGTCCACTGACGAGTCTTTAGAGAAAGACTACCAGATTTGTATGGACGGACTAGTGCGCTCAGAGTTTTGAGGAGTTGAAGAGGCGTTTGACTTCTGGTCTTGTCTTGGCACAACTAGAGGGTTGTGACGATTTCGTGGTCTACAGTGATGCATCCAAGCTAGGCTTGGGATGTGTATTGATGTAGAGAGGCAGAGTGATTACTTATGCATCTTGACAACTGAAGACGTATGAGGAGAACTACCTGACTCATGAATTGGAGTTGGCAGCGGTAGTTCATGCTTCGAAGATCTGGAGACATTACCTGTATGGTGCTACATGTCAGATCTTCACATACCATAAGAGTCTGAAGTACATTTTCACACAGCGGGAATTGAATAACCACCAGCGTCGGTGGCTTCAGTTGATCAAGGACTTTGACCTTGAGATTTTGTATCACCTTGGCAAGGCGAATGTTGTAGCAGACGCCTTGAGCAGGAAGACGCCTCGAGAGATGACGATAGCTAGATTGACAGTACAACCCCAACTTCAGAGGGATCTAGCTTGGCTAGAGATGGACATCCAGTTCCTTGATGAGGATGCCTAGTTGTTTGCTCTAGAGGTTCTACTTGGTCTGTTGGATCTCATCCAACAGAAGCAGGGGACCTACCCGACCTTAATGAGGATCAGAGATAGGATGTCTCATGAAGAGGCACCCCAGTTCACTATTGGGAAAAATGGAGTTATGAGGCGACATAATCGTATTTGTGTCCTTGCAGACGCAGAGTTGAGACAGCGGATCTTGCAGGAGGCTCATTGTACACCTTACTCAGTACACCTAGGTACGAGTAAGATGTATCATGATGTGAGACACTCATATTGGTGGGAGGGCTGAAGTCCGACGTAGCCAGATTTGTGACCCAGTGTGCGACCTGTCAGCAGGTCAAGATAGAGCATTTCAGACCTGGAGGTGAGCTCCATCTACTACCAGTACCGTAGTGGAAGTGGAAGGACGTCTCCTTGGATTTTGTGACCGGGTTGAGGACCAGTAGGAGCTTTGATGCCATCTAGGTGATTATTGATAGACTGACAAAGATAGCACGTTTTATCCCTATTAGAGAGACGTGGCCGGTGAGTAGATTGGTTGAGGAGTACACTAGACAGATAGTGAGACTCCATGGTGTTCCGAGGACGATCGTCTCTGATCGTGATGGACGGTTTACCTCGAGGTTTTGACAGCAGATTCAGACTACCTTAGGGACGAGTCTACACTTTACGACCGCGTTTCATCCCCAAACGGGTGGTCAGTTAGAGAGGATCATCCAGACCTTAGAGGACATGCTGCGAGCCTGTGTGTTGGATTGAGGACAGGGATGATCTAATTACCTCCCACTCGTTGAGTTCTCATACAACAACACTTGGCATGCATCTATAGAGATGGCTCCCTATGAGGCACTATATGGACGTAGGTGTCGTACACCTTTTATGTTGGGATGAGCCTAGCAGTATCAGTGGGATAACACTAGAGCAGATTTAGAATGATATGGCTCGAAGTTTTATGCAGATAGGACGCGTCAACCTCTAGAGTTCAGAGTAAGAGCTCATGTCTGGTTGAGAGTGTCCCCGACGCAAGGCGTCCGATGTTTTGGCATTAAGGGGAAGCTGAGTCCCCGATATGTCGGTCCTTTTGAGATACTGGATAGAGTTGGGAGAGCAGCCTATAGATTAGCATTACCTCCGAGGTTAGAGGGTGTTCACCTTGTATTTCATGTGTCTCAGCTGAGGGAGTACATACCAGATCCGAGGCACATTGTGAGTTATGATGGTCTGGTGTTTGAGCCCGACCACAACTTTGTAGAGCACCCTATAGCAGTCCTAGAGCGAGGTGTGAGACGCCTGCGCTCGAAGGACATTCCTATGATGAGGATACAATGGTCGAGACGAGGACCTGATGAGGCTACCTGGGAGACAGAGGATGGTATCCAGAGGAACTATCCAGAGTTCTACGCTGAGTTAGAGGTGTTCGCTCCAAACAGTGTGTGCAAGCTTTAAATTTATAACCCTAGACGTAAGCTTAAAACAAGGATGCGAACCCGCAGTGTACGGGTCAATCGTAGTAAAAAGCAAGGAATTCTAGGGGTCGATCACAGGGACTTAGTGAAACAAAGTCCAATTACGGTAAGCTTTAGTAATTACTAACCACAAAGCAATTTAAAACAATCAAAGATGATATAGAAGTCAATAAAGGAGATATGCAATTCTAGGGATTAAAGCATCTAGTTGTGGTTCCAACTCAAGATCTAAAGATAAGCGGACAAAGCTGATGTTTTTGCATAGGGAAGGTGTTACTAAAGTGGAATAGATCACCGGGTAAGTCTCACTACTCACTAATCCTAAACCGTAACTCCAATTACCGGGTAACTCTCAAGGAATTAAGATAATGAACCATAACCTCAAACTAACACACCATCTAAGGGAATAAAATCAACCTTTGCCGGGTAAGTCTCAGGCTAACTCACAAAGATGGGATGGAAGCACACTCAAACCCCAATAAAGGATAAACCTTTATTACCTACACTTATGATCTTAGGTAAACAAACAAAGGAATTACCGGGTAAGTCTCATCCTAGGATTGCATTGGACCAGGAAAGGTGTAATAAGAATAGGATTCGGCAAACTCTAACACTTAACTCTCAGTTTCGGATCAGATAAGTCACCTCGGTCAGCCAAATTCCACCCCGGCCGAGATGTTCGTCGACTGAGCGAGATGCTTAGGGTTAAGGTTAAAGACTCGAACTTTCAGGGTCCTACTGTGATTAAGATCATTCTATCATTATTTTTCCCACAACCTTCAGCCAATCACCCTACAATCACACAAAGAAATTAGCCACTCATCATCATGAAAGCAATAATCAAATATATGGGAAGAAGGTGAATATTTGAATAAGAAGAATTTAATTAAAAGACTTCAATAACTGAATCAAATATCACAAAAAAGCGTTCCTTGGATAGAAATCCAACAAGGCAAGACAACAAGGAATGGAATCTAAGATAATCTTACAAAAACCCTTCAAAAGCTATAAAAGCTACAATCTTCCTTCTTCAACCTTCAAAAAGGTTCTTCAAATCTCCCAACTGGAGTATGGCTGTAGCGGTGTAAGCGGGATCTCCAACTGTATGCGGATGTATGCAGCGTGTCGGATTTGTGGGAAATCCGACCTTTTTAAAGGAAAATTACTCTCCAAAGATAAGATATCTTAGAAAGATCTCTTCCCATAAAAATAAGTAAAATATATGATCCAGTATATCTTCTTCTTTCCAGGAGCCAAGCCTAAAAATATAAGATCTCTTTCCAAAGATAAAAGATCTCAGCCAAGAATAAAATATTCTCGCCGCGTCCTAGGTATTCGCCTCGGTCGAGTCGACTTCCCTGGATCACCTCGGTCGAGATGAATCTGTGGTCAACCGAGGTGAGTCACAACTGAATGTGAAATCTCTCAAATCTGGTCCAAAGTGAATCTCTAATCCATGGCTATGGTTCCTGGAGGGTTCCTTATGTTCCTAAATGTAGCTCCAATGACTCCATAGCTCCTTTTGCTCCTTTTTGATGCAAAACGTGCCATTTTACCTACGATTACAACAAAACTAGGTATAGACCTCGATTCCCGCAAAGGTAGATGAAATGGTAATATAATCACATATTATACATACAAACATGCAGATTATTGAAGATAAAACGTCCAAACAAACCCCAAAATATAGACTATAATTTATGCTATCAAAATACCCCATACTTAGCCCTTGCTTGTCCCCAAGCAAGTTCTGCATATAAAAGACAAGATAGAATGGATTGATAGTCAAGAAAGTCAATGAAAAGTCTTTCAAAACATTTTTATAGTGTGCAAAAATCATAGATCACTCTAAGAGAATACTTCATGGAATTTAAAATCAAAATATGATCAAAACATTTTATAAGTATAAGAAAGTTGTTCATCTTTGCATAAAATCATAGAATGCATAATAAGTCATAATCATCGAAATTAATCATGCATAATCCAGTTTAAACCGCTAAGTCAATCAACAAGCTCGAGGTCTCAAGGGCTTCCCAAAAGAAAGGTCAAGAAACGTGTAGGGTAGGGATGTATGTAAGGTAATGTGGTGCTAGAATCCGGGAAAAGGATATACTTCACTTTCACTTTGACTTTCAACATCTTCCACCAATAAGCTTTGCTTATTTCACACTTTTTCTTTTACTTTACTTTTTGGGATGCATGGACAGAGGTGCACAATAACCGAAGCCTAGGAAATCAGCAATCATCAATTTCTTGAGATGCATCAAACCCTTGATGCACATACCATGACCCGTTAGGAATTTCGCTCAATCCGACTTTGGCAAGACACAAACACTTGTCTATGTGAATGGTGCCGAGTTACTCATCATCATGATTGACTTCCCCAAACCTATTATTACTTTCTAACACTTTCACTTCCAGCCAACTTCTCAACTTTGACTTCACTTGCTTTCACCACTTTGCTTGCTTCCAAATTCCCGGATAGGTAAAGGGAGGCAAAATGTATATGAGGGGCTAAGCATGATTAAGAAGAAGAAGAAGAGAGAAGAATGAATTGCCTTGGTCTTTCCAGGAGGAAAGTGAGAGAACTTATCTTGCGGTGTCAACCTTCAAATTCAACATAATTTGGATAAAAACAAAGTATTAAACATGCCAATAATTTCAAACAAAGCATTTAGCAACTTAAACATATTATAAAACCTTTCAAACAAATAAAGATTTTGTAACACCCCAAATCCGCGGGATTCGGAGCGCTACGGGCGGAGACCTCACAATGGGTCCCGACCCTTAGACTGACAACAATTTCACTGGATCTTTCAACAAGACACAAATAAAGGCCAAAACGAAATACATTTTTATGCAATGCAATGAAACCCGAAACCGTATAAACAAAAGACTACAGCCGAGTCAACAACTCAAACGACCAAACGTCGAAAACATACAATACATAATTATATCTACAAGACTCCACCCACAAACCCATCCTACAATGTACGGACCCCGGCTGCCCACTCTTCCGGATCTCTCGGCCGCGTCCCTAACCTGCAGGGTAACTACAACAATATCGGTATAAAACCGTTAGCTAGCATTCAAGGAATTAGAATCATGGTATTGGCACACACACACATAAGGCATCATAAACACACAACATGTTCCAAAATACACAATCCGGTTTATTATCTTTTTATTATTAGGTCATATCCCGTTCTAATTCAACTTCTTTTGTGACACGAGAATCTTAAAGATCTCGCCCTTGTCCCCTTTCACCATACGGGTTTGTACTTGATGCGGATCAGCATCACCCGATGGGCTGGTCGCAAGGCACCTCCCAGTCATCCCCATTTTGGACTGGACAAGCGGTCACCGCCCGTTATCATACACTTGGGCCAAATATGAACATATAAAGTCGGTGGTCCTATTACCGGTTTAGATGTTATAACATAAGCAATAAACACACACATAAACAATAAACACACACCACCAAACACGCATTGAAACTAATACAGAGAATACGAGCTAAGTAAGTCCGGAGACTTACCTGTATCAAGTCATAACTCTTGATAACTCAAAAGAATTCAATCCGCAACATAGGAACTCAACTACCTGATATAAAAGGAAAGTGGGTCAAGAATATGTCCCAACCTCATATAAGTTTCCAACTTCTAAGATACTAAAGGTTATCTTAAAGAAAAATTACCATTTTACCCTTATAAGAGTAAAAAGACGATTCTACCCCTAGGTCTATAAAACCTAAACAAATTCCTAGAATCCTTCCGAAACATTCTTTGGAACCCAAAACCACAACCCAACACTCAACGGAAAGATATTACTAAGTTGAAAGATTTTCCAACTTCTTAACTTCCATGAAAATCTCACTAACGTCTCACTTTGTTTAAACTTAAAAATCTCATAACTAAATCCCGAAATTCTAAGGAATATATCTAATCCCTCTATGATATACGCTCCCATCACTAGGACTAGGAAATCCCAAAAATCAACTACTAATCCTATAGAAAAATCCAAAAGTGGCTTTAAGATACAAAACCTCACATACTTAGCCAAATCTCCACTCTTATATAAATTGTCCAACTTCCGACTTTGGGACATAATAACTTTCAATCAACTAACTATGATCATACAAACTTAACATTCTCCAACAAATTCCTCATACAAACAATTCATAGGTCCAGCTCCATGCATAGCTCAATCAAACTTGACTTATACAAGTCATTCACAAGTACTCTTTATACCAACCTCTCGACACTTCCAAAACCAACAAGCAATAGACTATAACCTTTATATTCATGTATACCACATTCCTCTTACACACTCACTCACTCACTCATATCTCACATATATTGTACAACTTCAACTAAACTACACCACACCAATACTTAGAAGACCTTCACCCTAACTACTACTATAGCTTAACATACATTAATTAGACATTAACATTACAAAGGCCATCCTTAAACCCCAAAAAAAAAGGTTACTGCAGAAATCTCACCTTACCCACATTGGATAGCCTTCACATAAGGAAGGAGGGAGGGGCGTCGGAAGTCAGCAGAGTAGGCGGCAAGGTGGAGATTGACATCCTCCCTGGCTAGGCTTGAGGTGAGACCAAGCAAGCGCAGTTGTGCTGCCGGAAGTACGGTGGCAACAGGGCGGCCAACAGGTTGTAACCACGCGGCGGTAGGAGGCGCCAAGGTAGCTCATGGCGGTGAAAAAGGCCCAGATGCAAAAGCCGAGCAATCTGGTGGCGGCAAGGCAACCTTCTACGGACGGAGACAGAGTCCTTGGTGGTTGGTTTGCAGCGGTGACGAAGAAAGGCCACCGGAGGCGACTCTCTGCGCAGCGCCCCTGTAGCAGACGGAGGCCGGTGCGTCGCGGTTCCTTGGGCGCCTCTTGTTAGACGGCTAGTGCGTGGGATAGACCGAAGAGAGGAGGCCGGTGTGAGGTTCGTCTGAGGCCGGTGTGATGGTCATTTGAGGCAGCAGGAGAGAAGGAAAGGGAGGGAGGCTGGTTGGCGGCTGGGACGAAGAAGAAGAAGAAAGAGGGAGGGAGGAAGGGTCATGTGCAGCGGCCAAAAGAAAGGAGGGGGTAGAGCGTGGATGGGCATTCAACAAAGGACAGCTAGGGTTAGAGAAAAAAAATAAAAAAAAAAATTAAATAAATAAAAAAAAGGAAAAGGGAAATTTAAACTTAGAACCTACATCTCACCATAATGTCCCAACTAACGGGCCCGGTTCGCAAGTTCGTAAATTTAAGGACCGGAAGAAAAAAAAAATAATAATAATATCAACCGGTCAGGTCCGGCTGATTCGAAATTTATCGAACAAAAATTTTCGAGTATTACATTAGTTCCCCCTTAAAAACAAGTTTCGTCTCGAAACTTTGAATAAGACAATCGTAAGATTGGCATTTATTGTACCAGTCCGGTGTATCTAATCACTACACCAAAAGTCTCATCGTTTCCACATAAGTACCCCTCACATCATCGGTCACAAATAAAACACACATCACTAACCAAGCACTCACGCATGAAATAATTAATTAAACAACAATATCTCACTGATACAAGGCCAAGCCCTAACTCGTCGCTCCCGAGGTTACAACTATCTCTGTATAGGTCTCTGAAAGGTTACGTCTCATATAATCCACAATATCTTAGGTAGCCTTGTCGGCTTTTCATTACACCATTGACTCTGAAATCTATCCATGTACTTACATCATAAGTGCTTGCTACTATGCTCTAGAGTAGCTACTGTATATCTCACCGGTATCGTCCGGCTCAACAGTCTGATCCTCTAATCTGATGACCTAACTCGTGTCTGGTAGGTATCCCTCCAACTAAATCCGTAGAAAACTAGGGTCACCCTCTCCAATATGGGTCGAATGCTAGTTACAATCACTCTCCAAACCGTTTTAAAATCTCAAAAGGTTGTCTTACCCAACTCATCTCTAAATCCTTTGATGACCTTCATGAGGATAATTTATTTAACTTCCTTCTCTTCGTTGTAACCACTTCCTTCTGGTCTTTTAAAAAGATTCCGAATATCAGATCTAGGATAACGTGCTCATATGTCTCCTGACACTTTACTAAGTGTGTAATGCTCTTTGTATCACAAACTCACTTGGTATAATATCCTAATATGACTCAGTCATATCGTTCCTCCCCTAAAGAATCATTATCGGCTCTTGTTTGGGCCTTAAACTAACTTGATATAACTCAATAATCAAAATCTGGTGGTCTTTCTCTGTGTTCTATTGATGTCATCATATTATTTTACAGATCTCTAATATCATTAACTCAACCTCAATCTTCTAACATAGTTCCCAAGATCTTAAGCGGCCTAGAATATTCCCGGAATGACGGTACTAATCACAAACTATTTCAACCACCCTCGCAAAAATATAACCGGACATAACACACATTCCCGCACGAGCACAAAACCAGATATAACATCACACCAAAAACACAAATAACTTAAAGGAAGAACTAGGTCTAACCCGTTGATTCTATCAAAGCTACTAACTCAGCGTAAAACTCAACCAAAGATACTATACTCCGTCTTCCTATTAGCCTCTTCGGTTCTTCGTCTGTGACTAGATCACCATAACTGACAATTTGTCTCGAGTCGTGTAGGTACTCTCTCGACTGATACACATGAACATCGGGTGAACACTCTCTACTCTTGGCGGCTACGCCAACCAGTAAACCACTTTTCCAACTTGTGCTAACATCTGACAAAGGTCCGATATATCGGAACTCAAGTTCCTTCTCGGGTCTTTCTAAATGCAGCATTTCCATTATTTTGCCTTTCGATTTCTCTAACAAAGAAAATCGAACTCCCAATTTACACTGTTGGTTTGGGTTCTTGTCCAACTAAACTTTGATGTTGTATTTCCCCAATTCTTGTTGCAATTCCAAGTAACAAAGGAA
>BSUD01000006.1:132385533-132399383 GCA_033239045.1 Fagopyrum esculentum | reverse complement strand
ATATCTAATCCCTCTATGATATACGCTCCCATCACTAGGACTAGGAAATCCCAAAAATCAACTACTAATCCTATAGAAAAATCCAAAAGTGGCTTTAAGATACAAAACCTCACATACTTAGCCAAATCTCCACTCTTATATAAATTGTCCAACTTCCGACTTTGGGACATAATAACTTTCAATCAACTAACTATGATCATACAAACTTAACATTCTCCAACAAATTCCTCATACAAACAATTCATAGGTCCAGCTCCATGCATAGCTCAATCAAACTTGACTTATACAAGTCATTCACAAGTACTCTTTATACCAACCTCTCGACACTTCCAAAACCAACAAGCAATAGACTATAACCTTTATATTCATGTATACCACATTCCTCTTACACACTCACTCACTCACTCATATCTCACATATATTGTACAACTTCAACTAAACTACACCACACCAATACTTAGAAGACCTTCACCCTAACTACTACTATAGCTTAACATACATTAATTAGACATTAACATTACAAAGGCCATCCTTAAACCCCAAAAAAAAGGTTACTGCAGAAATCTCACCTTACCCACATTGGATAGCCTTCACATAAGGAAGGAGGGAGGGGCGTCGGAAGTCAGCAGAGTAGGCGGCAAGGTGGAGATTGACATCCTCCCTGGCTAGGCTTGAGGTGAGACCAAGCAAGCGCAGTTGTGCTGCCGGAAGTACGGTGGCAACAGGGAAGCCAACAGGTTGTAACCACGCGGCGGTAGGAGGCGCCAGGGTAGCTCATGGCGGTGAAAAAGGCCCAGATGCAAAAGCCGAGCAATCTGGTGGCGGCAAGGCAACCTTCTACGGACGGAGACAGAGTCCTTGGTGGTTGGTTTGCAGCGGCGACGAAGAAAGGCCACCGGAGGCGACTCTCTGCGCAGCACCCCTGTAGCAGACGGAGGCCGGTGCGTCGCGGTTCCTTGGGCGCCTCTTGTTAGACGGCTAGTGCGTGCGATAGACCGAAGAGAGGAGGCCGGTGTGAGGTTCGTCTGAGGCCGGTGTGATGGTCATTTGAGGCAGCAGGAGAGAAGGAAAAGGAGGGAGGCTGGTTGGCGGCTGGGACGAAGAAGAAGAAGAATGAGGGAGGGAGGAAGGGTCATGTGCAGCGGCCAAAAGAAAGGAGGGGGTAGAGCGTGGATGGGCATTCAACAAAGGACAGCTAGGGTTAGAGAAAAAAAAATAAATAAAAATAAATAAATAAAAAAAAGGAAAAGGGAAATTTAAACTTAGAACCTACATCTCACCATAATGTCCCAACTAACGGGCCCGGTTGGCAAGTTCGTAAATTTAAGGACCGGAAGAAAAAAAATAAAATAAATAATAATAATATCAACCGGTCAGGTCCGGCTGATTCGAAATTTATCGAACAAAACTTTTCGAGTATTACATTAGTTCCCCCGTAAAAACAAGTTTCGTCTCGAAACTTTGAATAGCACAATCGTAAGATTGGCATTTATTGTACCAGTCCGGTGTATCTAATCACTACACCAAAAGTCTCATCGTTTCCACATAAGTACCCCTCACATCATCGGTCACAAATAAAACACACATCACTAACCAAGCACTCACGCATGAAATAATTAATTAAACAACAATATCTCACTGATACAAGGCCAAGCCCTAACTCGTCGCTCCCGAGGTTACAACTATCTCTGTATAGGTCTCTGAAAGGTTACGTCTCATATAATCCACAATATCTTAGGTAGCCTTGTCGGCTTTTCATTACACCATTGACTCTGAAATCTGTCCATGTACTTACATCATAAGTGCTTGGTACTATGCTCTAGAGTAGCTACTGTATATCACACCGGTATCGTCCGGCTCAACAGTTTGATCCTCTAATCTGATGACCTAACTCGTGTCTGGTAGGTATCCCTCCAACTAAATCCGTAGAAAACTAGGGTCACCCTCTCCAATATGGGTCCAATGCTAGTTACAATCACTCTCCAAACCGTTTTAAAATCTCAAAAGGTTGTCTTACCCAACTCATCTCTAAATCCTTTGATGACCTTCATGAAGATAATTTATTTAACTTCCTTCTCTTTGTTGTAACCACTTCCTTCTGGTCTTTTAAAAAGATTCCGAATATCAGATCTAGGATAACGTGCTCATATGTCTCCTGACACTTTACTAAGTGTGTAACGCTCTTTGTATCACAAACTCACTTGGTATAATATCCTAATATGACTCAGTCATATCGTTCCTCCCCTAAAGAATCATTATCGGCTCTTGTTTGGGTCTTAAACTAACTTGATATAACTCAATAATCAAAATCTGGTGGTCTTTCTCTGTGTTCTATTGATGTCATCATATTATTTTACAGATGTCTAATATCATTAACTCAACCTCAATCTTCTAACATAGTTCCCAAGATCTTAAGGGGCCTAGAATATTCCCGGAATGACGGTACTAATCACAAACTGTTTCAACCACCCTCGCAAAAATATAACCGGACATAACACACATTCCCGCACGAGCACAAAACCAGATATAACATCACACAAAAACACAAATAACTTAAAGGAAGAACTAGGTCTAACCCGTTGATTCTATCAAAGCTACTAACTCAGCGTAAAACTCAACCAAAGATACTATACTCCGTCTTCCTATTAGCCTCTTCGGTTCTTCGTCTGTGACTAGATCACCATAACTGACAATTTGTCTCGAGTCGTGTAGGTACTCTCTCGACTGATACACATGAACATCGGGTGAACACTCTCTACTCTTGGCAGCTACGCCAACCGGTAAACCACTTTTCCAACTTGTGCTAACATCTCACAAAGGTCCGATATATCGGAACTCAAGTTCCTTCTCGGGTCTTTCTAAATGCAGCATTTCCATTATTTTGCCTTTCGATTTCTCTAACAAAGAAAATCAAACTCCCAATTTACACTGTTGGTTTGGGTTCTTGTCCAACTAAACTTTGATGTTGTATTTCCCCAATTCTTGTTGTAATTCCAAGTAACAAAGGAAGTACTTGCTCCATACTACTTCTACTAACACGACACGTATGCTATTACTTTTACATCGCTCCTCACTACTCGATCAAGACCTTGTCTTAAAGAATCACTTGTACACTTCAAACCCATAATACCTCAAGGTAAATCAAAACAGTTGCACCAATGAATCTCCTCTTAACTCTTAACAACTCCATTGTCAATTTTCGTCTCACTCAATACTTCATTGTCATCCGAAGTAGGTTAGTCATCGGTGATGTTACTTTGGAGAATCTCTTTACAAATCCAGTAATGACCAACACATCCAAGAAAACTTGCAACTTCTTTCACATCTTCTGGGGGTTGTCATCCCGACGGTAGAGGTTCTAACCTCAATCTTTCATATACTTGTACATCTCTTGTCGACGTCAAACTTCAAAACTTCGATCTTCTTTTACTCTTGTTGGTCAGCTTATGTATCTCTCGATATTCCATGAACAACTTCACGACTGTACCGGTATGCCCCATGGAAAATGTTAGAAGAAACTCCCCATCCAAAACTACTAAAATATCAAACTCGTTACATCTCCAGGTACTAACATCATAACTCTAAGCTTGCAGCGTTGCCCTAATCTAGGTCCTCTCTTCACGCCATAGCCACCATGCCTATTCCGTGTGAGTCTAGAAGCTTGACTTATCTCTTGCCCGCGGTAACATATCATCCATTTCATACCCTGCATCCTCTATATACTCTCGTTTAGGTACCACCTCGATGACACCTTACCTTCTTCTTGATTCACTACTTCCCCTTTACCGTGATCAAACTTTAAAACCTCTAATTCGTGTCTTTCTCCCATATGTCAATTCCATGACCTACAAAGGTCGCATAAGGTCATCCAAATCCCTCTATTTGCCTATAATATTGTTTACTCATCCCCTTATACTCTCATCAATAGACAACTCGCACCTGTGCGTTCTCAATTGTCACCGATTAACTTGTATCTGACCTTCTCCGAAGTCAACAACTTATTATTTTACTACACTTCTCATGTTACCACTCTCATGAAGGCTACCCTCCTCGGGGTACTTTACCTTAAACTTCGTTAGTTCTTTCTTCATTTCATGTTGCCTCTTCTTTATAAGGTAACTATATCTTCTTGGCCTTGTTGTTTCATATAACTCCCTTTCATAGACTTAACCATTCTTCCTTGATGTCTTTCAAAAGCACCTTCCCAAATATTATAACCCTAGCTAGCATCCACTCACGTTCCTCTTGGTTGGTATCTTAAGTTTGTTGATCAAAGCTCTTCGTTTCGTCTTTCATCTTCTTGGGGTCATCATTTATACACACTTCCTCCTTCTTGGCGTTTCTTAGTCTTATCATCATAATGGAAATCGGTCAACTCCACGTGAATCCCCACCATGCCCTTCTTCTCATAACTCTAGTAATGTTGTAACTTTACTTTTTGGTACCTCGTAAGCTTAACTTACGGTATTTTAAATCCTTCTCACATGTTTCGTTCACTTTTCTCATCTTAACTCCAATGCTTAGAAACGTCTAAGGAAAGCTTTGCATCTTAATGGAACACCACCTTAACCTTGCTAGAACGTAATCATCTCCTTCTCTATTTACCTCTTTAGTTGTCCACGCTTCTTCTCGAAGAACTTAAGTTTGTTCTCTCCCTTGATCTCGTCGTCGTTCGATCATGGCCTCTTTGGAACCGCTTCTACACTTTAATGTTGCTCTTCTTTACTTGTATTGCTCCATCTCCACCTCTCTTTATTCGTCTCAAGTTCTTCTTTCTACTTGTTCGTCCTTCGTTATTGTCATCTCTACTCCTCCTCTTCGACATCCTCTTAAAGGAGTACAAGAACTCCAAAATGTTCGCCCGAACGTAGCTCTCAACTCGATACTTGAGCATATTCGTCCTCGTTTGTACACTATCCTATGTAAAACGACGTCGTCCAAGGGCGATGATATCATAATAGCATCTCAACTAAAAGGTCTTATATCTCCATATGCTACTATATATAATAGGAATACGTATCCATAACTATATAAGTCCTAAGTTCATCGTACTACTAATATCACGCATTCGGCATTCCATTACAACAATACAAGGTCCAAAACATATAATCGTTCACATATACAACTATACACATAAATCATGTCCATCATGCAACTACAATCCACATACAATAATAGTCCAAAAACATCCTAAGTCCACAATACATATCTACATATATACATATATATACTAAAAATCCAATAAACTATGCTGCCGAGATCCGCGGAAGGAGTGGTGGTCCGTACATTCTACCCCGACTCATGCATGTGATTTTGAAAACGAAAACTCAGAACCCGTGGGGTTCTGTTTATTCCTTATTCGGCCTTTAGAAGATTGCGAGTGCCATTGTTGTCAACCTAGGGCTCTGATACCACTTTTGTAACACCCCGAATCCGCGGGACTCGGGATGCTACGGGTTGGGACCTCACAATGGGTCCCGACCCCTAGCCTGACAACAATTTCACCGGATCTTTCAACATGGCACAAATAAAGGCAAAACCGAAATACATTTTATGCAATGTAAGAAAACCCAAAAGAAAACAAACAACGGACTTCAGCCGATAAACAACATCAAAGACCAAAACGCCATACACGCGGCATACCAACATAATAAACAAAGAATAAAATACAACCCGACTCTAACCCAAACTCACTCCTAAAATGTACGGAACCCCGGCTGCCCACTCTTCCGGATCTCTCGGCCGCATTCCTAACCTGCAATGCAATCTACAACAATATCGGTATAAAATCGTTAGCTAGCATTCAAGGCATTAGAATCATGGTATTGGCACACACACACACATAAGGCATCATAAACACACAACATGTTCCAAAATACACAATCCGGTTTATTATCTTTTTATTATTAGGTCATATCCCGTTCTAATTCAACTTCTTTTGTGACACGAGAATCTTAAAGATCTCGCCCTTGTCCCCTTTCACCATACGGGTTTGTACTTGATGCGGATCAGCATCACCCGATGGGCTGGTCGCAAGGCACCTCCCAGTCATCCCCATTTTGGACTGGACAAGCGGTCACCGCCCGTTATCATACACTTGGGCCAAATATGAACATATAAAGTCGGTGGTCCTATTACCGGTTTAGATGTTATAACATAAGCAATAAACACACACATAAACAATAAACACACACCACCAAACACGCATTGAAACTAATACAGAGAATACGAGCTAAGTAAGTCCGGAGACTTACCTGTATCAAGTCATAACTCTTGATAACTCAAAAGAATTCAATCCGCAACATAGGAACTCAACTACCTGATATAAAAGGAAAGTGGGTCAAGAATATGTCCCAACCTCATATAAGTTTCCAACTTCTAAGATACTAAAGGTTATCTTAAAGAAAAATTACCATTTTACCCTTATAAGAGTAAAAAGACGATTCTACCCCTAGGTCTATAAAACCTAAACAAATTCCTAGAATCCTTCCGAAACATTCTTTGGAACCCAAAACCACAACCCAACACTCAACGGAAAGATATTACTAAGTTGAAAGATTTTCCAACTTCTTAACTTCCATGAAAATCTCACTAACGTCTCACTTTGTTTAAACTTAAAAATCTCATAACTAAATCCCGAAATTCTAAGGAATATATCTAATCCCTCTATGATATACGCTCCCATCACTAGGACTAGGAAATCCCAAAAATCAACTACTAATCCTATAGAAAAATCCAAAAGTGGCTTTAAGATACAAAACCTCACATACTTAGCCAAATCTCCACTCTTATATAAATTGTCCAACTTCCGACTTTGGGACATAATAACTTTCAATCAACTAACTATGATCATACAAACTTAACATTCTCCAACAAATTCCTCATACAAACAATTCATAGGTCCAGCTCCATGCATAGCTCAATCAAACTTGACTTATACAAGTCATTCACAAGTACTCTTTATACCAACCTCTCGACACTTCCAAAACCAACAAGCAATAGACTATAACCTTTATATTCATGTATACCACATTCCTCTTACACACTCACTCACTCACTCATATCTCACATATATTGTACAACTTCAACTAAACTACACCACACCAATACTTAGAAGACCTTCACCCTAACTACTACTATAGCTTAACATACATTAATTAGACATTAACATTACAAAGGCCATCCTTAAACCCCAAAAAAAAAGGTTACTGCAGAAATCTCACCTTACCCACATTGGATAGCCTTCACATAAGGAAGGAGGGAGGGGCGTCGGAAGTCAGCAGAGTAGGCGGCAAGGTGGAGATTGACATCCTCCCTGGCTAGGCTTGAGGTGAGACCAAGCAAGCGCAGTTGTGCTGCCGGAAGTACGGTGGCAACAGGGCGGCCAACAGGTTGTAACCACGCGGCGGTAGGAGGCGCCAAGGTAGCTCATGGCGGTGAAAAAGGCCCAGATGCAAAAGCCGAGCAATCTGGTGGCGGCAAGGCAACCTTCTACGGACGGAGACAGAGTCCTTGGTGGTTGGTTTGCAGCGGTGACGAAGAAAGGCCACCGGAGGCGACTCTCTGCGCAGCGCCCCTGTAGCAGACGGAGGCCGGTGCGTCGCGGTTCCTTGGGCGCCTCTTGTTAGACGGCTAGTGCGTGGGATAGACCGAAGAGAGGAGGCCGGTGTGAGGTTCGTCTGAGGCCGGTGTGATGGTCATTTGAGGCAGCAGGAGAGAAGGAAAGGGAGGGAGGCTGGTTGGCGGCTGGGACGAAGAAGAAGAAGAAAGAGGGAGGGAGGAAGGGTCATGTGCAGCGGCCAAAAGAAAGGAGGGGGTAGAGCGTGGATGGGCATTCAACAAAGGACAGCTAGGGTTAGAGAAAAAAAATAAAAAAAAAAATTAAATAAATAAAAAAAAGGAAAAGGGAAATTTAAACTTAGAACCTACATCTCACCATAATGTCCCAACTAACGGGCCCGGTTCGCAAGTTCGTAAATTTAAGGACCGGAAGAAAAAAAAAATAATAATAATATCAACCGGTCAGGTCCGGCTGATTCGAAATTTATCGAACAAAAATTTTCGAGTATTACATTAGTTCCCCCTTAAAAACAAGTTTCGTCTCGAAACTTTGAATAAGACAATCGTAAGATTGGCATTTATTGTACCAGTCCGGTGTATCTAATCACTACACCAAAAGTCTCATCGTTTCCACATAAGTACCCCTCACATCATCGGTCACAAATAAAACACACATCACTAACCAAGCACTCACGCATGAAATAATTAATTAAACAACAATATCTCACTGATACAAGGCCAAGCCCTAACTCGTCGCTCCCGAGGTTACAACTATCTCTGTATAGGTCTCTGAAAGGTTACGTCTCATATAATCCACAATATCTTAGGTAGCCTTGTCGGCTTTTCATTACACCATTGACTCTGAAATCTATCCATGTACTTACATCATAAGTGCTTGCTACTATGCTCTAGAGTAGCTACTGTATATCTCACCGGTATCGTCCGGCTCAACAGTCTGATCCTCTAATCTGATGACCTAACTCGTGTCTGGTAGGTATCCCTCCAACTAAATCCGTAGAAAACTAGGGTCACCCTCTCCAATATGGGTCGAATGCTAGTTACAATCACTCTCCAAACCGTTTTAAAATCTCAAAAGGTTGTCTTACCCAACTCATCTCTAAATCCTTTGATGACCTTCATGAGGATAATTTATTTAACTTCCTTCTCTTCGTTGTAACCACTTCCTTCTGGTCTTTTAAAAAGATTCCGAATATCAGATCTAGGATAACGTGCTCATATGTCTCCTGACACTTTACTAAGTGTGTAATGCTCTTTGTATCACAAACTCACTTGGTATAATATCCTAATATGACTCAGTCATATCGTTCCTCCCCTAAAGAATCATTATCGGCTCTTGTTTGGGCCTTAAACTAACTTGATATAACTCAATAATCAAAATCTGGTGGTCTTTCTCTGTGTTCTATTGATGTCATCATATTATTTTACAGATCTCTAATATCATTAACTCAACCTCAATCTTCTAACATAGTTCCCAAGATCTTAAGCGGCCTAGAATATTCCCGGAATGACGGTACTAATCACAAACTATTTCAACCACCCTCGCAAAAATATAACCGGACATAACACACATTCCCGCACGAGCACAAAACCAGATATAACATCACACCAAAAACACAAATAACTTAAAGGAAGAACTAGGTCTAACCCGTTGATTCTATCAAAGCTACTAACTCAGCGTAAAACTCAACCAAAGATACTATACTCCGTCTTCCTATTAGCCTCTTCGGTTCTTCGTCTGTGACTAGATCACCATAACTGACAATTTGTCTCGAGTCGTGTAGGTACTCTCTCGACTGATACACATGAACATCGGGTGAACACTCTCTACTCTTGGCGGCTACGCCAACCAGTAAACCACTTTTCCAACTTGTGCTAACATCTGACAAAGGTCCGATATATCGGAACTCAAGTTCCTTCTCGGGTCTTTCTAAATGCAGCATTTCCATTATTTTGCCTTTCGATTTCTCTAACAAAGAAAATCGAACTCCCAATTTACACTGTTGGTTTGGGTTCTTGTCCAACTAAACTTTGATGTTGTATTTCCCCAATTCTTGTTGCAATTCCAAGTAACAAAGGAAGTACTTGCTCCATACTACTTCTACTAACACGACACGTATGCTATTACTTTTACATCGCTCCTCACTACTCGATCAAGACCTTGTCTTAAAGAATCACTTGTATACTTCAAACCCATAATACCTCAAGGTAAATCAAAACAGTTGCACCAATGAATCTCCTCTTAACTCTTAACAACTCCATTGTCAATTTTCGTCTCACTCAATACTTCATTGTCATCCGAAGTAGGTTAGTCATCGGTGATGTTACTTTGGAGAATCTCTTTACAAATCCAGTAATGACCAACACATCCAAGAAAACTTGCAACTTCTTTCACATCTTCTGGGGGTTGTCATCCCGACGGTAGAGGTTCTAACCTCAATCTTTCATATACTTGTACATCTCTTGTCGACGTCAAACTTCAAAACTTCGATCTTCTTTTACTCTTGTTGGTCAGCTTATGTATCTCTCGATATTCCATGAACAACTTCACGACTGTACCGGTATGCCCCATGGAAAATGTTAGAAGAAACTCCCCATCCAAAACTACTAAAATATCAAACTCGTTACATCTCCAGGTACTAACATCATAACTCTAAGCTTGCAGCGTTGCCCTAATCTAGGTCCTCTCTTCACGCCATAGCCACCATGCCTATTCCGTGTGAGTCTAGAAGCTTGACTTATCTCTTGCCCGCGGTAACATATCATCCATTTCATACCCTGCATCCTCTATATACTCTCGTTTAGGTACCACCTCGATGACACCTTACCTTCTTCTTGATTCACTACTTCCCCTTTACCGTGATCAAACTTTAAAACCTCTAATTCGTGTCTTTCTCCCATATGTCAATTCCATGACCTACAAAGGTCGCATAAGGTCATCCAAATCCCTCTATTTGCCTATAATATTGTTTACTCATCCCCTTATACTCTCATCAATAGACAACTCGCACCTGTGCGTTCTCAATTGTCACCGATTAACTTGTATCTGACCTTCTCCGAAGTCGACAACTTATTATTTTACTACACTTCTCATGTTACCACTCTCATGAAGGCTACCCTCCTCGGGGTACTTTATCTTAAACTTCGTTAGTTCTTTCTTCATTTCATGTTGCCTCTTCTTTATAAGGTAACTATATCTTCTTGGCCTTGTTGTTTCATATAACTCCCTTTCATAGACTTAACCATTCTTCCTTGATGTCTTTCAAAAGCACCTTCCCAAATATTATAACCCTAGCTAGCATCCACTCACGTTCCTCTTGGTTGGTATCTTAAGTTTGTTGATCAAAGCTCTTCGTTTCGTCTTTCATCTTCTTGGGGTCATCATTTATACCCACTTCCTCCTTCTTGGCGTTTCTTAGTCTTATCATCATAATGGAAATCGGTCAACTCCACGTGAATCCCCACCATGCCCTTCTTCTCATAACTCTAGTAATGTTGTAACTTTACTTTTTGGTACCTCGTAAGCTTAACTTACGGTATTTTAAATCCTTCTCACATGTTTCGTTCACTTCTCTCATCTTAACTCCAATGCTTAGAAACGTCTAAGGAAAGCTTTGCATCTTAATGGAACACCACCTTAACCTTGCTAGAACGTAATCATCTCCTTCTCTATTTACCTCTTTAGTTGTCCACGCTTCTTCTCGAAGAACTTAAGTTTGTTCTCTCCCTTGATCTCGTCGTCGTTCGATCATGGCCTCTTTGGAACCGCTTCTACACTTTAATGTTGCTCTTCTTTACTTGTATTGCTCCATCTCCACCTCTCTTTATTCGTCTCAAGTTCTTCTTTCTACTTGTTCGTCCTTCGTTATTGTCATCTCTACTCCTCCTCTTCGACATCCTCTTAAAGGAGTACAAGAACTCCAAAATGTTCGCCCGAACGTAGCTCTCAACTCGATACTTGAGCATATTCGTCCTCGTTTGTACACTATCCTATGTAAAACGACGTCGTCCAAGGGCGATGATATCATAATAGCATCTCAACTAAAAGGTCTTATATCTCCATATGCTACTATATATAATAGGAATACGTATCCATAACTATATAAGTCCTAAGTTCATCGTACTACTAATATCACGCATTCGGCATTCCATTACAACAATACAAGGTCCAAAACATATAATCGTTCACATATACAACTATACACATAAATCATGTCCATCATGCAACTACAATCCACATACAATAATAGTCCAAAAACATCCTAAGTCCACAATACATATCTACATATATACATATATATACTAAAAATCCAATAAACTATGCTGCCGAGATCCGCGGAAGGAGTGGTGGTCCGTACATTCTACCCCGACTCATGCATGTGATTTTGAAAACGAAAACTCAGAACCCGTGGGGTTCTGTTTATTCCTTATTCGGCCTTTAGAAGATTGCGAGTGCCATTGTTGTCAACCTAGGGCTCTGATACCACTTTTGTAACACCCCGAATCCGCGGGACTCGGGGCGCTACGGGTTGGGACCTCACAATGGGTCCCGACCCTTAGCCTGACAACAATTTCACCGGATCTTTCAACATGGCACAAATAAAGGCAAAACCGAAATACATTTTATGCAATGTAAGAAAACCCAAAAGAAAACAAACAACGGACTTCAGCCGATAAACAACATCAAAGACCAAAACGCCATACACGCGGCATACCAACATAATAAACAAAGAATAAAATACAACCCGACTCTAACCCAAACTCACTCCTAAAATGTACGGAACCCCGGCTGCCCACTCTTCCGGATCTCTCGGCCGCATTCCTAACCTGCAATGCAATCTACAACAATATCGGTATAAAATCGTTAGCTAGCATTCAAGGAATTAGAATCATGGTATTGGCACACACACACATAAGGCATCATAAACACACAACATGTTCCAAAATACACAATCCGGTTTATTATCTTTTTATTATTAGGTCATATCCCGTTCTAATTCAACTTCTTTTGTGACACGAGAATCTTAAAGATCTCTCCCTTGTCCCCTTTCACCATACGGGTTTGTACTTGATGCGGATCAGCATCACCCGATGGGCTGGTCGCAAGGCACCTCCTAGTCATCCCCATTTTGGACTGGACAAGCGGTCACCGCCCGTTATCATACACTTGGGCCAAATATGAACATATAAAGTCGGTGGTCCTATTACCGGTTTAGATGTTATAACATAAGCAATAAACACACACATAAACAATAAACACACACCACCAAACACGCATTGAAACTAATACAGAGAATACGAGCTAAGTAAGTCCGGAGACTTACCTGTATCAAGTCATAACTCTTGATAACTCAAAAGAATTCAATCCGCAACATAGGAACTCAACTACCTGATATAAAAGGAAAGTGGGTCAAGAATATGTCCCAACCTCATATAAGTTTCCAACTTCTAAGATACTAAAGGTTATCTTAAAGAAAAATTACCATTTTACCCTTATAAGAGTAAAAAGACGATTCTACCCCTAGGTCTATAAAACCTAAACAAATTCCTAGAATCCTTCCGAAACATTCTTTGGAACCCAAAACCACAACCCAACACTCAACGGAAAGATATTACTAAGTTGAAAGATTTTCCAACTTCTTAACTTCCATGAAAATCTCACTAATGTCTCACTTTGTTTAAACTTAAAAATCTCATAACTAAATCCCGAAATTCTAAGGAATATATCTAATCCCTCTATGATATACGCTCCCATCACTAGGACTAGGAAATCCCAAAAATCAACTACTAATCCTATAGAAAAATCCAAAAGTGGCTTTAAGATACAAAACCTCACATACTTAGCCAAATCTCCACTCTTATATAAATTGTCCAACTTCCGACTTTGGGACATAATAACTTTCAATCAACTAACTATGATCATACAAACTTAACATTCTCCAACAAATTCCTCATACAAACAATTCATAGGTCCAGCTCCATGCATAGCTCAATCAAACTTGACTTATACAAGTCATTCACAAGTACTCTTTATACCAACCTCTCGACACTTCCAAAACCAACAAGCAATAGACTATAACCTTTATATTCATGTATACCACATTCCTCTTACACACTCACTCACTCACTCATATCTCACATATATTGTACAACTTCAACTAAACTACACCACACCAATACTTAGAAGACCTTCACCCTAACTACTACTATAGCTTAACATACATTAATTAGACATTAACATTACAAAGGCCATCCTTAAACCCCAAAAAAAA
>BSUD01000006.1:132351528-132385523 GCA_033239045.1 Fagopyrum esculentum | reverse complement strand
ATGACACCTTACCTTCTTCTTGATTCACTACTTCCCCTTTACCGTGATCAAACTTTAAAACCTCTAATTCGTGTCTTTCTCCCATATGTCAATTCCATGACCTACAAAGGTCGCATAAGGTCATCCAAATCCCTCTATTTGCCTATAATATTGTTTACTCATCCCCTTATACTCTCATCAATAGACAACTCGCACCTGTGCGTTCTCAATTGTCACCGATTAACTTGTATCTGACCTTCTCCGAAGTCGACAACTTATTATTTTACTACACTTCTCATGTTACCACTCTCATGAAGGCTACCCTCCTCGGGGTACTTTATCTTAAACTTCGTTAGTTCTTTCTTCATTTCATGTTGCCTCTTCTTTATAAGGTAACTATATCTTCTTGGCCTTGTTGTTTCATATAACTCCCTTTCATAGACTTAACCATTCTTCCTTGATGTCTTTCAAAAGCACCTTCCCAAATATTATAACCCTAGCTAGCATCCACTCACGTTCCTCTTGGTTGGTATCTTAAGTTTGTTGATCAAAGCTCTTCGTTTCGTCTTTCATCTTCTTGGGGTCATCATTTATACCCACTTCCTCCTTCTTGGCGTTTCTTAGTCTTATCATCATAATGGAAATCGGTCAACTCCACGTGAATCCCCACCATGCCCTTCTTCTCATAACTCTAGTAATGTTGTAACTTTACTTTTTGGTACCTCGTAAGCTTAACTTACGGTATTTTAAATCCTTCTCACATGTTTCGTTCACTTCTCTCATCTTAACTCCAATGCTTAGAAACGTCTAAGGAAAGTTTTGCATCTTAATGGAACACCACCTTAACCTTGCTAAAACGTACTCATCTCCTCCTCAATTTACCTCTTTAGTTGTCCACCCTTTTTCTCGAAGAACTTAAGTTCGTTCTCTCCCTTGGTCTCGTCGTTGTTCGATCATGGCCTCTTTGGAACCACTTTCACACATTAACGTTACTCCTCTTTCTTGTGTTGTCTCCATCTCGCTTTCTCTTTAGTTGTCTCAAGTTTTCCTTTCACTTGTTCGTTCTTCAATTATGTCATCCCTAATCCTTCTTTTCGACATCCCTTTAAAGGAATCCGAGAAACGTCGTGGTGTTCGTTAGCACGAAAAGCTCAACTCGATAACTTGAGCATACTCATTTCCGTATGTATACTACCCTAAGCCAAAAAGGCGTTGTCCAAGGGGCAATGATAGCTTTCTATCATCTTAGTTATAAGGTCCACTATTACTAATACGATATTAGCATACCATATGATATATATATATATATATATATATATATATATATATATATATATATATATATATATATATATATATATATATATATATATATATATATATATATATATATATATATATCGATATATATAAGTCCTATGTTCACATTATTAATAATATATCACATCCGGAAATCCAATACAACAATACAAGGTCCAAACATGTACTATAATCCACATATATTCACTATACATATAAATCAAGTCATCATGCAACTACAATCCTCATATTCATATCTATCATATCTATATATACATATGTATACATATCAAAATCTAATAAGCTAAGCTGCCGAGATGTGCGGAAGGAGTGGTGGTCCGTACATTCTACCCCGACTCATGCATGTAATTTTGAAATCGAAAACTCAGAACCCGTGGGGTTCTGTTTATTCCTTATTCGGCCTTTAGAAGATTGCGAGTGCCATTGTTGTCAACCTAGGGCTCTGATACCACTTTTGTAACACCCCAAATCCGCGGGATTCGGAGCGCTACGGGCGGAGACCTCACAATGGGTCCCGACCCTTAGACTGACAACAATTTCACTGGATCTTTCAACAAGACAAAAATAAAGGCCAAAACGAAATACATTTTTATGCAATGCAATGAAACCCGAAACCGTATAAACAAAAGACTACAGCCGAGTCAACAACTCAAACGACCAAACGTCGAAAACATACAATACATAATTATATCTACAAGACTCCACCCACAAACCCATCCTACAATGTACGGACCCCGGCTGCCCACTCTTCCGGATCTCTCGGCCGCGTCCCTAACCTGCAGGGTAACTACAAGAATATCGGTATAAAACCGTTAGCTAGCATTCAAGGAATTAGAATCATGGTATTGGCACACACACACATAAGGCATCATAAACACACAACATGTTCCAAAATACACAATCCGGTTTATTATCTTTTTATTATTAGGTCATATCCCGTTCTAATTCAACTTCTTTTGTGACACGAGAATCTTAAAGATCTCTCCCTTGTCCCCTTTCACCATACGGGTTTGTACTTGATGCGGATCAGCATCACCCGATGGGCTGGTCGCAAGGCACCTCCTAGTCATCCCCATTTTGGACTGGACAAGCGGTCACCGCCCGTTATCATACACTTGGGCCAAATATGAACATATAAAGTCGGTGGTCCTATTACCGGTTTAGATGTTATAACATAAGCAATAAACACACACATAAACAATAAACACACACCACCAAACACGCATTGAAACTAATACAGAGAATACGAGCTAAGTAAGTCCGGAGACTTACCTGTATCAAGTCATAACTCTTGATAACTCAAAAGAATTCAATCCGCAACATAGGAACTCAACTACCTGATATAAAAGGAAAGTGGGTCAAGAATATGTCCCAACCTCATATAAGTTTCCAACTTCTAAGATACTAAAGGTTATCTTAAAGAAAAATTACCATTTTACCCTTATAAGAGTAAAAAGACGATTCTACCCCTAGGTCTATAAAACCTAAACAAATTCCTAGAATCCTTCCGAAACATTCTTTGGAACCCAAAACCACAACCCAACACTCAACGGAAAGATATTACTAAGTTGAAAGATTTTCCAACTTCTTAACTTCCATGAAAATCTCACTAATGTCTCACTTTGTTTAAACTTAAAAATCTCATAACTAAATCCCGAAATTCTAAGGAATATATCTAATCCCTCTATGATATACGCTCCCATCACTAGGACTAGGAAATCCCAAAAATCAACTACTAATCCTATAGAAAAATCCAAAAGTGGCTTTAAGATACAAAACCTCACATACTTAGCCAAATCTCCACTCTTATATAAATTGTCCAACTTCCGACTTTGGGACATAATAACTTTCAATCAACTAACTATGATCATACAAACTTAACATTCTCCAACAAATTCCTCATACAAACAATTCATAGGTCCAGCTCCATGCATAGCTCAATCAAACTTGACTTATACAAGTCATTCACAAGTACTCTTTATACCAACCTCTCGACACTTCCAAAACCAACAAGCAATAGACTATAACCTTTATATTCATGTATACCACATTCCTCTTACACACTCACTCACTCACTCATATCTCACATATATTGTACAACTTCAACTAAACTACACCACACCAATACTTAGAAGACCTTCACCCTAACTACTACTATAGCTTAACATACATTAATTAGACATTAACATTACAAAGGCCATCCTTAAACCCCAAAAAAAAGGTTACTGCAGAAATCTCACCTTACCCACATTGGATAGCCTTCACATAAGGAAGGAGGGAGGGGCGTCGGAAGTCAGCAGAGTAGGCGGCAAGGTGGAGATTGACATCCTCCCTGGCTAGGCTTGAGGTGAGACCAAGCAAGCGCAGTTGTGCTGCCGGAAGTACGGTGGCAACAGGGAAGCCAACAGGTTGTAACCACGCGGCGGTAGGAGGCGCCAGGGTAGCTCATGGCGGTGAAAAAGGCCCAGATGCAAAAGCCGAGCAATCTGGTGGCGGCAAGGCAACCTTCTACGGACGGAGACAGAGTCCTTGGTGGTTGGTTTGCAGCGGCGACGAAGAAAGGCCACCGGAGGCGACTCTCTGCGCAGCACCCCTGTAGCAGACGGAGGCCGGTGCGTCGCGGTTCCTTGGGCGCCTCTTGTTAGACGGCTAGTGCGTGCGATAGACCGAAGAGAGGAGGCCGGTGTGAGGTTCGTCTGAGGCCGGTGTGATGGTCATTTGAGGCAGCAGGAGAGAAGGAAAGGGAGGGAGGCTGGTTGGCGGCTGGGACGAAGAAGAAGAAGAAAGAGGGAGGGAGGAAGGGTCATGTGCAGCGGCCAAAAGAAAGGAGGGGGTAGAGCGTGGATGGGCATTCAACAAAGGACAGCTAGGGTTAGAGAAAAAAAAATAAAATAAAATAAAATAAATAAATAAAAAAAAGGAAAAGGGAAATTTAAACTTAGAACCTACATCTCACCATAATGTCCCAACTAACGGGCCCGGTTGGCAAGTTCGTAAATTTAAGGACCGGAAGAAAAAAAAAAAATAATAATAATATCAACCGGTCAGGTCCGGCTGATTCGAAATTTATCGAACAAAAATTTTCGAGTATTACAGATTTCAAAACCAATAAGTAAGCAAAGTCTTCACTGAGATCATATCCAGATAAGGAGCACAAAAATCGTTCCGAAAACTCTCAGTTAACCTACCTCGGTCGAGGTGTTCTTAGGTCAACCGAGGTGAAACACCTCGTTCAGCCAGAACTCCACCGGTCGAGGTCAAAATTTTTTTTTTTAAAAACCAGCTTTTTTTTCAGTTTCGACGTTTTTCTGAATCAAATAACCTGTAAGTATGCATGCAGTCTCAAATAGACACATAGATGCAAAAGTGAAGCATAAATATGAATAAATATCCGGTCAAATAAAGTCATACATCACATAAGTCAAATACATCAATAAACACCCCATACTTAGGACACACTGTCCTAGTGGGTCAAAATAAGTCTAAGGAATAAAATACTCACCGGATAATAAGCTGAACTGCATAAAAATAAGAAAGAAAATCCTGCAGCTCTCAGTAGTCACGATCCGGTGGTGGTGGTGGTGGCACATACGGCTACTGGGACGGGTCGAACGGATAGCCCATGACGTGCTCAAACTGAATCTGGGCCATCATGTGCTGGTAGTGCTGCCTCTCCTACATCTCGCGGATATCCAGTGACAAAGCGGCATATGAATCAATAACCTGATCCGTTAGATCATCGATCCGACGGTGAGCCTCTGGAGATGTAGTTGGTGCAGGCTCAATATCCTCATCATCTAGATCTATAACCGGTGCACTAGTCCCTGCAATATCTCTCCATGTATCCATCGGGACTCCACCATCTCTGTCATCAGCTGTCTCCTCATCATCTGCCTCCTCCTCAGCTGGGGCAACTGCTGCCTCTCTATAATCCTCCATCAGTGGGGCCCAAGCGGTCTGCCAATAATGAGGGTCGTAAACTATAAACTGACAGACCACCTGATCCCCTACGGTGCAGTCACTTGATCCCCTACGGTGCAGTCAGCTGCTGCCTCTCTATAATCCGCCGAGTGATCATCTCCTGCATCCCAAGCGGCTTGGCAGCCTCCCAAGAAGCAGTTGGTTTAAGGTCGCTAGCTGGACCATGATGCGTCTCAAACGAGGTGGGAGGTGCCCTCACCCCATACTTCACCTCCATCGTGGGGTGAAGTAAGTAAGTCTATCAAATGCTTCAACAAGTGTAAATACTCATCGGGGAATGAATCGTCTATGGGTGGGTCGTCCTTCTCGCGTGAAGATGCAGGTAGCCGGCTGAGGTGATCCGCAACAGAATTTTCGGATCCCTTCTTATCGCGGATCTCTAGATCAAACTCTTGAAGCAAGAGAATCCACCGAATAAGGCATGGCTTGGCATCTTTCTTAGCCAACAAGTAACGGATGGCTGCATGGTCGGTGTAGACAATGACTTTCGACCCTACTAAATAGGAACGAAACTTCTTGAAAGCATATAAAACCGCCAATAATTCTTTCTCGGTGGTAGCGTAGTTGTGTTGTGCTACATCTAACGTCTTGCTAGCATAGTAAATGGCGGTGGTCCGGCCATCCTTCTTCTGTCCGAGCACCGCTCCTACGGCTACATCACTAGCATCGCACATGATCTCAAAGGGCAGGGTCCAATCCGGAGGTTGGATAATGGGAGCGGAGATCAACGCTTCCTTAATCCTGTAAAAAGCATCAAGACACTCCTACGAAAACTCAAAAACAACATCTTTATTCAAGAGGTTAGTTAGTGGTTTAGAAATCTTGGAGAAGTCCTTGATGAATCTCTTGTAGAAACCTGCATGCCCGAGAAAACTCCTCACACCTTTAACAGAACAAGGGGGAGGGAGTTTCTCAATAGTTTCGATCTTAGCGCGATCGATCTCAATGCCTCGATTAGAAACGAGGTGTCCTAGCACAATGCCTTCATTAACCATAAAATGACACTTCTCCCAATTCAGAACGAGATTAGTGTCTTCACATCTTTTAAGCACTAGAGAAAGGTTAGATAGGCAATCATCAAAAGAGGATCCATATACAGAAAAATCATCCATAAATACCTCCATGATCTCCTCTATATATTCGGAAAAGATGGCCATCATGCATCGTTGGAAGGTAGCGGGTGCATTGCACAATCCAAATGGAATCCTCCTATAAGCAAATGTCCCCCATGGACAAGTGAAGGTGGTCTTCTCCTGATCATCCGGATGGATAGGAATCTGGAAGAATCCACTATAGCCGTCTAAGTAGCAAAAGTGTGAATGCTGGGCCAACCGCTCGAGCATTTGATCAATGAAGGGAAGTGGAAAATGGTCCTTTCGTGTGGCCGTGTTCAGCTTCCGATAATCGATGCAAACCCTCCAGTCCGTAACGGTCCTGGTTGGGATCAACTCGTTGTTCTTATTCGTCACAACGGTCATCCCTCCCTTCTTCGGAACTACATGCACCGGGCTAACCCATTTGCTGTCCGAGATAGGATATATGATACCTACATCCAACAACTTAAGAATTTCCTTCTTCACAACCTCTTTCATGATCGGATTTAACCGTCTTTGAGGTTCCCGTGAAGTCTTATGATCATCCTCCATTAAAATTCTATGCATGCAGAAAGAGGGCTTATTGCCAATAAGATCATCTATAGTATAACCCAAAGCCTTTTGATGCTTTCTCAGGACATGCATTAGTTTAGATAATTCAATTTCGGAAAGGGAAGCACTAACAATAACGGGATAAGTGGAATCCGGTCCAAGAAAGACATACCTCAAGTGATTTGGGAGTTGTTTAAGCTCCACAACTGGGGGTGCTTTCTGATGGGGATTCTTGATTCCTCCTTCCAGTGGAGTAGATCCAGAAACTGGACTTTCGGAAGTCTCAGTTGAAATCGTCTCGCTATCGACCTCGGTCGAGGCGCAGAGGCGTTGACCGAGATGTTCTTCAGTCGTCTCGCTCAGTCCAAAAAGTGCCTCGGTCGAGGTACTGCAACTGGAACCGAAACTGGAGATCTTCGTCTCCTGGATTAGCTTCTCAGTTTTAGCTCCTGGATCTTCTTCCAGTGCTTTTAAGCTCCGTATATCTGCATCACAAGAAGCATCTATACCTTTCGTCCGTTAAACTGAAACTAATGACTCTTTCGAGTGGATCGTTAATAAGGAAAGAGCTCACCAATTCTCTTGATTCTTCTTCATCGTAGATGTTGAAGATATCATCGCTTAGCTGCTCTCCTTTCATGGCTGCAAGTAATGCGAACTCCACCTCATCGCCACCAATGTTGAATTTCAGGTTGGCGTTCTTGCAATCCACGTTGCAACCCGAAGTTGCTAGAAATGGCCTCCCGAGAATAATAGGGACAGGGTAATCTGCGGAAATGTCAAGCACAACAAAATCTATAGGTAAATAGAAGTTACCTAACTTGACCGGAATGTCCTCCAAGATTCCCACGGGATGGGTGATGGAGCGATCCACCATATATAGTCGAATCTTGACCGGCTTGGGCTCTCCAAGTCTGATCTTCACACATAGCTCCAACGGGATGATGCTCACGCTGGCTCCTAGATCACAAAGGGCTTCACAAGTGACATCCCCAACTTGAATGGGAATGCAAAATGAGCCAGGATCTCTCAATTTAGGTGGCATCTTCTCCTTCATGATTTGAATAAGCTCCGAGGATTTAGATGTCATCCTAACTTCACCAAAATCTTCCAGTTTCCTCTTCTTTGATAGGATCTCCTTCAAGAACTTCCCATAGGCGGGCATCCTTAGAATAGCATCAAGGAAAGGAATGTTAATGTGCAGTTTATTCATCAAGTCAAGGAACTTACCAAAGTGCTTGTCTAGATGTGCTCTGGCCCTTGACTGGGGGAATAGAAGTGGTGATTTGTATGCAGGAGGTGGAACATAAACTTTAGTTTTCCCCTCCGCTCTCTGTGGCTCCACCTCGGTTGGCATCTCGGTCGAAGTGTTCTTCGACTGCATCTGGACCGAGGTGGTCTTCGTCGGTACTGGCACCGACCGAGGCACTGGATCTGCAGTCTTCAGTCCACTCCTCGTAGTTATGGCCATGATCTGGCCCTTGGGGTTGCTTTCCATCCTTGCTGGAAGCTTCCCTGGATCTCTTGGCGCTTCATTCGCCCTACTTGCTAGTTGTTGTTCAAAGGCTTTTTGGGCCTTCGAAAATGAAGTCATAGAAGTCTCCATAGCATTAAGCTTGATCAAGATAGCCTCCAGAACTGTGTCTTTCTTTTCCGGCTGAGAAGAACTTGATCCTTGCCCCTGGCTCTTTAATGGAGTAGAAGAATGTCACGCTAAGATTGTGTAGCACAAAAAGCTTTAAATTTATAAACTCGATATATTTCTCCTAACTCCTAGCGAACCCGCAGTGTACGGGACGTTCGTAGTAGGGATAGTATTCCGAGGTCGAACACAAAGACTAAGGTTAAATCAAGTCAAACAATGGTCATAGATAGTGTGGATCTAGTCTAAGAAAAGGTCAAGGAACAAAGAAATGAAAATCTCGATATTTTTGGTTGGTTTTTGTGGTGATCAAGCAAAGATCACAAATCAAGCAAGATAATAAAACAAACTAACAACTCAAGCTAGCAAGGTAAACAAGTAACACTAGCACAAAATATGTGATAAAAGAGAGAAAAGTGGATTCTAGAGGTCAAGATTTCCGGTTATGGCATTGGACTCAAGGTTCTAAAGATTCTAAGGACGAGGCTGCGGTGTTGGGAACGGGTGTTTCACTAATGGAAGCAATTACCGGGTAGGTCTCATACTTCTCTAATCCCGCATCAAACTCCTATTACCGGGTAAGTCTCAAGGAGGTAAAGTAGGGAATTCTACACAAACCGGACACTACTTAAGTGGCAAACCTCTCCTTACCGGGTAAGTCTCGGAAAAGTAAGTCTTAAGCAATAATCCTAGCACACTCAATCCAATAGCGGCTTGTGAGGCTCACTACTACCTAGAATTCATCATCTTAGGTATCTAAGATCTGAAATCATCGGGTAGATCTCTTCCCTCACTTAGGTTGATAGCATTAGGTGATCCTAAGCTAAATTAAGCTAAATAAACACTAGGATTTCAACAACCTAACACCCTAACATACAGATTCATCAATTAAAGAGCAACAGAGAGGAAAATCGGGTGGATCATGGAAAAATCGGCCGATTTGACTGAAGAACAACCCGATTTTTCCTTCTGGAATGGGTTTCGTGCATACAAATCATCCTAAACTAACATATAAGTCCATCCTATCATCACCCAAACCATAACAATCAATCCATCACTCCAGAATCACAATAAACTAGCCAATAATATGCATATCAAAATCTAAAATCATCACACAAGCATACATGGTTTTCATAGATGGATGATGAAAGATAAGCAAGTAAAAACAATAAATCTCAGCTGAATCTAAGGTTTAGCAAGACTTACAACCCTTCAAATGAAGTTCCAAAACGTTCCTAACAATTCTTGCAATAGTTCTTCAATCAAACACTCCAAAAATCACTCTAAATCACTCAAAACCTCACTATCACTCTTAGATCGGTGTTCTTTTCCTTCCTTCAATTTGAGAGAGTTTTTCTCCTCCCCAAGTCTATCCCAACCAATGAGCTGTCAATGAGAGAATGTGGGAGAGGAGAGATGCCCAGCAACAGCTTGCAGGCCCACTTATATTCTCCACCAAGAGCAAGGTCGGGCAAAGAGATCGTGGGACACGTGGCTTAAGCTGTTGAAGGCCAAAAAATCGACCTAGCCAGGAAAATCGGCCGATTTTCCTGAGTGATGGTCCGATTTTATTCAACAGAGGTATGTTATGATCGTCTAGCCATTAGTTGCTCCATTGCTTGCACCAATTATGGTCCTTGTGTCCTTTGTTGCTCCAATTATGCTCCTTCCAAGCTTTGGCTGTGTACCACCATGAGGCTTGATCCTCGAATGCATCGGTTAATGTCCAAAAGACCCCCGAAATACCTACAAAACAGACAAAAGCTCGTGTAGACGTCTTTTCTAGAGATATGCATAAATTAGACGTAAACGTTATGAACTAATGTCAAACCGTGCATGAATAACGGGAAAAACTATCTAATTTAATGCCTAAACTAACGTCATAAATCACGTTATCAAAATACCCCATACTTAAGATTTGCTCGTCCCCGAGCAAGATCCAACTATAGACTAAGAGATGACATGATTTATGCATGCAGAAAAACAACAAAATCTTTTTGGAATTGTGCTTCTAACATTGGATCACCTTCATAGTCATGTTTCATAGCAATGGATAAGCAATCATGCATCAAATGAGTGAAGGCATGGAAAGACAATTATACTTAACTAGAAAGCATGCATGAGAGGTGAAAATGAAGAAGTCAAGATGATCATGAGTATATCCAATCTAGATCACTAAGTCTTACACACATGCATTTAGGTCACAAGGACTTAGGAAAGAAGAGGCTAAGAAACGTTGTGATTAGGTGGGAATTTTTAAGTCATGTGATGCTAATCCGGGAAAGGAACTAACTCCACAATTTCGTTTTTGCTCAACTTCCCAACAAGTGTATAATTTTCCCATCTTTTCTTTGTTTTCTTTTCTTTTTCACTCATTTTTGAGACAATGACATTGGTGTACAAAAGCCGAAACCTTGGTGATTAGCCGTCCTCGGGCTTTTTTATTTTTCGAGGTGCATCCACACAGGGCACACATACCAAAGCTCGTTAGGATTATCGGTTTATTTGACTTTGGCAAGGCACAAACACCCGATTATGTGAATGGTGCCGAGCTACTTGTCATTTAAACCAACATCCCCAAACCTATATTTTTGTTCTACACTTTCACAACAAATTCAGCACTTCATTCACAACATTCATTCATCAACAACTTCACCCCACACTTGATCAAGATGAGAAGTAGAGAAAGATGAATTGCCTTAATCACTCCTAAATGATGTGCAAGAACTATCATGTAATTTCGACTTTCAATCCTCAATTCAATCAAGGCAAACATTCATGATCACAAATCATTCATGGGATTCAAGATAAGTACTTCAAGTCCACATATGCATTCATTTATTCAACACATAAGGCCATCCATAGGCAATTCACAAGACAATCTCATCATAAGGGTCATTCCCAAGTTTAGAAGCACTAAAATTTTTAAAATTTTCTGATTTTTTTGGATTTTTCGAAATATGTATGTACAATGCAAGACATAATGAAACATGTGATAATATTAAACTATCCTAGATGCTAATCATGCAAGTGATCATGAAAACCCCACCCCATACTTAGAAACACATTGTCCCCAATGTGGAAACTAAATAAAGAAGTAAAAGAGAGTTCTCACAACGTAAAATTGGTGATGCTTTGGTATTTCGGTTCACATCGAACGATGATGGTGGATGATCGATCAAGGATGGTAGAGAGCTCTTGATGTTCATTGTGGTGTCGGAACCCGCGCTTGGCACCGCAAGCCGTCCAAGTTCCACGTCCGCTCCACCCATGCTTGATTGGAGATCATCACTTTCCTTGACAGAAGGAAAAATCGGCCCATAACCCAGGAAAATCGGCCGATTTCTGTGAAGAACAGTCCGATTTTTCTGGGTGCTTCCTCCCTTGTCCATGTGCTCGGATCTTGCACCTTCAACCATTCCATGAGGTTCTCACATGACCTCCAACATCTCATCACACATGACAATCAACAAGATCTAGCACCCAAAAACACAAAAGAAAAACAAAGCACATCAAGAGTGAGATCAAACAAAAACAAGAAAAACGAAAGGGAAAAATATGTACCAATGGGTTGCCTCCCATTAAGCGCTTCTTTAGGGTCATTAGCTTGACCAAATTCAGGAGCGTTTCACTCAAGGTGAAGTGGAGCAATCACTTCCACCGGGGCTTCCGGGATATACTTCTTCAAACGGTGCCCATTCACCTTGAAGTTACCACAATGATCTCCTCCTATCTCCACCGCGCCATGAGGAAAGACCTTCTTCACAACATAAGGACCCGTCCATCTTGATTTGAGCTTTCCGGGGAAGAGCCGCAGCCTCGAGTTGAAGAGAAGTACTAAGTCACCCTCATTCAACTCCTTTGGGATGAGGCGCTTGTCATGCCAACGCTTGGTCCTCTCCTTGTAGATCCGGGCATTCTCATAAGCATCCAACCGGATCTCTTCAAGGGCGTTCATGTCTAGCAACCTCTTCTCTCCGGCCTCCTTGAGGTCAAAATTCAGCCACTTTATAGCCCAATATGCTCTATGCTCCATCCCTACCGGAAGGTGGCAAGACTTGCCATAGACTAACTTGTAGGGAGTGGTGCCAATTGGTGTCTTGAAAGCGGTCCTATAAGCCCACAAGGCATCATCGAGCTTCATAGCCCAATCTTTTCTCGTCCTAGAGACCGTCTTCTCAAGTATCCCTTTTATCTCCCGGTTGGAGATCTCCACTTGGCCACTAGTTTGGGGATGGTAAGGTGTTGCCACCTTATCAGTCACCCCATACTTAGCCAAAAGTGCTCCAAAGTTCCTATTAGTGAAGTGCTTCCCTCCATCACTTATGATCACCCTTGGTGTTCCAAAACTAGGAAAGATCACTCGGTTGAAGAACCGCACCACCACCTTGGCATCATTAGTGGGAGAGGCGATTGCCTCCACCCATCTCGAAACATAGTCTACCGCCAATAGGATGTAGAGGTTGCCACATGAAGAAGGGAATGGTCCCATGAAGTCCACACCCCACACATCAAATATCTCCACCTCTTGTATGTTGTTCAAGGGCATTTCATTCCTCCTTGAGATGTTGTCTGTCCTTTGACAAGCATCACAAGTTACAACAAAGTTTTGCACATCCTTGAACAAGCTTGGCCAAAAAAAGCCCGATTGCAACACCTTAGCACATGTCTTGTGTGAGCTAGCATGCCCTCCACATGGCAAAGAATGACAATGGCGGATCACACTCTCCACCTCATCCTCCGGTATGCATCTTCTAAAGACTCCATCCGGCCCCCTTTTGAACAAAAGTGGTTCACTCCAATAGTAGTGCCTCACATCTTTGAAGAATTTCTTCCTTTAGACATACGACAATCCGGGAGGCACTTCCTCACACACTAGGTAGTTAACAATGTCGGCATACCATGGCTCACTTCCTCTAGACACTTGGAACAAGCATTCTTCCACCATTTGCAATTGCTCATCCCGGAATGAGTCATCAATCAGGATGTCATCTCTATCAAGCTCTAATGGTGGGAGTCTACTAAGGTGATCCGCCACTGAATTTTCGGATCCCTTCTTGTCCCGGATCTCCAAATCAAACTCTTGAAGAAGAAGGATCCACCGAATCAACCTAGGCTTGGCATCCTTCTTTGTAAGGAGATAACGGATTGCAACATGATCCGTATACACTATGATCTTCGCTCCAACAAGATATGAGCGGAACTTCTAAAATGCATACACCACCGCTAGCAACTCTTTCTCGGTTGTGGCATAGTTAAGTTGGGCATCATCTAGCGTCTTGCTAGCATAATAAATGGAATGTGTGCGCCCATCTTTCCTTTGCCCCAAAACAGCCCCAACGGCCACATCACTTACATCACACATCACTTCAAATGGTAAGCTCCAATCCGGAGGTTGCATGATAGGTGTGGAGATCAAAGCATTCTTCAACCTACAAAACGCTTCAAGGCAATCTTTAGAGAAAACAAATTCAACGTCTTTCATTAGTAGGTTAGTAAGAGGCTTTGAAATCTTAGAGAAATCTTTAATAAACCTCCGGTAAAAATCGGCATGCCCTAGAAAGCTCCTTACCCCCTTCACCGAGGTAGGTGGTGGCAACTTCTCTATCGTTTCAATCTTGGCCCTATCAACCTCAATGCCACGGTTGGACACCAAGTGTCCCAACACAATACCTTCACTTACCATGAAGTGGCATTTTTCCCAATTTAATACAAGATTTGTCTCCTCACATCTTTTCAATACTAATGACAAGTTAGCTAAGCAATTATCAAAGGAAGAACCATAACCAGAAAAATCATCCATAAACACTTCCATGATGTTTTCAATGTATTCCGAAAAGATAGCCATCATACACCTTTGGAAGGTGGCGGGTGCATTACACAACCCAAATGGCATTCTCCTATGTGCAAATGTACCCCAAGGACATGTAAATGTGGTTTTCTCTTGGTCATCGGGGTGGATAGGGATTTGGAAGAATCCACTATAGCCATCTAGGTAACAAAAATGAGAGTGTTGAGCTAATCTCTCTAGCATTTGGTCAATAAAGGGAAGGGGGAAGTGATCTTTCCTAGAGGCCATGTTAAGCTTCCTATAATCAATACACATCCTCCATCCCGTAACCGTCCTAGTTGGGATTAGTTCATTGTTTTCATTAGTTACTACGGTCATCCCACCCTTCTTAGGAACCACATGTACGGGACTAACCCATTTAATATCCGAAATAGGGTAGATGATTCCCGCATCTAGCAACTTAATGATCTCTTTCTTGACTACCTCTTTCATTATAGGATTCAATCTTCTTTGATGTTCAATAGAGGGTTTATGGTTATCTTCCATCATTATCTTATGCATGCACAAAGAGGGCTTAATGCCAACAAGGTCATCAATGGTGTATCCTATTGCCTTTCTATGCAGTTTCAATTCATTCAACAATCTATTAAGCTCATCATCATTCAAAGATGCATTCACAATCACCGGATAAGTAGAATTTGAACCAAGGAAAGCATACTTTAAATGAAAAGGAAGAGGTTTAAGATCAAGTTGAGGAGGACCTTTTTCGGTTGGAGATGATCCATACAATGTAGGTTGAGATGATTGCAAAGCCATGGAAGCCTCCCTTAAGTCCCTTGATGATTGCTCACAAATACTTGGATGTTGCTCAAAAGACTCAGGAAAATCGGCCCAGTCAGGAAAATCGGCCGATTTTCCTGAGTGTAGGTCGATCTGAGTTTCTGTATTTGCAGAATTTGATGAAACTTCAGGATAAGTATAAAAATCGGCCGATCTGGCCCCCCAGTCCGATTTTTCTGCCTGCTTCTCTCTTCTTCTAGTACCTCAAATCCAACACTTGGTAGCTCGTCCAATGCATTCAAGGCCTTGATTACTTCATTGCTACTCTCCTCAACTCCTTCCTCCATCAAACTTGAGCTAAGAACCCTCTCAAGTGCATCTTTGAGCAAGATTGAGCTCACAACCTCTCTAGACTCCTCTTCTTCAACAATGTTGAAGACATCTTCACCTAGGGCTGGCCCCTTCACCATTGTGGACAAATTAAACTTGATGTTCTCTTCCCCAATGTTGAAAGAGAGAACCCCATTCTTGCAATCCACCAAACATCCGGAAGTAGCTAGGAAAGGTGTCCCCAAGATGATAGGAACCGGATAGTCCGCCGGGATATCCAAAACAACGAAGTCTATGGGCACATAGAACTTCCCTAGTTGCACCGGAATGTCTTCAAAGATTCCAACCGGATGAGTAATTGAGCGGTCCGCCATGTAAAGGGTCATCTTGACCGGCTTTGGCTCTCCTAGCCCAACCTTGTTGCAAAGTGCAAGCGGTATGATGCTTGCACTTGCCCCAAGATCACATAGGGCGTCATACTTCACCTCTCCTACTCCGATTGGCACACAAAAGGATCCCAGATCTCTTAGCTTAGGAGGCATCTCCTCCTTCATCGTTTGAATCAACTCCGAGGATCTCTTTGTCATCCTTACTTCCCCATACTCCTCCAACTTCCTCTTGTTGGAGAGTATTTCCTTCAAGAACTTGCCATACGCCGGCATTCCTAAAATGGCATCCATGAACGGAATGTTAATATGCAATTTAGACATAAGTTCAAGGAATTTACCAAAGTGCTTGTCCAAACGAGCTCTTGCTCGTGATTGTGGGAATGGTAGTGGTGGCTTGTATGTAGGTGGTGCCACATATGATGGCTCATCTTCCTTGCTCTTTCCTCCATCTTCTTGCAATGGCTCTTCTTCATTCACCACTTGCTTCCCTTTGTCATTTCCCTTAGGTAAGGGATCCTTCATGCTTAACCCACTCCTTGTTGTAATAGCCAACACTTGGCCTCTTGGGTTATCTTCGGTTCTTCCGGGAAGCTTTCCCGGATCTCTATGGGCTTCACCCGCTTTTTGGAACACTTGTGCTTCCAACACCTTTTGAGCCTTGGAAATAGAAGTCACCGTGCTCTCAAGACCACTCAACCTTCCAAGCAATTTCTCAAACATCATCTCGGTTCTATCCTTTGGAAGTTGAGTAAATCCGGGTGGAGGTTATTGTGAAGCCTTTGGTGGTGGAGTTGTGCTCGTGGAAGCGGGAGGGTTCAAGGCTCCATCCGGGTTAGAATAGGAAAACCCGGGATGGTTGTGGTTAGGCCGGTAATTGTTGAATTGCCGGTTGTTGTTGAAGTTCCTTGGGCCTTGATAGTTGTTGTAGTTGCCCCTTCCCATGTAGTTCACATCTTCCTCTTTGGAAGACAAGTTTCCTTGCACTTGCACTTGAGGGGTTGCTTGGTTCTTCAAAGTTGTGGCACACAACTCCCTCAAAGATTTCAACTCATTGTTGATGGCATCAAGCTTGAAATTGCTCATGGTGACTTTACTCACCTCACATGCTCCCGCCTTTCTCCCATCACTCTTCCTATGGGAGTACTTCTTAATCACTAGAGCTTGTTTCTCTACAAACTCCCAAGCATCATCTACATTTTTCTCCATGAAAGTTCCACCGCAAAGAGATTGGAGCTTGAATTGGCTATCTTCATCAAGTCCTTTGAAGTAGATCTCCAATAGCTCAATTTTCGGTATACCATGGTGTGGACAATCTAGAAGAAGGTCTTTGAACCTCTCCCAAGACTTGAACAAACTCTCTCTATCCTTCATCACGAAGGCATTTATCTTCCCTCTTAACTCGGTAGTCTTGGAAGGTGGGAAGAACTTAGTCAAAAACTCGGTTGTCATCTCCTCCCAAGTACTCACTCGCCCTTGTGGAATAGATTGATACCAAGCCAAGGCCTTATCCTTAAGTGAGAAGGAGAAAGCCCTAAGCTTATGGTTGTTGCTCTCCAATCTAGGCGGTCTTAGAGTCTCCATCAAGATCTCATAGTTCATCAAGTGTTGATGAGGAGACTCTCCTTCCATCCCTCCAAATTGATTATGCCGGATCATTTGTAGAACTTGAGGGCGGAGCTCGTAATTGTGGGTTGCGGGATCTCCTAAATTCACACCCGGACGGTGTGCTCTTTGTGCCGGATCCATACGTCTCCCTAATGTTTGTGGCTCTACAATTGCAATGGGCACAACCCTAACATTCTCCGCCGGCTGCGGTTGTGGTGGAGGAGGTGGAGGTTGTTGACGATTAAGCTCCTTGCACAAGAGCTTGCCTAATCTCATCAATCTCCCTCCTAGTTGCTTCTTGCCTCTCATTGGCAAGTCTCCTTTCTTCCTCCAAGAGCTCATCTCTTAGCCTTATTTTCTCTAAAGCCTCATCCAACTCAGCTTGAAGATCTCTTCCGGCCATCTCTTTTCCCTTTTTAATGCTCTTGGATCTAGATCTAAGGGTTTTCTCCGGTTCGGGATCGAATGGAGCTAAATCCTTGCCACGAGATCTTCGCATACACCTAAAGAGTAAGAGATGTCCTGAAAAGCAAAGACACAAACCAAAGAGAGATCAAAAGCAACAAGAAAGATCTACACTATAAACAATCATAAAATAGACTCAATCTAGACCTAGTCCCCGGCAACGGCACCAATAACTTGTTACGCTAAGATTGTGTAGCACAAAAAGCTTTAAATTTATAAACTCGATATATTTCTCCTAACTCCTAGCGAACCCGCAGTGTACGGGACGTTCGTAGTAGGGATAGTATTCTGAGGTCGAACACAAAGACTAAGGTGAAATCAAGTCAAACAATGGTCATAGATAGTGTGGATCTAGTCTAAGAAAAGGTCAAGGAACAAAGAAATGAAAATCTCGATATTTTCGGTTGGTTTTTGTGGTGATCAAGCAAAGATCACAAATCAAGCAAGATAATAAAACAAACTAACAACTCAAGCTAGCAAGGTAAATAAGTAACACTAGTACAAAATATGTGATAAAAGAGAGAAAAGTGGATTCTAGAGGTCAAGATTTCCGGTTATGGCATTGGACTCAAGGTTCTAAAGATTCTAAGGACGAGGTTGCGGTGTTGGGAAAGGGTGTTTCACTAATGGAAGCAATTACCGGGTAGGTCTCTTACTTCACTAATCCCGCATCAAACTCCTATTACCGGGTAAGTCTCAAGGAGGTAAAGTAGGGAATTCTACACAAACCGGACACTACTTAAGTGGCAAACCTCTCCTTACTGGGTAAGTCTCGGAAAAGTAAGTCTCAAGCAATAATCCTAGCACACTCAATCCAATAGCGGCTTGTGAGGCTCACTACTACCTAGAATTCATCATCTTAGGTATCTAAGATCGGAAATCATCGGGTAGATCTCTTCCCTCACTTAGGTTGATAGCATTAGGTGATCCTAAGCTAAATTAAGCTAAATAAACACTAGGATTTCAACAACCTAACACCCTAACATACAGATTCATCAATTAAAGAGCCACAGAGAGGAAAATCGGGTGGATCATGGAAAAATCGGCCGATTTGACTGAAGAACAGCCCGATTTTTCCTTCTGGAATGGGTTTCGTGCATACAAATCATCCTAAACTAACATATAAGTCCATCCTATCATCACCCAAGCCATAACAATCAATCCATCACTCCAGAATCACAATAAACTAGCCAATAATATGCATTTCAAAATCTAAAATCATCACACAAGCATACATGGTTTTCATAGATGGATGAGGAAAGATAAGCAAGTAAAAACAATAAATCTCAGCTGAATCTAAGGTTTAGCAAGACTTACAACCCTTCAAATGAAGTTCCAAAACGTTCCTAACAATTCTTGTAATAGTTCTTCAAACAAAGACTCCAAAAATCACTCTAAATCACTCAAAACCTCACTATCACTCTTAGATCGGTGTTCTTTTCCTTCCTTCAATTTGAGAGAGTTTTTCTCCTCCCCAACTCTATCCCAATCCAATGAGCTGTCAATGAGAGAATGTGGGAGAGGAGAGATGCCCAGCAACAGCTTGCAGGCCCACTTATATTCTCCACCAAGAGCAAGGCCGGGCAAAGAGATCGTGGGACACGTGACTTAAGCTGTTGAAGGCCAAAAATCGACCTAGCCGGGAAAATCGGCCGATTTTCCTGAGTGATGGTCCGATTTTCTTCAACAGAGGTATGTTATGATCGTCTAGCCATTAGTTGCTTCATTGCTTGCACCAATTATGGTCCTTGTGTCCTTTGTTGCTCCAATTATGCTCCTTCCAAGCTTTGGTTGTGTACCACCATGAGGCTTGACCCTCGAATGCATCGGTTAATGTCCAAAAGACCCCCAAAATACCTACAAAACCGACAAAAGCTCGTGTAGACATCTTTTCTAGAGATATGCATAAATTAGACGTAAACGTTATGAACTAATGTCAAACCGTTCATGAATAACGGGAAAAACTATCTAATTTAATGCCTAAACTAACGTCATAAATCACGTTATTGTTCGCCCCTAGAGGTGTGTGCAAATAAGCTTTAAATTTATAAAACTAGAATCAAGCAAGCGAACCCGCAGTGTACGGATCGACGTAGTTAAGCAAGAATTCCAGAGTATCGAACACAGGGATTTGGGTGGGAACAAATTCGATTTAGGTTATCAAGCAATAAATATGGGAGTTTTGCAAATATTGGGAAAACAACAATCCTAAAGATCCGGGTATTCAGTTGCGGCAATAGATTCAAGATATACTAATGATGTAAAGACAGAGTAGAGATATGCAAAGGTATACTAATGTAAGGTAATCGTACGGTTGAGGTTCCAAAAACCTTATGTGACTCACCTAAAAGATACTCCCTATACAGGTTGTTGAGGCTCAATATAAGAAGGAACTAAAGACAAGGATTAGTGTCAAATACCCAAACCTATAATCTAAAGATCAAGACTAACTTATCCGATTGAGGTTGTTGAGACTCACAATCGAGGTAGAGGTTGTTGAGGCTTCACTACCACCTAGAAAAGACAAGTCTAAACTAAGCTAAAGCAAATCTTTAACTTTGGATTAAGGTAAAAGCAAGCTCGTAAACTCAAGGATATTACGGTTGGATCTTGAGATTCCACGGCCGTGGAACTCAAGAACAGCCCGTAATTTAGGGTTATCGGCGACAATTCTCTAACTCTCAGGGTCTAATCTGTTTGCGATCGATCTATCATCATCTAAGCCACAACTATCAACCCTTCACCTTAGAATTGTTAAGGGTTTTTAGCCAATAACAGTCATATTGATATTAATTCAAGAATTAAGGAATAAAATATGAAAACCTTCAAGAACTTTCAATAACCTTCAAGTGAATCTCAAGATCCCAACAAATGTTTATCAAGGATTCAGAATGGAACAAACAAATCACAACTATAGGAAAGAAGAGAAACGGGATGTCAATCCGTTTTCGATTCGAACCTAAACAAGAAGAGAGATCTTCTTGCAATTCGTCCAAGAACTTCGGTCTTTCACAATTCCGAAGATCACAACGACAATCTCCACCAAAGTGCGAGACTTGAACAACTCTTCAACTGCAAACTTTGATCTCCAATGAGATCTCCAAAATTACCTCCAAGAAGAGGGTTTGTGCGTCACTAAGCGTTGCTTGTAAAGAGCTTGTGTAAAGGTGTAAGCGAGCATGATGAAATCTCTTTTCGGCCGTCTTTTTATAGGGCAAGACGAAGCGTCGGCCCGGCCCAGTCTTCAAAAGATCATGGCTTCGAAATATGGCGAAAAGATTCGCCAAGATCACGGTCGTGGAATCTTCCACGACCGTAATTTTGAGGCGTGGAAACTACTACGGTTTGATCCACGGCCGTAATATCCCCTGGAATGAACATCGAATTCTGACTCACAATCCACGGCCGTAATTTGGGGTAAGACCGTGATTCTTGCTTTCCTTCGTGCATTCCTCAATCCAATACTCAAATTTGCTTCCGAAAAGTGTCCTCGATCCATGGACATCTCCACTCAACTCTCCTTTTCTCGATTCCGTCCGGAAATAGCTCCAAATCACCTATAATCAACATAGAACTCGTGTAGACATCCATATTGACAATATAGGTAATACTAGCTCACATATGTACAAAGCTCAATCAAAGACTATCAATATGAATCAATTATGATTAGAAAACGTGCCTAAAATATCACAATATTTCATGCTAACAAATAACCCCATACTTAGCACTTGCTTGTCCCTAAGCAAGGTCTTTCAAAAAGTTTTTAAACTAGAGTTAGGATGAAATATGTGTACCTTCTTTTGGATGAAAGTGACTTCTAAAGAATAGATCATTCTCAAATCTTGCTTCTATCGTTTTTCAAACTTTCACACACTTGATTAGAGAGTAAAAAGTAAAGAAAACTCATGAATCAATTTAACTTCCAAACAAGCATTATAACCTTCAAATATTATCAAAATCAATCATAAGAATTTCAATTTAGATCACCAAGCCATATAACATTCTTTTGATCTTAAGGACTTTCAAAGAAAAGGTCTAGAGTATGGAAGGGAAGGGAAACTTTAAGGGAGAGTGGTGCATAAATCCGGGAAAGTGGATGACTACCTTCTTCTTCATTTGCGGTTTCCGCAACACTTCACTTAGAGCTTCGCTCTCTCTTTTTCATTTTTCGACTTTACTTTTGGAGTTATGGATAGAGGTGCACAAAAACCGAAGCCTAGGAGATTGGCGTTTCTCAAAATTGCAAGAGATGCCTCAAACCCTTAGCGCACATACCATAATCCGCTAGGAATATCGCTCAATCCGACTTTGGCAAGACACAAACACCCGGCTATGTGAATGGTGCCGAGTTACTCATCGTCATGATTGACTTCCCCAAACCTATAATTTCTTTCTATTCAATTGATTGCAAATATATGCTCTCATGGCCCTCCCACATCAAACATGCCTTTTTCTCATTCACTTTCCAAGTTCCCGGATGGGTAAGGGAGGCTAATATTTTAATGAGGAGTTAGATGATCAAAGAAAGAAGAAAGAAAGTATCGAATTGCCTTAATCATTTCAACAAGAAGTATAGGAACTTATAATGTGATTTCAACTTCAATTTCTTACATGATTTAGGTAACATTTTCACATTATACAACTTGCAAAAGAGGTGAGATTCATTCATTCAATTTCTTTTCGAATTACCATCCTTTCAAGCATGCAATTGTTATCAACTCAATTCGCAAGTAGTGATTATCATGGAAATCATATCGATTCGTTAGAAGCATCAATTTTTCAAAATTTTTCAATTTTTATGGGTTTTTTAAAGTTCTTTTTCATGCAATGCAAGAATAAAACGTGTAACATATGATGAACATGCAATGATAGTCTAGGAATGAAAGCAACATATAGAGTAGAGTTATTACAAACGTTTAGTACATCTCACCCCATACTTAGGATGAACATTGTCCCTAATGTTCACAAGAAAGAACAAAAGAAAGAAAAGAAAAAGAAACTCACAAATGGTGGCGGGAATGTCTAAAAACGAGCGGTCCGGTCATCAATCACTGCGGCGCCGGTGGAGGTGGGAATGGAGAGAAACTCGGATCATAGACCCGCCCAAACTGCTGGCGGTAGACGTCCCTCATCATGTGGTCAAGGTCGTCTAAGTGTCTGTCTCTAGCATCCGCCCGGATCTCTAATGCTCCGACTCTGTCTGAAAGTCCGGTAGCCCAATCCGGCATCCTCTCATACCATCCCGGGGGATCGGCTGGTGCTGGTGCTGGTGGTGGTGGTGGTGCTGCTGGCTGCGTCGTGGACCAAGGAGGAGGTGTGTTGTACCAAGTGGGAGGTGTAGTCATCCACGTGGGCCTCTCGCTCACACTGGCGCGGCGAGATGACGAGCCTGAAGCTCTAGCTGGGCGTGGAGAGCGCCTAGGTACATCCGGGGCCGCATCCGGCTGATCCGGAAACGTGCCGAACTCCTGCTCTGCTCCTCCACCACTCTCGTACTACTCTCCCATGTCCTCCTCATCCTCAGCTGGTGGTGGAACGTAAGGGGGAGCTACAAGCCTGTTCGCATGCATCGCAGCGAACGTCTCCTTCCAATTATGGCGTCCCGCCATAATGGAATACTCTGGCAGCCACTCAATACCCCTGCCTGTCCTACTCTCCCAGGGCATGCCCGCATAAGGCGGACCTCTATGTGTGGGGAAGATGAGTCCCCTAACCATGAATGCATGTAATCCTAGAGGTACGGCGGGTATGCGGGTGCAAGCTGAAAAATCTACACCAAAGCTCCTAGCTATGTGGGTCACTATCCCACCATATCCAATATTCCCCTTCGACTTATTCTTCAGTTTACTCATCGTCGCCGCCAAAAGAGTAGCGCAATCTGCGCGGCATCCATAAAGCATAGCATAAAGGAGGAATAGCTCATCCGTCTTGATCTTTTGGGGCGTCTCCGTCCTAGGGAAGAGACACTCCGAAAGAACACGGTGAGCTATCTTCAAGGCTAGATGGTACATCAATCTAGCCTTGGTATCAGCTGGTTGCCAACGGTCCTCGTCGGCATAAATCATGGCCACTTCCGCCCAAAAGTCCTTGGCGGAAATGCCTCTAGGAAGTCGACCGTTATAGGTCTCATGGAACCCAAAAATGGTCCCGAACTCAACAATGATAAAATGGTAGTCTCTGTTCATGAGACGGAAGGAGACGGTCCTATCAACATGGCTGTGCTCAAAAGATGTCACAACCTCTCGGGTGATCTCCTCATAAGCGTCTTCACGAATGTTCGTGAAGACTAGCAATCCGGCTCTATCCAAGAGCCATGTAAGGTCTTCTACTATGTTGAGAGGATGTAGATCCTCCAACAACAAATATCTAGGACCTATCACTGTCCTCTTCTCTATTTTCTCAAGTGCAGCTATGTAGTTCTCGTGTATGATCGGGATGCTAGGAGGAGGGGGTGAAGATGGAGGTGAAGGTGAGGATGGTGGTGAGGGAGATGAGGGTGGTGGTGCCCTAGATGTGGAGGGGTTGCCCTTTCTCTTCTTATTTTGCTCCCCTTTCTTTTCCTTAATCCTTCCCGAAACCCTCCTCACAAAGTCCATTCTGTTGAGAATTACGGTCTGTTCTATAGAAACCACGGCCGTGGAACCTTCAGCGACCGTGATTCGTCTCGAAAATTCTCAATTCTCAGCAAATCAGCAATCAAACTCCACAACAAGCAGTCCTAATCTAATTTCTTCCAATCTCAATCAGTTCTTCCTAAAAATCTCTAACAAAAACGAACCAAAACGACTAGAATCAAGAAGAGAGTAAAAACCTATTTTTCGGATTGAGAAATCCGAAATGTGCTTTCGTTGGTGAATTTCCGCTCGATTCTTCGCTTGGATCTTGTTTGTGGTTGGATTTGCTCCAGTTTAGGAAGAAGAATCGTTAAAAACGATTAAAGAACAAAGATTTGGGAGAAGCTGCGGGTTTTCGGTATTTAGGGCGTGGAATTGGGGAGGATTTGTGTGGTTTTTGTGATGAAGTGTGGCTTTTATACTCGCAGGCAAATTTCCAAAAATCACGGTCTATCGGGGCATTCCACGGCCGTGGAAATGTACGGACCCGTAATTTTGGTGATTTTTCACAGGCCTTTGAGAATTACGGCCACTGTAGCTATGACGACCGTAATTTAGACCGTGGAACTTTCTGTAAAGCTTCAAAGTCCAAATTTCGTCACTTCTCTTCGACATTATCCCTCCTTTCTCCTTTTTCATCGATCCTACAACCAAAAACACGAACATACCGGGAGAAATCGAGGCAAAATAAAGCAAAAACTTCTATTCTAAGCTAAACTACGAATCGAAAATAAAAACGAAAATGCAATACCTTGGGTTGCCTCCCAAGAAGCGCTTTGTTTAAGGTCCGTAGCTAGACCAATCTTGCACTTATTCGAGTGCGGTAGGTGCAAACTCCTCAGCTTGGAGTTCCGGTGAGTATTTCTTGAGTCGTTGGCCGTTCACCTTAAAACTTCCGCTAGCTTCACCCCATACTTCAACTGCACCGTGGGGGAAAATACGCTTAATTAGAAAAGGTCCAGTCCAACGAGATTTTAACTTACCTGGAAAGAGGCGAAGTCTCGAATTGAAGAGGAGGACTTGATCTCCCTCTTGGAAGTTCTTTGGAATGATATGCTTATCATGCCAACGCTTTGCTCTTTCCTTGTAAATCTTAGCGTTTTCATAGGCGTTCAAACGGAGTTCATCCAGCTTGTTGATGTCTAGGAGACGCTTCTCTCCCGCCTCTTTCATGCCGAAATTCAGCCATTTGATAGCCCAAAATGCTTTGTGTTCCAGCTCTACCGGCAAGTGACAAGACTTCCCATACACAAGGTTGTATGGTGTGGTTCCTATGGGAGTCTTGTACGCAGTCCGGTATGCCCATAATGCATCATCTAGTTTCAAGGACCAATCCTTCCTAGTCCTTGAAACCGTCTTCTCTAGAATTCCCTTGATCTCCCTGTTTGAGATCTCAACTTGTCCACTCGTTTGTGGATGGTAAGGGGTAGCGATCTTGTGAGTAACCCCATACTTGGTTAGAAGAGCTTCAAAGCGACGGGCTATGAAGTGAGAACCTCCATCACTAATGATCGTCCTTGGCGTCCCGAATCGCGGAAAGATGGTCTTGTTGAAGAACTTAACCACCACCATGGCATCATTCGTGGGAGAGGCAATTGCTTCGACCCATCTAGAAACGTAGTCTACCGCCAATAGTATGTATTGGTTTCCACAAGAAGAAGGGAATGGTCCCATGAAATCGACTCCCCAAACGTCGAAAATCTCCACCTCTTGGATGTTGTTGAGGGGCATCTCGTTCCTTCTAGAGATATTGCCTGTTCTTTGACAAGCATCGCAACAAGAAACAAAGGATTGCACATCTTTAAATAAAGTAGGCCAATAGAATCCAGATTGCAATACCTTTGCGCTAGTTTTGTTCGAACTAGCGTGTCCTCCACAAGGTAGTGAATGACAATGACGGATGACACTTTGCATCTCATCTTCCGGCACACATCGCCGAATGATGCCATCCGGAACTCTCTTGAAGAGGAGAGGCTCGTTCCAATAGTATTCCCGGACGTCCTTGAAGAATTTCTTCCTTTGTGCGTATGATAGTCCGGGTGGTATCTCCTGGCAAACTAAATAGTTAACGAAATCAGCAAACCATGGTTCGTTACCTTTGGAGATTACCTTGATGCACTCCTCTATGATATGTAAGTGTTCGTCTAGAAAGGAGTCATCAATGGGCAAATGGTCGTCCTCTAGATTTGTTAGACGACTCAAATGATCCGCAACAGAATTTTCCGAGCCTTTCTTGTCGCGGATCTCTAGATCGAATTCTTGTAGGAGAAGAATCCATCTAATCAGCCTTGGTTTCGCATCTTTCTTCGCAAGGAGGTACCGGATCGCAGCATGATCCGTGTAGACAATCACCTTTGCACCTACAAGATAAGAGCGAAACTTGTCAATAGCGTAGACAATGGCTAAAAATTCCTTCTCTGTAGTGGCGTAGTTGAGCTGAGCTTCGTCTAGCGTTTTGCTAGCGTAGTATATGGCATGGGTTCATCCTTCCTTTCGTTGCCCAAGAACAGCTCCAATAGCTACGTCACTAGCATCACACATAATCTCGAAAGGGAGAGTCCAATCCGGGGGTTGGATAATGGGTGCTGAAATTAGAGCTTACCGAATGGTGTTGAACGCCTCTAGACATTCCTGTGAAAACTCAAAAACCGCATCCTTCATCAATAGATTAGTGAGAGGTTTTGATATCTTAGAAAAATCCTGAATGAAACGTCTATAGAATCCAGCATGTCCTAGGAAACTTCTTATTCCCTTCACCGAAATTGGGGGAGGAAGTTTTTCTATGGTCTCTATTTTAACTTTGTCTACTTCTATCCCTCTACTAGAGACTAAGTGACCTAACACGATTCCTTCCTTAACCATGAATTGACACTTCTCCCAATTAAGAACTAGGTTAGTGTCTTCACATCTTTGCAAAACAAGAGAAAGGTTAGAAAGACAATCGTTAAAAGAGGAACCGTAAACGGAGAAGTCGTCCATGAAGACTTCCATGATTTCCTCTACGTATTCGGAGAAGATGGCCATCATGCACCGTTGAAAGGTGGCTGGGGCGTTGCAAAGCCCGAACGGCATTCTCCTATAAGCGAACGTACCCCAAGGGCACGTGAATGTGGTCTTCTCTTGATCATCCGGATGTATCGGAATCTGAAAGAAGCCACTATAACCGTCAAGGTAGCAAAAGTATGAATGTTGTGCTAACCTTTCAAGCATTTGATCGATGAATGGCAATGGAAAGTGATCCTTCCGCGTTGCGTTGTTGAGCTTGCGGTAGTCTATACACATTCGCCATCCAGTCACGGTTCGGGTAGGAATGAGTTCGTTGTTCTTGTTGGTGATGACCGTCATTCCTCCCTTCTTCGGAACTACTTGAACCGGGCTCACCCACTTGCTGTCGGAGATGGGATAGATGATGCCTGCATCAAGAAGTTTAAGAATTTCCTTCTTGACAACCTCCTTCATGGTCGGATTCAACCGCCTTTGAGGTTGTCTTGAAGTTCTAAAGTCCTCCTCCATTAGTATCTTATGCATGCATAGGGAGGGTTTAATTCCTACTAAGTCCTCAATAGTATAGCCTATGGCTTTTCTATGTTTCCTAAGGACAATCATGAGCTGTTCATGTTCATCTATGCTTAATTCGGAACTAACGATGACCGGAAAGGTAGAATTAGATCCAAGAAAAGCGTACCTTAGATGAGTAGGAAGTGGTTTGAGTTCCATTGCTTTCGGAGCTTCCAACGATCCTTGAGGAGCTTCCGATGTTTCCTTAGAAGTTTCTAAGGATGTTGAATGGTTTGGAGAAGAATTAGAAGAAGTTGAAGAAGTATATCGATCACCATTTTCCACGGCCAAAATTACGGCCTCCTCTGGTGTTCCACGGCCGTAATATCCTCTGGAATGGAGATCGATTTTGGTCGTGGAATCCACGGTCGTGGAATACAGAGTATGACCGTGGATTCGAGTATTCTCAGCCTCATCGTGGAGTTTTTCAAACTCCACTCCATGCATCTCTTCTTGTGCTTCTAAGGCTTCAATTTCCTCTTTGCACTCTTCCTCTTCTCCTACATCGGTTAGACTCATAGTAATAACCTTTTGTAAGGGATCGTTAAAGAGAATCGCACTTACCTCCTCCCTAGATAAACCTTCTTCGTCTTGGACATTGTAAATATCCTCATCAAAGATTGGCTCCTTTACTAGAGTGGAAAGAACGAACTCTACTTTCTCTTCCCCAATATCAAAAGCGAGTCTCCCATTCTTGCAATCGACCATGCAGCCGGAAGTTGCAAGAAACGGCCTTCCGAGTATGATCGGGACCGGACTATCTGCAGGAATGTCAAGTACGACAAAATCAATGGGGACAAAGAACTTGCCTAGCTTGACTGGGACGTCTTCTACAATGCCGACGGGACGAGTAATGGATCGATCCGCCATGTATAACGTCATCTTCACTGGTTTAGGGTCGCCTAAACCGATCTTCCTGCACAATGCAAGTGGTATGATGCTCACACTTGCTCCCAAGTCACATAAAGCGTCATATGTGACTTCTCCCACTCCAATGGGAATGCAAAATGACCCCGGATCTTTCAACTTTGGGGGCATTTTCTCCTTCATAGTCTTGATGAGATCCGAAGAATCCGAACTCATCTTGACCTCTCCAAAATCTTCTAGCTTCCTCTTGTTAGAGAGGAGCTCCTTCAAGAACTTGCCATAAGCCGGCATACCTACAATAGCATCAATGAAAGGTATATTAATATGCAGTTTGCTCATGAGTTCTATGAACTTACCGAATTGCTTGTCTAGGCGCGCTCGCGCTCTAGATTGAGGGAACGGTAGGGGAGGTTTGAAAGCTGGAGGGGGAACATAGACGTCCTCCTTCTCCCTCCCCTTTTCTTTGCTTTTCTCTACGGGGACTTCAACGAACGTAGGTTGCGGATCGGTGGTAGTCACTCCGCTCCTAGTTGTGATCGCCATTACCCTTCCCTTAGGGTTGTCCTCCGTCTTTCCTGGAAGTTTCCCTGGATTTCTAGGAACTTCTTCCGCATGATCGAACATTTGGTTTTCTAAAACCTTTTGAGCTTTGTCGATCTTAGAAACTCGATCATCGAATTTAATGAAGCGGTCCTCCATCCCTTGAAGCTTTCCCAAGATAGTTTCCAACATGGGATCTGGCTTCTCCTTCCCCGAAGTGCTTCCTCCATTAGATGATTGCCCCTGGCTTTTCAAAGGAGTAGAGGAAGAGGAAGGTGGAGTTAGCGAATTAGAATTGGAAGGATAGGAGTTACCGGAATTCTGCTGATTGGAGCGCCAATTGTTGTTGTTTGAACCACGATTGTTGTTCCAATTGTTGTTGTTTCCATTCCAATTGTTATTCCGGTTATTGTTCCGGCTATTGTTGTTGTTGCGGTTGGTGTTATCACCGCCATTGTTGTTGTTGCCCAAATAACCAACATCCTTCCCTTGTTGCTTTGGGAAGTTGGTCTTGATAGTCTCCTTCAACTCCTTGATTTCATTGTTGAGGGAGAAAATCTGATTTTGAGCTTCATGTGTGAGCTTCGCTCCTTGCTCCACACGATTTCCTTCCACCTTTCGGTGGGAATACTTCTCTATGACTCTTGCTTGCTTCTCAATGAAGTCCCAAGCGTCATCTTCTCTCATGTCCATGAACGTTCCACATGAGAGGGATTGGAGGTTGAATTGCGTTCCCGCATCCAGCCCTTTGTAGTAAATTTCCAGCAAGGCAAGCTTGGATATGCCATGATGAGGGCAATCCAAGAGCAAATCCTGAAACCTTTCCCAAGATTGAAACAAACTCTCGTTAGGTCTCATAGAAAAAGCATTAATCTTACCTCTAAGTTCCGCCGTTTTGGAGGGCGGAAAGAACTTGGTGAGAAATTCTGCGGAGAGGTCTTCCCACGTGTCTAGTTTCCCATTAGGAAGAGCTTGGTACCAAGACAGCGCTTTCCCTTTCAAGGAGAAAAAGAAAGGTTTAAGCTTGTAGCTGTTGGTAGTGGCGCTCTTCGGTCTCATCGTCTCCATCATACACTCAAAGTTTTGCAAGTGTTGGTGTGGAGATTCAGCGCTTGTACCGCCAAACTGGCTTTGGCGAACAAGAGTGATAACTTGGGGGTTGAAGCTAAACCCTTGTACATCTTCGGCATCAAAGTTCACACCTAAGCGGCGTGGTTGTTGTGTTGGATCCATCCGTTGTCCAAGAGTTCGCGGGGTCAATCTCTTCTAGCGGTGGCATGGAAGAGTCGCTATCATCGGCGGATGAATGACTTCTTCTTCTTCTAGACCTTGAAGTCCTTTTCGAGGATTTCTTGATCATGTTATTTTTAAGCTCGCTCATTTGTAATCCCATCTGGAACATCTGATCCTGTAGAGCGTTGACTTGGGATTGATGCCGATTCATCTCATCTATGCGAAGGTTATCATTCCAGCGAAGTTGAGCTTCCTTCTCTGCTAGCTCCGATTGGAAATCACGTTCGTTTCCTTCGGTCATCTTCTTTTCCTTGCGCTTTTGCCTCAAGGTTTTCTCTAGCTCTTGATCAAGAGGTAAGAGATCTCCGGTATTCCTAGACCTGCGCATACACTTAAAACAATATCAAACAACGAGAGCAAGCTCCCAAGCTTGACAACCGGTTACCGAATTCGGCCGAAACCAAATCCCCGGCAACGGCGCCAAAAACTTGTTCGCCCCTAGAGGTGTGTGCAAATAAGCTTTAAATTTATAAAACTAGAATCAAGCAAGCGAACCCGCAGTGTACGGATCTGTTGAGTAAAAATGTACACAAATTTACAAAACTCATTTTATGTTTTATTCGAATACAAATTTACAAAACACATTTTATTTATTTTTTTCAATTTGAGTTCGACCTTCTCTTTTTGACCTTTTGATTCTAAGTTATATAAATACCGATATTTGGTTGGTTTTGGTGATTTGGACTGCACCCGTTTTTGGGCGGGTTGCCTACGTACCTCTTTAAAGAGGATCAAGTCTCACGTAGTTCCGTGCGGTGTTTTCATGCATCAGAGAATCAAAGTCCCGACCCACCTTCTAGGAAGGGTTGCCTAGACGATGATTCAACTATCATTTGCATGGTATTTATATCTCGACCATGCATCATAAGATTAAATTAAACCCACCTTCTAGGAAGGGTTACTTAATTCATCCCGCTATCACGCGCATGATCAAGATTAGTGAGAGGTTATTTATTTTATTATTTTATTTTTAAGACCCGTGACTGAATCTGGTTCATAAATTACCAAATTTCCTACGTATCCTTTATTAGGAATCAAGTCGTACGTAGTTCTTATTTGTTTGGACTTTTGTGGTTAAACTCGACGAGCGGATGCTTTATATCGAGTTCATGAATATTTGAGAATTTTGGTTTTAAGTCCAAGCTTGGAATTTAATTATACTTTGCTTGAACGGGTCGACTGAATCCAATTTAATTTGAGATCGGATTTCCTACGTAACTCAAAACGAGTATCAAGTCATGACGTAGTTCTAAAATGAAAGATAATTTGGATTTGATTTTCGACTGTACCCGATAATATTTTAAACTTAGTATCGGGTTACCTACGTAGCCATTTGAGTGGCGCAAGTCCTTACGTAGTTCTAAATGGATATTTGGATTGGACCTTTTGTGATTAAACTCGACGAGCGGATGCTTTATATCGAGTTCATGAATATTTGAGAATTTTGGTTTTAAGTCCAAGCTTGGAATTTAATTATACTTTGCTTGAACGGGTCGACTGAATCCAATTTAATTTGAGATCGGATTTCCTACGTAACTCAAAACGAGTATCAAGTCATGACGTAGTTCTAAAATAAAAGATGTAATTATGAGTGTAATCGTAAGTTTATGATCTTATTTATAAGACTTTTGTCTTAATAAGATCATTTTTGCAAAAAAATGTTTACTATGGGCCTATTTTATAAATAACCCAATTTAATTTTATAAAAGGCGCAACTTTGCTTGTAGCACTACAATTTGCAGAGTTGCAGACTACCATTCACTTTATTTGATATTTAGTTTATTGTTTTTCATAGCTAGTCATCACTATTTGTACGTGGAGTCATGAACTTGTACACGTATCAAACATATATACTTTTTTTTAATTTTGCTTTTTGCTCTTTTTATATTTCTTTCTCTTTTTTTTAATTGTAAATTCTCTTCTTCACCTTTTTCCAACTTTCCTCTGTAATATTTTGTAGGAAGGTTATGAGGGAGTTCAATTGTGGGCACCAACGAAGGCTCACTGTGTATACCGACGAAGGCTTGATGTGGGCATCAACGGAGGAAAAGAAAAAACGTGTGAGGGGTCCTAGCTAAGGGGAATCGGACATGAAGTCAAGTGCGAGATGAACGGAGGGTCAAAGACTTTTGAGGTATAGATATCAAGAGAAGCTAGGGTTCGAATGCTCGGTTATATCTCAATTAAGGGGGTTAGAGACAAGAATCAAACGAGGTGAACAAGCAATAAACCTTTCTCAGTAAGCCGTGCTTTCAATTTCGTTTTGGTTTTCACCAAAATCTTACTCGCAAACCCTAATTTTTTTTACCTTTGTGCTGATCCAAATTTGTCTGAATTCACACAGATTTATATAACCATTGCCTCTGAAGATGTGTTTGTACTGATGTGTAATATATTGACCCCGAGTTTCTGAATTGTGATTTTAGTAAACGCAAGTAATTAAACCATGTTCACATGGATCAATAAATTCCAATTGAAATCAACCAAATTAATATTCTTTTATCTTGCCTACTCCATCCACTATTCTTCTCGATTTCTCTGTTTTGTTCTTATATATTTTGTGTATTCCTTTGAAGGTTGCAATTTCTTCTTCTGCATTCATACATTGTAGTTGAGGAATCAAGTGTTTCCAACCAACTACGGGATTTTGCAGCGGAGGAATCAATTGAATCCAACCAACTGCGTTTTGTGTGTAGTGATCGAAAGTATGTACTTCCGAACCAACTACGATTTTAGTGCAGAGATCGAAAGTCGGCGACATTGTAATATGGATACACTTAGGTTTGAGGCTTACACACGCAGATGGCTGAAAGAAAATGAAGGAGAAGGAAAAATAATTTCTGTAAATTCATTTACAAAAATGAGATCTCGGTTTCTACCTCTTCTTTCTTTCTCTCTCTCTGTATTTTCTCCTTCTTTCCTATTTGGTTCCTTCTTCTTTTCTTTCTATGTATCTTTCTTATGTAGTAAATGTTTGCTTTTTGCAGGTTCACGTTAGGAGGAACAATGGAGGAGATGCTCTTTTTCCTTTTATACAGAAGAGTGGAGATATTTGTGGAGGTTTAAAGGGGTTATTCTGATAATCAACCACTAAGCCACTTTTAGAATTACTTAATTAATTTTTAATAAATTGAATTCGATGACTGAACACCTCCACTTCAACCACTCTCCTAATCTTTTTTTTTTTTTTTTTTT
>BSUD01000006.1:132281225-132349260 GCA_033239045.1 Fagopyrum esculentum | reverse complement strand
TCTTTGAGGGGGGGGGGGGGAGAAGAATTTGGTCAAGAATTCCGTAGTCATCTCCTCCCATGTGCTAATTTTTCCTGGAGGAAGAGATTGATACCAAGTAAGAGCTCTATCTTTTAAAGAAAAGTAAAACGATCTTAGCTTATAGTTGTTATTTTCAATCCTTGAGGGTCTCAAGGTCTCCATCAAAATCTCATAGTTTTAAAGATGTTGATGTGGTGATTCCTTCTCTAGCCCTCCGAACTGGCATTGGCGAATCATGGATAGAACTTGCGGTCGAAGTTCGTAGTCATGTACTGGAACCTGCCTCGGTCGAGGGTCGGCAACTGGATCCTGCATCGGTCGAGGATCTGAGACTGGATCTTCCCTCGGTCGAAGTAGATATTGGTCTCGTAAGGCTGCCATATCTGCTTCGATCGCCTCAGTCCTGGTGCGAGTTTCTTCTTTCTCTTGCCTTAGCTCTTAGCTTCCCTGCTGAGGCGTAGCAGCTCTAGCGCCTCTTTCAACTCGGCCTCAAGATCGCGATTGTCTTGGTGGGCCATCTTCGCTTCTCTTAAGCATCGTTTGTATGTCTTTTCTGGTTCGGGATCGTAAGGTACGATTTCCTTCCCAGTGCGGGTTCTTCGCATAAACCTAAGAAAGAACCTGCAAAAGTCACTCAAGTAGAGTGGTTAGTAGACACGGGGGCAAGTGCCCCAAGAGCAAACCGTAACCGGCTCGGTCTAGACCAAGTCCCCGGCAACGGCGCCAAAAACTTGTTCGCTCCAAATGGTGTGTGCAAGCTTTAAATTTATAACCCTAGACGTAAGCTTAAAACAAGGATGCGAACCCGCAGTGTACGGGTCAATCGTAGTAAAAAGCAAGGAATTCTAGGGGTCGATCACAGGGACTTAGTGAAACAAAGTCCAATTACGGTAAGCTTCAGTAATTACTAACCACAACGTAATTAAAACAATCAAAGATGATATAGAAGTCAATAAAGGAGAAATGCAATTCTGGGGATTAAAGCATCTAGTTGTGGTTCCAACTCAAGATCTAAAGATAAGCGGACAAAGCTGAGGTTTTTTGCATAGGGAAGGTGTTACTAAAGTGGAATAGATCACCGGGTAAGTCTCACTACTCACTAATCCTAAACCGTAACTCCTATTACCGGGTAAGTCTCAAGGAATTAAGATAAAGAACCATAACCTCAAACTAACACACCATCTAAGGGAATAGAATCAACCTTTACCGGGAAAGTCTCAGGCTAACTCACAAAGATGGGATGGAAGCACACTCAAACCCCAATAAAGGATAAACCTTTATTACCTACACTTATGATCTTAGGTAAACAAACAAAGGAATTACCGGCTAAGTCTCATCCTAGGCTTGCATTGGACCAGGAAAGGTGTAATAAGAATAGGATTTGGCAAACTCTAACACTTAACTCTCAGTTTCGGATCAGATAAGTCACCTCGGTCAGCCAAATTCCACCCCGGCCGAGATGTTCGTCGACTGAGCGAGATGCTTAGGGTTAAGGTTAAAGACTCGAACTTTCAGGGTCCTACTGTGATTAAGATCATTCTATCATTGTTTTTCCCACAACCTTCAGCCAATCACCCTAGAATCACACAAAGAAATTAGCCACTTATCATCATGAAAGTAATAATCAAATATATGGGAAGAAGGTGAATATTTAAACAAGAACAATTTAATGAAAAGACTTCAATAACTGAATCAAATATCACAACAAAGCGTTCCTTGGATAGAAATCCAACAAGGCAAGACAACAAGGAAGGAAATCTAAGATAATCTTACAAAAACCCTTCAAAAGCTATAAAAGCTACAATCTTCCTTCTTCAACCTTCAAAAAGGTTCTTCAAATCTCCCAACTGGAGTATGGCTGTAGCGGTGTAAGCGGGATCTCCAACTGTATGCGGATGTATGCAGCGTGTCGGATTTGTGGGAAATCCGACCCTTTTTATAGGAAAATTACTCTCCAAAGATAAGATATCTTAGAAAGATCTCTTCCCATAAAAATATGTAAAATATATGATCCAGTATATCTTCTTCCTTCCAGGAGCCAAGCCCAAAAATATAAGATCTCTTTCCAAAGATACAAGATCTCTGCCAAGAATAAAATATTTCCGCCGCGTCCCATGTGTTCGCCTCGGTCGAGTCGATTTCTCTGGATCACCTCGGTCGAGGTGAATCTGTGGTCAACCGAGGTGAGTCACAACTGAATGTGAAATCTCTCAAATCTGGTCCAAAGTGAATCTCTAATCCATGGCTATGCTTCCTGGATGTTTCCTTATGTTCCTGAATGTAGCTCTAATGACTCCATAGCTCCTTTTACTCCTTTTTGATGCAAAACGTGCCATTTTACCTACGATTACAACAAAACTAGGTGTAGACCTCGATTCCCGCAAAGGTAGATGAAATGGTAATATAATCACATATTATACATACAAACATGCAGATTATTGAAGATAAAACGTCCAAACAAACCCCAAAATATAGACTATAATTTATGCTATCAAGAGGCACCAATAGAATCCACGAGTAGATCTTAGTGCCTTCTTGGTGAGTGCATGCATGCTATGTGCTTATGTGATATGTTGTGTTTTCGTGCTAGCTGTGATATGTGCATATGATCTGTTAGATCTTGTTTGCTAGTACGAGATAGGTATAGTTGGAGATGGTTCTTTCCTCCACGATATGGTGTGTGTGTTAGGATTAGCTGGAGACGGTTCTTTCCTCCATGCTACTTTTGATGGATATAGTGTGAGTGGAGATGGTTTTCCTCCACATAGTAGTGTTATGCGTACGTTGTGGCTGAAGACGGCTTTCCTCCATGCCAGTGTGATGTGGTTAGTGTTTGGCTAGAGATGATCTTCCTCTAGGCCTTGTGTAGAGTTGTTATGCTGGAGTTGTGATTCCTCCATGTTGTGTTGAGGATATAGAATGTTATAGGTTGTGACTTGATATTCTCGAGGAGAGAGTGTACCTCGGCTTATGGGTCCGAGAGGTTTGGGATCTTACAAGTTTCGGGACGAAACTTGTTTTTAGGGGGGGTGTGATGTAAGAGCCTTAGTCTTTGGATCCTAGGAGCCTTGCTGAGCCTTAGTTGAGCTTGTCTTGACCCTGTCAGCCGCCCCAACGGACCCTGTGAGCCGCCCCTTCACCTCAGGTGAACCGCCCCTGCGTCTTACCTGATCCGCCCCTACGGTTTTGTGTGGCTGCAACCACCTTTGTTGACCTCTTGACTTTGCTTTTGGGGTAGCTTCCTATATAAGCTTCCCAACCTTCTGATGAAGGGTTTCCTCACTTCATTCCAACTCCTTCTGATAACAAGATTTATGACTTAGGATTAGGCAATCATTTAGTTAGAATTCTCACTCATTCATGCACGTTTTGGCATTGGTTCATGACGTCTTTGCTCAATTCAAGCATATTTCTAGAAAAGACGTCTACACTACCTTTTATCGGTTTTGTAGGTAATTCGGGGATCTATTGGACTTTAATCGATACATTTGAGGGCCAAGCCTCATGATGGTACACATCCAAAGCATTGGAGGAGCATAATTGGAGCAACGTAGGACACAAAGACCACTAATGGTGCAAGCAATGGAGCAACTAGTGGCTAGACGATCATAACATGTTTCTGTTGAAGAAAATCGGACCAAGTAGCAGCTAAATCGGCCGATTTTTGTCCACTGGGTCGATTTTTAGGGCTTTGACAGCTTAAGCCACGTGTCCCACGATCTCTTGTCCGTCCTTGCTCTTGGTGGAGAATATAAGTGGTCCCTCAGGTGGTTGCTGGGCATCTCTCCTCTCCCACACTCTCATTCACAGCTCATTGATTTTGGAGAAAGATTGGAGGAGAAGAAAAACCTCTCAAAGGTTGAGGGAAGAACAAGAACACCATTCTAAGAGTTTGGAGTGATTTTGAGTGATTTTGTAGTCTTTGATTGAAGAACTAATTGCAAGGATTGTTAAGAAAGTTTTTGAATCTTCATTTAAGAGTTTGTAAGTCTTGCTACAACTTGGATTTGGCTGAGATTTATTGATTTTTACTTGTTTATCTTTCATTTTCCATCAAGAACACCATGTATGCTTGTTTGATGATTTTGGATCTTGATATGCATATTGTTGGCTAGTTTGTTGTGATTCTGGAGTGATGGATTGATGGTTATGGCTAGGGTGATGATAGGATGGACTTATATGTTAGTTTAGGATGATTTGAATGCACGAAACCCATTCCAGGAAGAAAAATCGGGCTGTTCATCATGAAGATCGGCCGATTTTTACTAAGATCTACCCGATTTATTCTTCTGTTGCTTTCTAAATGATAAATCTGTATGATTGGGGTGTTAGGTTGTCAAATCCTAGTGTTTATTAAGCCTAATTTAGCTTAGGATCACCTAATGCTATCAACCTAAGTGAGGGAAGAGATCTACCCGATGATTTCCGATCTTAGATACATAAGATGATGAATGCTAGGTAGTAGTGAGCCTCATAAGCCGCTATTGGATCGAGTGTGCTAGGATTATTACTTGAGATTCCCCTATTCCGAGACTTACCCGGTAAGGAGAGGGTTACCCCTTAAGTAGTATCTAGTTTGTGTGGAATTCCTTAGTCTAACCCCTTGAGACCTACCCGGTAATAGGAGTTTGATGCGGGATTAGTGAAGTGAGAGACCTACCCGGTAATTGCTTCCATTAGTGAAACACTTTTTCTCCAACACCGCAACTTGTCCTTAGAATCCTTAGAACCTTGAGTCCAATGCCATAACCGGAAATCTTGACCTCTAGAATCTACTTTTCTCTCTTGATCATATACTTGTGCTTTGTGTTACTTGTTTCTTTGCTAGCTTGAGTTGTTAGTTGTTTTATTGTCTTGCTTGACTTGTGATCTTTGTTTGATCACCATAAAAACCAACAAAACATTGAGTTTTCCATTTTCTTTGTCTCTCATCTTATCTTAGTCTAGATTCACACTATCTTTGATCATTGCTTGACTCGATTTCACCTTAGTCTTTGTGTCGACCTCGGAATACTTACTTTTCTACAAACGTCCCGTACACTGCGGGTTCGCTAGGTAGTTTAGGAGATTAGATTCGAGTTTATAAATGTAAAGCTTTTTGTGCTATCTCCTAGCGTAACACCTTCATCTCCTTTATGTTTTTCTTCTTCTTCCTCTTCTCATCTTTGCTTTTTCTTGATCTTGTGAGAGAGTTCTTGAGAGTTTAGTGTTGGTTTTGGTTGTGGATAATCCTGAGGTTGATGTTGTGTGTTGTTGTTGATGGGCTAAGGTTGTGAGAGGTGTTGATGCTCCTAGTCGCTGATTAGGGTTGTTGTGGTAAGCTTTTCAGCTTCTAACTTCTTTCTTTCTTCTTCTTGCTTCTTTCCTCTTCCTTCTAGCTTAGGATCACAAGCTGAGCTTATTGATGACATGAATTATATACCATTATAATCATGAATATTGTAGAGGTTTACCTTGATTTACATTGCATTTAGAGAGGAATTGTGTGCCTTTTAGACTTTATTCAACTATATTTCGGAAATAGAGGTCTACACAAGTTTTGGTTGAATTGTAGGTAAATTCGGTAGATTTGGAAGCAAAAGTGGAGCAAGGAGCATCTAAGGCTATTGGGGAAGCTTAAGGAGTCTTGGAGGAATCACAAAGAGCGAAGGAGTTGTGTAAAATAGTCACAAAAGAGAGGAAGGAAACGAGTCAAGAGACGGACATTGTCTGTTGAAGAAAATCGTGCCAATTTTGAAATAAATCGGACGATTTATCCTTGTAAAAATCGAACGGTTTCCTTTGTAAATTGGGGAGCACGATTTTCTTACCTTTCGGCCCAAGGATTAATACGACTCAAAGCCCATCACTTGTGGGCTGGAGAAGTGTTTTGCCAAGCAGCCCATTAGCAGGGAACTATACATTGGAACCCTAGGAACGAAAATCGGGGTTCCACAGCGGGAAAGATTTACACATTTGAGAGAGATTGAAGATTCTTGGAAAAGGATTGAAGCGAAAGTGTCGGGAAGTCAATCTTTGTCATTGGTGTGAGATTCTTTATTCCTTTGCGATTCTTGTAATTTGTGAACACATAGCTGAGTGTTTTGAGAGATATTTTGACTTGATTTGAGAATTGTTTGCAGATTTGGAGATTATTGAGTTTTTATTCAAGTTTGGGCATATATTGAATTAATCATTCAATCTCAATTTTGATTTGATTTTGAAAATGGTTGGCTAAAAACCTAGTGATTTTGGGGAGAATAGTCGATGATTGAGGCTTAGATGATGATAGACTGAACTCATTTAACCAATTGGACCCTGAGAGTTTAGATTTGAACTTTGCGACAACCAGAAAAATCGTGCTGTTCTTCATGAAAATCGGACGATTTTCTTAAGGTCAGTCGATGTATTTCCCTAGCGATCTTTAATTGATTTATTCTTTAACCAAACTTAATCCTTGCCTAAATCCCAATCTTGCTTAACCTTTTTAGCCTCTATTTAAGTGTATGAAAATATTTCATCATTGATTCTACATTTAATAGATTAAGATTACAAGATAGTTAGAAAGACTCAACATCCTTTATTTAAGGTTTAAAGTGTGCTTTCTATCTTTACCTTAGAGAGTCACATCCTGGGATTTTGGATAGTTAGTTTGAGTGTAATTCTTGTCGTTAGATCTTTCTATATTGCAGCCTCAACAACCCGTATAGATAGAACCTTTGGATTCGACATATAGGTTTTGGAACTTCACCGTACGATACCTACCTTTGAAACACATAACCTTGGCAATATAAACTATGTCCTTTGATCTTTAGAAGTGTCTTGAATCAAAAGCCGTTGTCGGATACTTGAATCCTTGGAATCATTTTACTCCTTTATTAATCACAAAAGCATTTGCACTTTGTTAGATAACTGAAACTGATTTTATTCTCACCAAATCCCTGAGTTCGACTTTGGAAGTTTTTCCCTTACTATAGCTGATCCGTACACTGCGAGTTTGCTTTCGCTTTAAGTTCTAGATATAAATTTTATACTTTGACACACACTTTTGAGCGAACAAGTTTTTGGCGCCGTTGCCAGGGATTTGGTCAAGACCAAATTTGGTTTTCGGTTGTCTAGCTTGGGAGCTTTTGCTCTTGTGATTTGATTTATCTACTTGAGCGATCTTTGCAGATTCTTTAGGTATATGCGAAAGACTAGATCTGCCAAATATTTAGTTCCTTTTGATCCCGAATTGGAGAAAACCTTAAGAAGAGAGTTGAAGGAGAAAAAGATGGCTGAAAATAGTGAGAGAAACATCCAAGAAGAGTTGGATGAAACTCAACTTCAACTTAAGTTGAGTGAAAAGGCTCATCTAGAAGAATTAACAAGCCATCAGTTCCAAATTGATGAACTTAAGGCCATGATGATGGACATGAAGTTGGAATTAAATGAAGCTAGGAAGAAGAAGGACAAGAAACCAACTAAGTCCATTAGAGTAGAATCATCCGATGATGAGATGATGATATGCCGCCACTTGAGGACATTGATCCGGTAATTCATCCCGTTTTTAACAACCGTAGACCACCGTTTGTACCTCGCATTCCCGTTGGAAATGTGAGAATTGCTCATGAAGGAGATGAACCGAGGACTCTTGGGCAAAGAATGGATCCAATTCAGCAACCACGCCGCCTAGGTCTGAACTTCGGAGTTGAGGATATCCAAGAATTTATCTTTAGCCCACAAGTTATCACCATGGTTCGCCAAAGTCAATTTGGTGGAACTAGTACTGAATCTCCACACCAACATTTACAGGATTTTGAGATTCTCATGGAGACATTGAAGCCGAAAAAGGCCACCACCAACAACTACAAGATCAAGCCATTCTTCTTCTCTTTGAAGGACAAAGCTCTATCTTGGTATCAAACTCTTCCAGCTGGAAAGCTTAACACATGGGAGGATCTATCTTCGGAGTTCCTCACCAAATTCTTTCCGTCATCCAAGACGGCGGAGTTGAGAGGTAAAATTAATGCATTTTCTATGAAAACTAACAAAAGTTTGTTTCAATCATGGGAAAGATTTCAGGACCTCTTATTGGATTGCCCACACCATGGCATTTCAAAACTGGAGCTATTGGAAATCTACTACAAAGGGTTGGATGTGGATACACAATTCAACCTCCAATCCCTCTCTTGTGGTACATTCATGGACATGAGAGACGATGATGCTTGGGAATTCATTGAGAAGCAAGCCCAAGTAATTGAGAAGTATTCCCACCGGAAAGTAGAGCCGGGAGTCAAGCTAACACAAGCTGCACAAACTCAAATATTTTCCCTCAATAGAGAAATTAAGGAGTTGAAGGAAATCATTAGAGCTGGCCTTCAAAAGCCAAAGGAGCAAGATGTTGGCTACTTAGGAAACAACAACAACAACAACCACCAAGGGAATAGGAACAACAACCGGAACAAAAATTGGAACAACAACAACAACCGGAACAACAATTGGAACAACAACAACAACCGAAATTCCAACAACAATTGGCGCTCCAACCAACAACAAATTCCGGTAATTCCTATCAAAATTCTGGAAATTCACTAACACCTCCACCTTCTTCTACTCCTTTGAAAAGCTAGGGGCAAACTTCAAATGGATAGAACAAAAGGGAGAAGGAAAAGCCCGATCCCATGTTGGAGACAATCCTAGGGAAGCTCCAAGGGTTGGAGAAGTCCCGATAGATCAAGGAAAACTTCCCGGAAAGACGGAGGATAACCCAAAAGGGAGGATTATGGCGATCACTACTAGAAGTGGTGTAACAACCACCGATCCTCAACCCAAAGTAGTTGAGACCACCACCGGAAAGGGGAAGGAAAAAGAGAAGGAAGATGTCTATAATCCTCCCCCCGCTTACAAACCACCTCTACCTTTTCCTCAATCTAGAGCGCGGGCGCGTCTAGATAAACACTTCTGTAAGTTTATTGATCTTATGAGTAAGTTGCATATTAATATACCTTTTATGAATGCAATTTTAGGTATGCCGGTGTTCGCTCCAAACGGTGTGTGCAAGCTTTAAATTTATAACCCTATATGGAAGCTTAAAACAAGGATGCGAACCCGCAGTGTACGGGTCAATCGTAGTAAGAAGCAAGGAATTCCAGTGGTCGATCACAGGGACTTAGTGAAACAAAGTCCAACTACGGTAAGCTTTAGTAATTACTAACCACAAAGTAATTAAAACAATTAAAGATGATAAAGTCAATAAAGGAAATATGCAATTCTAGGGATTAAAGCATCTAGTTGTGGTTCCAACTCAAGATCTAAAGAAAAGCGGACAAAGCTGAGGTTTTTGCATAGGGAAGGTGTTACTAAAGTGGAATAGATCACCGGGTAAGTCTCACTACTCTCTAATCCTAAACCGTAACTCCTATTACCGGGTAAGTCTCAAGGAATTAAGATAAAAAACTATAATCTCAAACTAACACACCATCTAACGGAATAGAATCAACCTTTACCGGGTAAGTCTCAAGCTAACTCACAAAGATGGGATGAAAGCACACTCAAACCCCAATAAAGGATAAACCTTTATTACCTACACTTATGATCTTAGGTAAACAAACTAAGGAATTACCGGGTAAGTCTCATCCTAAGCTTGCATTGAACCAGGAAAGGTGTAATAAGGATAGGATTTGGCAAACTCTAACACTTAACTCTCAGTTTCGGATTTGATAAGTCGCCTCGGTCAGCCAAATTCCACCCCGGCCGAGATGTTCATCGATTGAGCGAGATGCTTAGGGTTAAGGTTAAAGACTCGAACTTTCAGGGTCCTACTGTGATTAAGATCATTCTATCATTGTTTTTCCCACAACCTTCAGCCAATCACCCTAGAATCACACAAAGAGATTAGCCACTCATCATCATGAAAGTATTAATCAAATATATGGGAAGAAAGTGAATATTTAAACAAGAAGAATTTAATGAAAAGACTTCAATAACTGAATCAAATATCACAACAAAGCGTTCCTTGGATAGAAATCCAACAAGATAAGACAACAAGGAAGGGAATCTAAGATAATCTTACAAAAACCCTTCAAAAGCTATAAAAGCTACAATCTTCCTTCTTCAACCTTCAAAAAGGTTCTTCAAATCTCCCAACTGGAGTATGGCTGCAGCGGTGTAGTAGGTGTATAGCGTGATTTCCAACTGTATGCGGATTGTATGCAAGATGTCGGATTTGTGGGAAATCCGACCCTTTTTATAGGAAAATTACTCTCCAAAGATAAGATATCTTAGAAAGATCTCTTCCCATAAAAATAGGTAAAATATATGATCTATCATATCTTCTTCCTTCCAGGAGCCAAGCCCAAAAATATAAGATCTCTTTCCAAAGATAAAAGATCTCACCCAAGAATAAAATATTCTCGCCGCGTCCCAGGTATTCGCCTCGGTCGAGTCGGCTCCTCTGGATCACCTCGGTCGAGGTGACTCTGTAGTCAACCGAGGTGAATCACTACTGAATGTGAAATCTCTCAAATCTGGTCCAAAGTGAATCTTAAATCCATGGCTATGCTTCCTGGATGTTTCCTTATGTTCCTGAATGTAGCTCCAATGACTCCATAGCTCCTTTTGCTCCTTTTTGACGCAAAACGTGCCATTTTACCTACGATTACAACAAAACTAGGTGTAGACCTCGATTGCCGTAAAGGTAGATGAAATGGTAATATAATCACATATTATACATACAAACATGCAGTTTATTGAAGATAAAACGTCCAAACAAACCCCAAAATATAGACTATAATTCATGTTATCAAAATACCCCATACTTAGCTCTTGCTTGTCCCCAAGCAAGTTCCGCATATAAAAGGTAAGATAGAATAGATTATTAGTCAAGAAAATCAATGAAAAGTCATTCAAAACATTTTTATGGTGTGCTACAATCATAGATCACTCTAAGAGAATACTTCATGGAATTTAAAATCAAAATATGATCAAAACATTTTATAAAATAAGAAAGTTGTTCATCTTTGCATAAAATCATAGAATGTGTAATAAGTCATAATTATCAAAATTAATCATGCATAATCCGGTTTAAACCACTAAGTTAATCAACAAGCTCGAAGTCTCAAGGGCTTCCCAAAAGAAAGGTCAAGAAACGTGTAGGGTAGGGATGTATGTAGGGTAATGTGGTGCTAGAATCCGGGAAAAGGATATACTTCACTTTCACTTTGACTTGCAACATCTTCCACCAATAAGCTTTGCTTATTTCACACTTTTTCTTTTTACTTTACTTTTTGGGATGCATGGACAGAGGTGCACAATAACCGAAGCCTAGGAAATCAGCAATCATCAATTTCTTGAGATGAGATGCATCAAACCCTTGATGCACATACCATGACCCGTTAGGAATATCGCTCAATCCGAATTTGGCAAGACACAAACACCCGGCTATGTGAATGGTGCCGAGTTACTCATCATCATGATTGACTTCCCCAAACCTATTATTACTTTCTAACACTTTCACTTCCAGCCAACTTCTCAACTTTAACTTCACTTGCTTTCACCACTTCGCTCGCTTCCAAATTCCCGGATAGGTAAAGGGAGGCAAAATGTATATGAGGGGCTAACCATGATCAAGAAGAAGAAGAGAGAAGAATGAATTGCCTTGGTCTTTCCAGGAAGAAAGTGAGAGAACTTATCTTGCGGTGTCAACCTTCAAATTCAACATAATTTGGATATAAACAAAGTATTAAACATGCCAAAAATTTCAAACAAAGCATTTAGCAACTTAAACATATTATAAAACCTTTCAAGCACATAAAGATTTCAAACCACTCAGTAAGCAAGATTTTCACTGAGATCATATCCAGATAAGAAGCACAAAAATCGTTTCGAAAACTCTCAGTTAACCCACCTCGGTCGAGGTGTTCTTAGGTCAACCGAGGTGAAGTACCTCGTTCGCCCAGAACTGCCCCGGTCGAGGTCAAATTTTTTTTTTTTAAAACCAGTTTTTTTTTCAGTTTCGACGTTTTTCTCAATCAAATAACGTGTATGTATGCATGCAGTCTCAAATAAACACATAGAAACAAAAGTGAAGCATAAATATCCAATCAAATAGAGTCATACATCACATAAGTCAAATAATACACAAATACCCCATACTTGGGACACACTGTCCCAGTGGGTCGAAATAAGTCTAAGGAATAAAATACTCACCGGATATAAAGCTGAACTGCATAAAAATAAGAAAGAAAATCCTGCAGCTCTCAGTAGTCGCGATACGGTGGTGGTGGTGGTGGCACATATGGATACTGAGACGGGTCGAACAGGTAGCCCATGATGTGCTCAAACTGGATCTGGGCCATCATGTGCTGGTAATGTTGTCGCTCTTGCATCTCGCGGATATCCAGTGATAGAGCGGCATAAGAATCAATCATCTGATCCGTCAGATCATCGATCCGACGGTGAGCCTCTGGGTCTCTGTGTCGGCGTGCCCTACGCCTAGCAGGTCTCACTGGTGATGCAGCTGGTGCAGGCTCAGTATCATCATCATCAAGATCAATAACTGGCGCACTCGTCCCGGCAGTATCCGTCCCTGTATCCATCGGAACTCCATCATCCCTGTCATCAGCAGTCTCCTTCTCATCTACCTCCTCCTCAGCTGGTGCAGTTGCTGCCTCTCTATAATCCTCCATCAGTGGGGCCCAAGCGGTCTGCCAATAATGAGGGTCATAAACTGTAAACTGGGCTGACCACCTGATCCCCTGCGGTGCAGTCAGCTCCCATGACATAGCCACATATGGTGTAGTCAGTCCTCGGGGAACCAGAATCCGCCGAGTAATCATCTCCTGCAGCCCTAGCGGCTTGGCAGCCGCCACCATAGTGCAAGCGCTGAGATCCATATCTTGATAGCTGGCGATGTGGGTCACAATCCCTCTGCAGCAGATGTCCCCCTTTGCCTTGGCCTTGATCCTGTGCAGATCCTCTACCAGCATCAAGCCAAAGTCGGGGATCCCTCCAGTCACCATGCAGTATAGGCTAAAAAGCTCCCCCTGTCGGACCTTCTGGGGCATCTCAGTACGCGCCAGAAGTGTCACACTAAAGATGCGGTGGGCTAACCTAAAAGCTAGGTGAAAAATAACCTTCTACTTGGAGTCTCCAGGGCGCCACCTGTCTGCGTGCTCAACCACGTGAGCTATTTGCCCCCAAAACTCCCTAGCTACAGTCCGGGAAGGGAAATCAACAGCGGTTGGGGCAGGAAAACCAAAAATGTCCCTCCAATACTCTGATGGAACTAAGAAGTTCCGGTTCATCAATCGGTACTTCACAGAACGCTGTATGGGGAGGTAGTTGAAGGAGCTAATAAACTCTAGGGTGGGCTCCAAATAGGCAGGTGCACGGATCTTAGTAAACTGATCCAATCCTACCGTCGATATCATACGTCTAAGGTCTCCATCCACATGGAGACAGTCAAAGGCTGACACGTCCAGGAAGCGAGGTGCTATCACTGGACGGGATGCTATACGGTCGTAATCGACCTGGTGTCGCTCGTGGATCACCGGTCGATAAGGTCGGGAAGAAGAGGAAGAAGGGGAAGGGGAGGATCTATCCCTAATGGCAAGACGTCTGTCAGAACTCATTTTCAAATCTCTTTCTGTCAAGCACCTCGGTCGTTCTGACAAACTGAAGAACACCTCGGCCGAGGCACAACACGTCTGGACCGAGGCGAAAAACTGTGCAATCTAATCTCTCAGAAATCCAGTTCTTTTGCCCCAAAATCACTGGTTCCTATGGGGTACTTAATTTATTTCTCAGCAAATGCAGGGCAATCCAAGCCTAAATCGAATAAAAAACAGCGAGGTTAGGGTTTCGTTCTCTTTTTACCTCGTTCGGCCGTTTCGGTTTGATTTCTTCGCAGATCGACGTTGCACTGGGATCCTCTACGCTTTAATTGCAGTTTGGAAGCGAAAATTTTCGAAAACGAGCAAGAATCGAAGGGCGAGGTGAAAGGGAGCGCCGCGGTCGAGGGGGTAGGTAAAGAGAAGGAAAAGAATTTTCCCCCTTTTTATACCCTTTTTGGAACTGCTGTCACCTCGGTCGAGGTGGTCTCGACTGGACCGAGGTGGTACGGACCGAGGTGGTTCTTCAGAAACCCTAGTCGCCTCGATTGCTCAAGAATCATCTCGGTCGAGGTGCTCTGACATCAACCGAGATGTGCCTCAGTCAAACTTCGTCTTCTCAAATTCTTAAACTTCTGTCCTTCCAGTTATGCTCCTGGTTTGTACTCCTTCCTTAGATGTCACCTTTTGTCTGTCTAGAACGCCAAAAACAAAACAAAGCAAAGCATAAGCCAAACTATCTAAGCTAGACTAGAAAAAGGAAAAAGAAAGCAATACCTTGCGTTGCCTCCCAAGAAGCGCTTGGTTTAAGGTCGCTAGCTGGACCATAATGCGTCTCAAACGTGACGGGAGGTGTCCTCACCCCATACTTCACCTCCATCGTAGGGTGAAGTAAGTAAGTCTATCAAACGCTCCAACAAGTGTAAGTGCTCATCGGGGAATGAATCGTCTATGGGTGGGTCGTCCTTCTCGCGTGAAGATGCAGGTAGCCGGATGAGGTGCTCCGCAATAGAATTCTCGGATCCCTTCTTATCGCGGATCTCTAAGTCAAACTCTTGAAGTAAGAGAATCCATCGAATAAGGCGTGGCTTGGAATCTTTCTTAGCAAGCAAGTAACGGATGGCTGCATGGTCGGTGTAGACAATGACTTTTGCCCCTACTAAGTAGGAACGAAACTTCTCGAAAGCATATACAACCGCCAATAACTCCTTCTCGGTGGTAGCGTAGTTGCGTTGTGCTACATCTAGCGTCTTGCTAGCATAATAAATGGCGGTGGTCCGCCCATCCTTCTTCTGACCAAGCACCGCTCCTACGGCTACATCACTAGCATCACACATGATCTCAAAGGGCAAGGTCCAATCCGGAGGTTGGATAATGGGAGCGGAGATCAACGCTTCCTTAATCCTGTAAAATGCATCAAGACACTCCTGCGAAAACTCAAAAACAACATCCTTATTCAAAAGGTTAGTTAGAGGTTTAGAAATCTTAGAGAAGTCCTTGATGAATCTCCTGTAGAAACCTGCATGCCCGAGAAAACTCCTCACACCATTAACAGAACAAGGGGGAGGGAGTTTCTCAATAGTCTCGATCTTAGCGCGATCGACCTCAATGCCTCGATTAGAAACGAGGTGTCCTAGCACAATGCCTTCATTAACCATAAAATGACACTTCTCCCAATTCAAAACGAGATTAGTATCTTCACATCTTTTTAGCACTAGAGAAAGGTTAGATAGGCAATCATCAAAAGAGGAACCATATACTGAAAAATCATCCATAAATACCTCCATGATCTCCTCTATGTGCTCGGAAAAGATAGCCATCATGCATCGCTGGAAGGTAGCGGGTGCATTGCACAATCCAAATGGCATCCTCCTATAAGCAAATGTCCCCCATGGACAAGTGAAGGTGGTCTTCTCCTGATCACCCGGATGGATAGGAATCTGGAAGAATCCACTATAGCCGTCTAAGTAGCAAAAGTGTGAATGCTGGGCTAACTGTTCGAGCATTTGATCAATGAAGGGAAGTGGAAAATGGTCCTTCCGGGTGGCCGTGTTCAGCTTCCTATAATCAATGCAAACCCTCCAGCCCGTAACGGTCCTAGTTGGGATCAACTCGTTGTTCGTATTCGTCACAACGGTCATCCCTCCTTTCTTCGGAACTACATGCACCGGGCTAACCCATTTGTTGTCCGAGATAGGATATATGATACCTGCATCCAACAACTTAAGAATTTCCTTCTTCACAACCTCTTTCATGATCGGATTTAACCGTCTTTGAGGTTCCCGTGAAGTCTTATGATCATCCTCCATTAGAATTCTATGCATGCAGAAAGAGGGCTTAATGCCAATAAGATCATCTATAGTATAACCCAAAGCCTTTTGATGCTTTCTCAGGACATGCATTAGTTTAGACAATTCAGATTCGGAGAGGGAAGCGCTAACAATAATGGGATAAGTGGAATCCGGTCCAAGAAAGACATACCTCAAGTGATTTGGGAGTTGTTTAAGCTCCACAACTAGGGGTGCTTTCTGAGGGGGATCCTTGCTTCCTTCTTCCAGCGGAGTAGATCCAGGGACTGGACTTTCGTAAGTCTCAGTTGAAATCGTCTCGCCATCGACCTCGGTCGAGACGCAGAGGCGTTGACCGAGATGTTCTTCACTTGCCTCGTTCAGTCCAGAAAGTGCCTCGGTCGAGGTACTGCAACTGGAACCGAAACTGGAGATCTTCGTCTCCTGGATTAGCTTCTCAGTTTTAGCTCCTGGATCTTCTTCCAGTGCTTTTAAGCTCCGTATATCTGCATCACAAGAAGCATCTATACCTTCCTCCATTAAACTGAAACTAATAACTCGTTCAAGTGGATCGTTAATAAGGATAGAGCTCACTAATTCTCTTGATTCGTCTTCATCGTAAATGTTGAAGATATCATCGCTTAGCTGCTCCCCTTTCATGGCTACAAGTAGTGCGAACTCCACTTCGTCTCCACCAATGTTGAATTTCAACTTGGCGTTCCTGCAATCCACATTGCAACCCGAAGTTGCTAGAAATGGCCTCCCGAGAATAATAGGAACAGGATAATCTGCGGGAATGTCAAGTACAACAAAGTCTATTGGAAAATAGAAGTTACCTAACTTGACCGGAACGTCTTCCAAATTCCCACGGGGTGGGTGATGGAGCGATCCGCCATGTATAATCGAATCTTGATCGGCTTGGGCTCTCCAAGTCCGATCTTCACACATAGCTCCAGCGGAATGATACTCACGCTGGCTCCTAGATCACAAAGGGCTTCCCAAGTGACATCCCCAACTTGGATGGGAATGCAAAATGAGCCGGGATCTCTCAATTTAGGTGGCATCTTCTCCTTCATAATTTGAATAAGCTCCGAGGATTTAGATGTCAACCTTACTTCACCAAAATCTTCCAGTTTCCTCTTCCTTGATAGGATCTCCTTCAAGAACTTCCCATAGGTGGGCATTCCTAGAATAGCATCAATGAAAGGAATGTTAATGTGCAGTTTATTCATCAAGTCAAGGAACTTACCAAAGTGCTTGTCTAGATGTGCTCTGGCCCTTGACTGGGGGAATGGAAGTGGTGGTTTGTATGCAGGAGGTGGAACATAAACTTCAGTTTTCCCCTCCGCTTTCTGTGGCGCCACCTCGGTTGGCATCTCGGCCGAAGTGTTCTTCGACTACACCTGGACCGAGGCGGTCTTCGTCGGTACTGGCACCGACCGAGGCACTGGATCTGCAGTTTTCAGTCCACTCCTCGTAGTTATGGCCATGATCTGGCCCTTAGGGTTGCTCTCCGTCCTTGCTGGAAGCTTCCCTGGATCTCTTGGCGCTTCATTCGCCCTACTTGCAAGTTGTTGTTCAAAGGCCTTTTGGGCCTTCGAAAATGAAGTCATAGAAGTCTCCATAGTGCTAAGCTTGATCAAGATAGCCTCCAGCACTGCATCTTTCTTTTCCGGCTGAGATGAACTTGATCCTTGCCCCTGACTCTTTAATGGAGTAGAAGAAGAAGAAGGGGAAGAGAGGAAAGGATTAGAGGAATCGTTAGAATTGGAGTTAGAGTGATTGTTACCAGAATTTTGGTTGTTCGCCCTCCAATTGTTGCTATTGGATCCTCTATTGTTGTTGTTGTAGTTGTTGTTCCGGGAACCGTTGTTGTTGTTACGGTATCCATTGTTGTTGTTCCTTTGCCCTTGCTCTTCCTTCTTGGTTTGAGCAACCAAGAGTTCCTTAAATTGCTTCACGTCGTTCTTCAAAGACGTGAGTTGATTGTTGTTAGGCTGAGTTTCTTGGAAGTTAACTCTTTTAACTCCACCTTCAGATCCTTGATGGGTGTACTTCTCCATATGCAAAGCTTGCTTCTCGATGAAGTCCCAAGCTTCATCAATCGCCATGTCCATAAAGGTACCGGCGGAGAGTAGTTGGAGGTTGAACTGGGTGCTTCCGTCCAGTCCCTTGAAGTATATCTCCAATAACTCTATCTTTGGAATCCCATGATGTGGGCAATCCAAAAGAATGTCCTTGAACCTCTCCCATGACTTGGACAAGCTCTCCTTGTCCTTCATGATGAAAGCATTAATCTTTCCTCTCATTTCAGCGGTCTTTGAGGGGGGAAAGAATTTGGTCAAGAATTCCGTAGTCAGCTCCTCCCATGTGCTGATTTTTCCTGGAGGAAGAGATTGATACCAAGTAAGAGCTCTATCTTTTAAGAAAAAGTAAAAAGGTCTTAGTTTGTAGTTGTTATTTTCAATCCTTGAGGGTCTCAAGGTCTCCATCAAGATCTCATAGTTTTGAAGATGTTGATGTGGTGATTCCTTTTCTAGCCCTCCGAACTGGCATTGGCGAATCATGGATAGAACTTGCGGTCGAAGTTCGTAGTCATGGTCCGCTGGATCACCTAGGTTAACTCCTGGACGCCTCAGTTGTTGATTGGGGTCCATCCTTTGACCTAGGGTTTGTGGGATTCCTGCAAGAAGAACGCCTCGGACTGGCATCCGAGGTGGAAGCACCTCGGCTGGGGCGTCAGGTATTGGAACCTGCCTCGGTCGAGGGTCAGCGACTGGGACCTGCATCGGTCCAGCATCGGGAACTGGATCTTCCCTCGGTCGAAGTTGATATTGGTCTCGTAAGGCTGTCATATCTGCTTCGATCGCCTCAGTCCTGGTGCGAGTTTCTTCTTTCTCTTGCCTTAGCTCTTCCCTGCTGAGGCGTAGCTGCTCTAGCGCCTCTTTCAACTCGGCCTCAAGATCGCGATTGTCTTGGTTTGCCATCTTCTCTTCCCGTAAGCGTCGTTTGTATGTCTTTTCTGGTTCGGGATCGTAAGGAACGATTTTCTTCCCAGTGCGGGTTCTTCGCATAAACCTAAGAAAGAACCTGCAAAAGTCACTCAAGTAGAGTGGTTAGTAGACACAGGGGCAAGTGCCCCAAAAGCAAACCGTAACCGGCTCGGTCTAGACCAAGTCCCCGGCAACGGCGCCAAAAACTTGTTCGCTCCAAACAGTGTGTGCAAGCTTTAAATTTATAACCCTAGATGTAAGCTTAAAACAAGGATGCAAACCCGCAGTGTACGGGTCAATCGTAGTAAAAAGCAAGGAATTCCAGGGGTCGATCATAGAGACTTAGTGAAACAAAGTCCAACTACGGTAAGCTTTAGTAATTACTAACCACAAAGCAATTAAAACAATCAAAGATGATAAAGTCAATAAAGGAAATATGCAATTCTAGCGATTAAAGCATCTAGTTGTGGTTCCAACTCAATATCTAAAGATAAGCACACAAAGCTGAGGTTTTTGCATAGGGAAGGTGTTACTAAAGTAGAATAGATCACCGGGTAAGTCTCACTACTCTCTAATCCTAAACCGTAACTCCTATTACCGGGTAAGTCTCAAGGAATTAAGATAAAGAACTATAATCTCAAACTAACACACCATCTAAGGGAATAGAATCAACCTTTACCGGGTAAGTCTCAGGCTAACTCACAAAGATGGGATGAAAGCACACTCAAACCCCAATAAAGGATAAACCTTTATTACCTACACTTATGATCTTAGGTAAAGAAACTAAGGAATTACCGGGTAAGTCTCATCCTAATCTTGCATTGAACCAGGAAAGGTGTAATAAGGATAGGATTTGGCAAACTCTAACACTTAACTCTCATTTTCGGATCAGATAAGTCACCTCGGTAAGCCAAATTCCACCCCGGCCGAGATGTTCATCGACTGAGCGAGATGCTTAGGGTTAAGGTTAAAGACTCGAACTTTCAGGGTCCTACTGTGATTAAGATCATTCTATCATTGTTTTTCCCACAACCTTCAACCAATCACCCTAGAATCACACAAAGAGATTAGCCACCCACCATCATGAAAGTATTAATCAAATTTATGGGAAGAAAGTGAATATTTGAACAAGAAGAATTTAATGAAAAGACTTCAATAACTGAATAAAATATCACAACAAAGCGTTCGTTGGATAGAAATCCAACAAGATAAGACAACAAGGAAGGGAATCTAAGATAATCTTACAAAAACCCTTCAAAAGCTATAAAAGCTACAATCTTCCTTCTTCAACCTTCAAAAAGGTTCTTCAAATCCCCCAACTGGAGTATGGTTGCAGCGGTGTAGTAGGTGTATAGCGTGATTTCCAACTGTATGCGGATTGTATGCAGGATGTCGGATTTGTGGGAAATCCGACCCTTTTTATAGGAAAATTACTCTCCACAGATAAGATATCTTAGAAAGATCTCTTCCCATAAAAATAGGTAAAATATATGATCTATCATATCTTTTTCCTTCCAGGAGCCAAGCCCAAAAATATAAGATCTCTTTCCAAAGATAAAAGATCTCAGCCAAGAATAAAATATTCTCGCCGCGTCCCAGGTGTTCGCCTCGGTCGAGTCGGCTCCTCTGGATCACCTCGGTCGAGGTGACTCTGTAGTCAACAGAGGTGAATCACAATTGAATGTGAAATCTCTCAAATCTGGTCCAAAGTGAATCTTTAATCCATGGTTATGCTTCCTGGATGTTTCCTTATGTTCCTGAATGTAGCTCCAATGACTCCATAGCTCCTTTTCCTCCTTTTTGATGCAAAACGTGCCATTTTACCTACGATTACAACAAAACTAGGTGTAGACCTCGATTACCGCAAAGGTAGATGAAATGGTAATATAATCACATATTACACATACAAACATGCAGTTTATTGAAGATAAAACGTCCAAACAAACCCCAAAATATAGACTATAATTCATGCTATCAGCCGGCTTATGGGGAGTTTCTAAAGGAGATCCTCTCTAACAAGAGGAAGTTAGAGGATATAGGAGAAGTCAAGATGAGCACGGAGTCATCCGAACTCATCAAGACTATGACGGAGAACATGCCACCTAAGTTGTGTGACCTAGGATCATTTTGCATACCCATCACCTTAGGAGAAGTCACTTATGATGCGCTTTGCGATCTTGGAGCAAGTGTAAGCATCATACCACTTGCTTTGCGCAAGGCAGTTGGTCTAGGAGAACCTAGACCGGTGAAGATGACACTTTACACGGCCGATCGATCCATCACCAGGCCTGTTGGGAGAATAGAAGACATTCCCGTAAAACTCGGTAAGTTTTACATTCCTATGGACTTCGTCATTCTTGACATTCCTGCAGATTATCCAGTTCCCATCATTCTTGGGAGACCATTCCTTGCAACTTCCGGATGCATGGTGGATTGCAAGAATGGACAACTATCCTTCAATATAGGTGAAGAGAAAGTGGAATTTATACTCTCCTCTTTAATCAAAGAGCCAGCTTTGAGAGAAGATGCTTTCAACATCCTTGATGAAGAAGATTCTAGAGAAGTGGTGAGTTCGATCTTGATGAAAGATCCACTTCAAAAGGTTCTTAGTATGAGTATCATGAAGGAAGGAGTAGAGCATGATTGTGATGATGAAGTGAAAGCATTAGAAGATGCAGAGGAAGAGCCAGGGGTAGGATTTGAAGAGCTGGAAATAACCCCGAAAATTGTGAATAAAATCGACCTACACAAAATAAATCACACGATTTCTGAAGAGGCAAGTAGATTTTTGACAACAGAAAGAAAAATCGCCCCTCAAATCGGGGGGCGATTTACCGGTGATTTCTCAAGTTTCTACAAACTTGACTGCAGTTGTTCTCAACTCTAATGATGCACTTACCCCATCTTCAAAGGCTTCACCCATGACATTAGCTGGTCATGAATCATCAATCAAAGCTCCTTCTTCATTGGAATTGAAACCACTTCCTACACACTTAAGGTATGCATTCCTTAGGCCTAACTCTACATATCCTATTATAGTTAGTGCAAATGTGAATAATGATAAACTTGAAAAGCTTATGAATGTTCTAAGACAACATAGGAGAGCATTAGTGTTCGCTCCAAACGATGTGTGCAAGCTTTAAATTTATAACCCTAGACTTAAGCTTAAAACAAGGATGCGAACCCGCAGTGTACGGGTCAATCGTAGTAAAAGCAAGAAAATTCCAGGGGTCGATCACAGGGACTCGGTGAAACAGAGTCAATACGGTATGCTAATGTCAATGCTAACCACAAGAGCAATTTAACACAATCAAAGATGAATAAGAAGTCAATAAAGCAAACATGCAATTCTAGGGATTAAAGCATCAAGCTGTGGTTCCAACTCAAGATCTATAGATAAGCGGACAAAGCTGAGATTTTTGCGTGGGGAAGGTGTTACTAAAGTGGAGTAGATCACCGGGTAAGTCTCACTACACACTAATCCTAAACCGTAACTCCTATTACCGGGTAAGTCTCAAGGAATCAAGATGAAGAACTATAACCCCAAACTAACACACCATCTAAGGGAATAGAATCAACCTTTACCGGGTAAGTCTCAGGCTAACTCACAAAGATGGGATGGAAGCACACTCAAACCCCAATAAAGGATAAACCTTTATTACCTACACTTATGATCGTTGGTAAACAAACTAAGGAATTACCGGGTAAGTCTCATCCTAAGCTTGCATTGAACCAGGAAGGTGTAATAAGAATAGGATTTAGCAAACTCTAACACTTAACTTTCTGTTTTAGGTCGGATAAGTCACCTCGGTCAGAAGAATTCCACCCCGGCCGAGATGTTCATCAACCGAACGAGATGCTTAGGGTTAAGGTTAAAGACTCGAACTTTCAGGATCCTACTGGAATCTAAGATTATTCTATCATTGTTTTCCCCACAACCTTCAGCCAATCACCCTAGAATCACACAAGGAAATTAGCCACTCATCATCATAATGAAAATATTAAAATATATGGGAAGAAGGTGAATATTTGAACAAAGAAGAATTTAATGAAAAGACTTCAATAAATGAATCAAATATCACAGCAAAGCGTTCCTTGGATAATAATCCAAAAAGACAAGACAACAATTGAGGGAATTGAAGACAATCTTACAAAACCCTTCAAAAAGCTATAAAAGCTATGGACTTCAATCTTCCTTCAACCTTCCTTCAACCTTCAAAAAGGTTCTTCGAAAACTCCAAATTGGAGTAGGCTGCTGCTGTATGCGGATCTCAGCGGGGTATGCGACGTCCTATGCGAGATGTTGGATTTGTGGAAATCCGACCCTTTTTATAGGAAAATAACCCTCCAAAGATAATAAATCTTAAAAAGATATCTTCCCATAAAAATAGGTAAAATATATGATTCTGCATATCTCCTTCCTTCCAGAAGCCAAGCCCAAAAATATAAGATCACTTTCCAAATTTAAAAGATCTCTTCCAAGAATAAAATATTCTCGCCGCGTCCTAGGTGTTCGCCTCGGTCGAGTCGGCGTCTCTGGATCGCCTCGGTCGAGATGAATCTCTGGTCAACTGAGGTGACTCACAACTGAATGTGAAATCTCTCAAATCTGCTCCAAAGTAAATCTTTAATCCATGGCTATGCTCCCTGGATGTAGCTCCAAATGACTCATGACTCCTTTTGCTCCTTTTTGATGCAAAACGTACCATATTACCTGCAATTACAACGAAACTAGGTGTAGACCTCGATTCTCGCAAAGGTAGATGAAATGGTAGTAAAATCACATAATGTACATACAAACATGCAGATTATGAAAGATAAAACGTCCAAACAAACCCTGAAATATAGACTATAATTCATGCTATCAAAATACCCCATACTTAGCCCTTGCTTGTCCCCAAGCAAGTTCCTCATATAGAAGACAAGATAGAATGGATTATAAGTCAAGAAAATCAATGAAAAGAATCTTTCAAAAACATTTTATGGTGTGTAACTATCATAGATCACTCTAAGAGAATACTTCCTGAAATTAAAAACTTAATATGATCAAAACATTTTATAAATATAAGAAAGTTGTTCATCTTTGCATAAAATCATAGAATGCATAATAAATCATAATTATTAAAATTAATCATGTATAATCCAGTTTAAACCGCTAAGTCAATCAACAAGCTCAAGGTCTCAAGGGCTTCGCAAAAGAAAAGGTCAAGAAACGTGTAGGGTAGGGATGTATGTAAGGTAATGTGGTGCTAGAATCCGGGAAAAGGATGAACTTCACTTTCACTTCAACTTGCAACATCTTCCACCAATAAGCTTCGCTTATCTCATACTTTTTTTTCTTTTTTACTTTACTTTTTGGGATGCATGGACAGAGGTGCACAATAACCGAAGCCTAGGAAATCTGCAATCATCAATTTCTCGAGATGCATCAAACCCTTGATGCACATACCATGACCCGTTAGGAATATCGCTCAATCCGACTTTGGCAAGACACAAACACCCGGCTATGTGAATGGTGCCGAGTTACTCATCATCAAGATTGACTTCCCCAAACCTAGAATTACTTTCTAACACTTCACTTCCAGCCACTTCAACTTTAACTTGCTTTCACCACTTCGCTTGCTTCCAAATTCCCGGATAGGTAAAGGGAGGCAAAATGTATATGAGGGGCTAAGCATGATCAAGAAGAAGAAGAAGAAGAGAATGAATTGCCTTGGTCTTTCCAAGAAGAAAGTGAGAGAACTTAACCTGCGGTGTCAACCTTCAAATTCAACATAATTTGGATAAGAACAAGGTATTAAACATGCTAATAATTTCAAACAAAGCATTTAGCAACTTAAACATATCATAAAACCTTTCAAACACACAAAGAATTTAAAACCAGTAGGTAAACAGAATCTTCACTGAGATCATATCCAGATAAGTAACACAAAATCGTTTTTCAAAAACTTTCTGCTACGCCACCTCGGTCGAGATGTTCTTGGTTCAACCGAGGTGAAATGCCTCGTTTCGCCAGAACTGACTCGGTCGAGGTCAAAAAATTTTTTTTTAAAACCATTATTTTTGTTTCGGTTTCGACGTTTTTCTCAATCAAATAACCTGTAGTTATGCATGTAATATCAGATAATCATATAAAGGCAACTGAAGCATAAATATGAAAATATCCGATAAATATAAAATACATCAAAAGGTAGTCGAATAAATACATCACGTAGTCATGTAGTCAAATAACAACAAATACCCCATACTTGAGACACACTGTCCCAGTGGGTATAATAAAAGTCTAACAAAAGAGAACTCACCGGATAAAAGCCGAACTGCATAAAAATATAATAATAAAATCCTGCAGCTCCTCAGTAGTCTCGATCCGGTGGTGGTGCATAAGGATACTGAGTCGGATCGTAAGGATGGCCCATGATCCGCTCGAACTGCAGCTGAGCCATCATGTGCTGATGATGCTGCCGCTCCTGCATCTCGCGGATATCCAGCGAAAGTGCAGCATATGAGTCGATAATCTGATCCGTCAGGTCATCAATCCGTCGGTGCGCAGCTCTATCCCTCACTCCACGCCTCCTGCGTCTAGCAGGTCTGACCGGAGAAGTCTCAGCTGGTGCCGGCTCAGTGTCCTCCTCGTCATCCAAATCTATAATAGGCGGCGCGCTCGTCCCAGCTGTATTTGTCCCTGTGTCCATCGGGACGCCACCTCCTCTCTCATCTACCGTCTCATCATCATCGTCGTCATCCTCCTCAGCCTCCTCCTCAGCTGCAGCAGGGGCAGCTGCTGCCTCTCTGTGATCCTCTATCAGTGTATCCCAAGCTGTCTGCCAGAAATGCGGATCAAAGACTGTGAACTGCGCAGACCAGCGGATCCCCTGAGGTGCAGTCCGCTCCCAAGGCATGGCGACGTATGGAGTGGTCAAACCACGGGGAACTAGAATCCTCCGTGTGATCATCTCCTGTAATCCCAGCGGCTTTGGAGCCGCCGCCATCGTGCAAACGCTGAGGTCCATCCCGTGGTAGGTAGCGATGTGGGTGACTAGACCTCCGCAGCAAATGTCTCCCTTCGCTTTGGCCTTGATCTTGTGCAGATCCTCTGCCAAGAGCAAGCCAAAGTCTGGGAAACCTCCTGTAACCATGCAGTAAAGGCTGAAGAGCTCCCCCTGTCGGACCTTCGGGGGCGTCTCAGTACGCGCCAGAAGCGTCTCGCTGAAAATCCTGTGGGCTAGTCTAAAGGCTGGATGAAAGATGACCCTCTCCCTAGAATCTCCAGGGCGCCATCTGTCAGCGTGCTCAGTAATATGGGCAATCTGCCCCCAAAACTCCCTAGCTACGGATCGGGAGGGGAAGTCGGTGGCGGTGGGCTCAGGAAAGCCAAAAATCTCTCTCCATATCTCTAAAGGAACTATGAAGTTCCGGCTCATCAACCGGTACTTCACAGACCGGTCTGCGGGAAGGTAGGAGAAGGAGCTAACGAACTCTAAGGTCGGCTCCAAGTAAGCTGGGGCTCGGATCTCAGTAAACCGATCCAGCCCGACAGTAGCAATCATCCTCCTAAGGTCAGCATCTAACCCTAGGCAATCAAAAGCTGACACATCCAGAAATCGTGGCGCGATAACTGGACGGCTAGCTATACGCTCATAGTCTACCCGGCATCTCTCGTGGATAACCGGGCGGTAAGGACGGGACGAGGAAGGAGAAGGGGAAGGGGAGGATCTATCTCTGAGGGCTAAACGACGATCTGAACTCATCTTCAAACAACACTGTCAGACTACCTCGGTCGACTGACAAACTCTAAGAATCACCTCGACCGAGGTGCAGATCGATTGGACCGAGGTGAAGACAGTCGCGATTTCAACTCTCTGAATTTCAGTTCTTTTTCCCCAAAAATCACTACAGATGCTTCCTAAGGGGTACTTAAGCTATTCCTCAACAGATTCAAGGGCAACCAAAGCCCAAATCGAAGTAATCGAGCGAGTTAGGGTTTCGATCGTTTTTACCTCGTTCCGGCCGAATCGCTCGAATTTCTTGCAGATCTGTTGTTGCAATCGACTCTTCTTCCTTTCAATCTCGGTTTGGAAGCAGAAAACGTCGAAAACGAGCACGATCTGAGGGGGAGCGAAATGGATCTGTCGCCGCGGTCAAGGTGGGTAAAAAAAAAGTGAAAAGTAATTTTTCCCCCTTTTATACTGTTACTGGATCTGCTGTCACCTCGGTCGAGATGGTCTCGACTGGACCGAGGTGGTATGGACCGAGGTGGTTCTGCAGAAACCCTAGTCGCCTCGGTTGTTCAAGAATCAACTCGGTCGAGGTGCTCTGACAATGATCTGAGGTGCTTCTGTCTTCTCAGAATCTCGAACTTCTGTCCTTCCAGTTGTGCTCCTTCCTAGATATTCCCTGTTGTCTGTCCAGAACGCAAAAAAACAAAGCAAAGCAAAGCAAAAACAAAAACTATCTAAACTAGACTAGAAAACGGGAAAAGAAAGCAATACCTTGGGTTGCCTCCCAAGAAGCGCTTGATTTAAGGTCGCTAGCTGGACCATGATGTGTCTCAAAGGAGGTATATTGGTGCAACCTCCTCAACCGGTGTTTCCGGTTGGTACTTCTTAAGTCTATGACCGTTGACCTTGAAGCTTCCGCTAGTTTCGCCCCATATCTCAACTGCACCATGAGGGAAAACATGTTTCACAACATAAGGTCCGGTCCATCTAGATTTCAACTTACCTGGAAAAAGACGGAGGCGGCAGTTGAAGAGTAGAACTAAATCTCCTTCGTGAAGCTCCTTTGGAACGATACGCTTGTCATGCCATCTCTTTGTCCTTTCCTTGTAGATTTTGGCATTCTCATAGGCGTTCAAACGCAGCTCCTCCAGCTCGTTAAGTTCCAATAGTCGCTTCTCACCAGCCTCCTTGATGTCAAAGTTCAACCATTTGATAGCCCAATACGCCTTGTGCTCCAATTCAACGGGCAAATGGCAAGACTTCCCATATACCAAATTATAAGGGGTGGTACCTATGGGAGTCTTGAATGCGGTCCTGTACGCCCAAAGAGCATCGTCCAATTTCATGGACCAATCCTTACTTGTTCTAGAGACGGTCTTTTCCAAAATTGCCTTGATTTCTCTATTCGAGATCTCGACCTGTCCACTAGTTTGAGGGTGATAAGCGGTTGATACCTTGTGGGTTACCCCATACTTCGATAGAAGTGCCCTAAACTTCCGGTTGATGAAATGCGTTCCTCCATCGCTAATGATGATGCGTGGAGTTCCAAACCGTGGAAAGATAGTTCTATTCAAGAACTTCACAACCACCTTGGCGTCGTTAGTGGGAGAAGCAATGGCTTCAACCCATCTAGAGACGTAATCAACTGCAAGGAGAATGTAGAGGTTTCCTCCGGAGGAGGGAAAAGGTCCCATGAAGTCAATCCCCCATACATCAAAGATTTCCACTTCTTGGATGTTATTAAGTGGCATCTCGTTCCTCCTTGATAAGTTCCCTGTTCTTTGGCACGCATCACAAGAGACAACAAAAGATTGCACATCCTTAAATAATGTAGGCCAAAAGAAACCGGAACGCAATACCTTAGCGCATGTTTTATCAGTGCTGGCATGCCCTCCACAAGGAAGTGAATGACAATGCCTTATGACTCTATTAACTTCATCTTCCGGAATGCACCTTCGAAGCATCCCATCCGGTCCGCGCTTGAATAGCAGCGGCTCATCCCAGTAGTAATGTCGTACTTCCTTGAAGAATCTCTTCTTTTGAGAGTACGTCAATCCGGGCGGTATTTCCTGGCAAACAAGATAATTCACAATATCAGCATACCAAGGACCTTTATTATCAGAAAGTTGGTGGAGGGAATGGTCCGCCAACAGTGGGTGAATGTCAGAGAAGGGAGTGAGAAAATTGTTATTCTCAGCAATCTCAGTTGACATCGTCTCGCCATCGACCTCGGTCGAGGCGCATAGGCGTTGACCGAGGTGTTCTTCGGTCGCCTCGCTCTGTCCAGAAAGTGCCTCGGTCGAGGTACTGCTACTGGATCCGAGACTGGAGATCTTCGTCTCCTGGATTAGCTTCTCAGTTTTAGCTCCTGGATCCTCTTCCAGTGCCTTCAAGCTCTGTATATCTGCATCACAAGAAGCATCTATACCTTCCTCCATTAAACTGAAGCTAATAACTCTTTCGAGTGGGTCGTTAATAAGGATAGAGCTTCTCTTGATTCTTCTTCATCGTAGATGTTGAAGATATCATCAGTTAGTTGCTCCCCTTTCATTGCTGCAAGTAGTGCGAACTCCACCTCATCACCACCAACGTTGAATTTCAACTTGGCGTTCTTGCAATCCACATTGCAACCCGAAGTTGCTAGAAATGGCCTCCCGAGAATAATAGGAACATGATAATCTGCGGGAATGTCAAGTACGACAAAATCTATAGGTAGATAGAAGTTACCTAACTTGACCGGAACGTCCTCCAAAATGCCCACTGGATGGGTAATGGAGCGATCCGCCATGTAAAGTCGAATCTTGACCGGCTTGGGCTCTCCAAGACCGATCTTAGTGCATAGCTCCAGCGGGATGATGCTCACGCTGGCTCCTAGATCACAAAGGGCTTCACAAGTGACATCCCCAACTTGAATGGGAATGCAAAATGAGCCGGGATCTCTCAATTTAGGTGGCATCTTTTCCTTCATGATTTTTATTAGCTCCGAAGACTTAGACGTCATCCTAACTTCACCAACATCCTCCAGCTTCCTCTTCCTTGATAAGATTTCTTTTAAGAACTTCCCATAGGCGGGCATACCTAGAATAGCATCAAGGAAAGGAATATTAATATGTAGCTTATTCATCAAGTCAAGAAACTTACCAAAGTGCTTGTCTAGATGTGCTCTGGCTCTGGATTAAGGGAATGGAAGTGGTGGCTTATATGCAGGAGGTGAAACATAAGTTTCTGTCGTTCCTCCTACTTTTTGTTGCTCCGCCTCGGTTGGTATCTCGGTCGAGGTGTTCTTCGACTGGATCTGGACCGAGGTGGTCTGCGTCTAGCGAGGTACTGGATCTGCAGTTTTGAGTCCACTCCTCGTCGTTATGGCCATGCACTGGCCCTTAGGGTTAGTTTCCGTCTTTGCTGGAAGCTTCCCTGGATCTCTTGGCGCTTCATTCGCCCTACTAGCAAGTTGTTGTTCGAAGGACTTTTGGGCCCTCGAAAATGAAGTCATAGAATTCTCCATAGCACTAAGCTTGATCAAGATTGCCTCCAGGACTGCGTCTTTCTTTTCCGGCTGAGACGAACTTGATCCTTGCCCTTGGCTTTTCAATGGAGTAGAAGAAGAAGAAGGGGAAGAGAGGAAAGGGTTAGAGGAATCTTTAGAGTTGGAGTTTGAATAATTGTTACCGTAGTTTTGGTTATTCCCCCTCCAGTTGCTGCTATTGGATCCTCTATTGTTGTTGTTGTAGTTGTTGCTTCGGGGTCCGTTGTTGTTGTTACGGTACCCGTTATTGTTGTTGTTCCTTTGCCCTGGCTCCTCCTTCTTAGTTTGAGCCATCAAGAGCTCCTTCAATTGTTTCACGTCATTCTTCAACGATGTGAGTTGATTGTTGTTGGATTGAGTCTCTTGAAAGTTGACTCTTTTTACTCCACCTTCAGCTTCTTGGTGGGTATACTTTTCCATGTGCAAGGCTTGCTTCTCAATGAAGTCCCAAGCCTCATCAATCGCCATGTCCATGAAGGTACCGGCGGAGAGTAGTTGGAGATTGAACTGGGTGTTTCCGTCCAGCCCTTTGAAGTAGATCTCCAACAACTCGATCTTTGGAATCCCATGATGTGGGCAATCCAAAAGGATATCCTTGAACCGCTCCCAAGATTTGGACAAGCTCTCCTTGTCCTTCATGATGAAAGCATTGATCTTCCCTCTCATTTCAGCGGTCTTTGAGGGGGGAAAGAATTTGGTTAAGAATTCCGTAGTCATCTCCTCCCATGTGCTAATTTTTCCTGGAGGAAGAGATTGATACCAAGTAAGAGCTCTATCTTTTAAAGAAAAGTAAAAAGGTCTTAGCTTGTAGTTGTTATTTTCAATTCTGGAGGGTCGCAAGGTTTCCATCAAGATCTCGTAGTTTTGAAGATGTTGATGTGGCGACTCCTTCTCTAGCCCTCCGAATTGACATTGGCGAATCATGGATAGAACTTGCGGTCGAAGTTCGTAGTCATGATCCGCTGGATCTCCTAGGTTCACCCCTGGACGCCTCAGCTGTTGATTAGGGTCCATCCTTTGACCTAGGGTTTGTGGGATTCCTGCAAGAAGAACATCTCGGACTGGCATCCGAAGTGGGAGTACATCGGCCGGGGCGTCAGGTACTGGAATCTGCCTCGGTCGAGGGTCAACTACTGGATTCTGCATCGGTCGAGGATCAACAGAAGGATCTTCCCTCGGTCGAAGCAGAATCTGATCTCGTATGACTGCAATCTCAACTTCGATTGCTGCAGTCTTGGCACGATTCTCTTCTTTCTCTTGCCTTAACTCTTCCTTACTGAGACGTAGCAGTTCCTGCGTCTCTTTCAATTGGGCCGCAAGATCGTGATCGTCTTGTTGGGCCATCTTTGCTTCTCTTAAGCGTCGCTTGTATGTCTTTTCTGGTTCGGGATCGTAAGGAACGATTTCCTTCCCAGCGCGGGTTCTTCGCATATACCTAAGAAAGAACCTGCAAAAATCGTCACTCAAGTAGAGTGGTTAGATGAAACGGAGCAAGTGCCCCAAGAGCAAACCGTACCGGCTCGGTCTAGACCAAGTCCCCGGCAACGCCGCCAAAAACTTGTTCGCTCCAAACGGTGTGTGCAAGCTTTAAATTTATAACCCTAGACTTAAGCTTAAAACAAGGATGCGAACCCGCAGTGTACGGGTCAATCGTAGTAAAAGCAAGAAAATTCCAGGGGTCGATCACAGGGACTCGGTGAAACAGAGTCAATACGGTATGCTAATGTCAATGCTAACCACAAGAGCAATTTAACACAATCAAAGATGAATAAGAAGCAATAAAGCAAACATGCAATTCTAGGGATTAAAGCATCAAGTTGTGATTCCAACTCAAGATCTATAGATAAGCGGACAAAGCTGAGATTTTTACGTGGGGAAGGTGTTACTAAAGTGGAGTAGATCACCGGGTAAGTCTCACTACACACTAATCCTAAACCGTAACTCCTATTACCGGGTAAGTCTCAAGGAATCAAGATGAAGAACTATAACCCCAAACTAACACACCATCTAAGGGATTAGAATCAACCTTTACCGGGTAAGTCTCAGGCTAACTCACAAAGATGGGATGGAAGCATACTCAAACCCCAATAAAGGATAAACCTTTATTACCTACACTTATGATCGTTGGTAAACAAACTAAGGAATTACCGGGTAAGTCTCATCCTAAGCTTGCATTGAACCAGGAAGGTGTAATAAGAATAGGATTTAGCAAACTCTAACACTTAACTTTCTGTTTTAGGTCGGATAAGTCACCTCGGTCAGAAGAATTCCACCCCGGCCGAGATGTTCATCAACCGAACGAGATGCTTAGGGTTAAGGTTAAAGACTCGAACTTTCAGGATCCTACTGGAATCTAAGATTATTCTATCATTGTTTTCCCCACAACCTTCAGCCAATCACCCTAGAATCACACAAGGAAATTAGCCACTCATCATCATAATGAAAGTATTAAAATATATGGGAAGAAGGTGAATATTTGAACAAAGAAGAATTTAATGAAAAGACTTCAATAAATGAATCAAATATCACAGCAATGCGTTCCTTGGATAATAATCCAAAAAGACAAGACAACAATTGAGGGAATTGAAGACAATCTTACAAAACCCTTCAAAAAGCTATAAAAGCTATGGACTTCAATCTTCCTTCAACCTTCCTTCAACCTTCAAAAAGGTTCTTCGAAAACTCCAAATTGGAGTAGGCTGCTGTTGTATGCGGATCTCAGCGGGGTATGCGACGTCGTATGCGAGATGTTGGATTTGTGGAAATCCGACCCTTTTTATAGGAAAATAACCCTCCAAAGATAATAAATCTTAAAAAGATATCTTCCCATAAAAATAGGTAAAATATATGATTCTGCATATCTCCTTCCTTCCAGAAGCCAAGCCCAAAAATATAAGATCACTTTCCAAATTTAAAAGATCTCTTCCAAGAATAAAATATTCTCGCCGCGTCCTAGGTGTTCGCCTCGGTCGAGTCGGCGTCTCTGGATCGCCTCGGTCGAGATGAATCTCTGGTCAACCGAGGTGACTCACAACTGAATGTGAAATCTCTCAAATCTGCTCCAAAGTAAATCTTTAATCCATGGCTATGCTCCCTGGATGTAGCTCCAAATGACTCATGACTCCTTTTGCTCCTTTTTGATGCAAAACGTACCATATTACCTGCAATTACAACGAAACTAGGTGTAGACCTCGATTCTCGCAAAGGTAGATGAAATGGTAGTAAAATCACATAATGTACATACAAACATGCAGATTATGAAAGATAAAACGTCCAAACAAACCCTGAAATATAGACTATAATTCATGCTATCAATTAGGCTATACTATTGATGACTTGATAGGCATTAAACACTCTATATGTATGCATAAAATCTTAATGGAATAGGATTACAAACCTTCACGCCAACCTCAAAGACGGTTAAACCCGATCATGAAAGAGGTCGTGAAGAAAGAAATCCTTAAGCTACTTGATACAGGTATCATCTTCCCTATCTCCGATAGCAAGTGGGTGAGTCTTGTGCAGGTGGTACCAAAGAAAGGAGGCAATACCGTTGTTGCCAATAAGAACAACGAGCTAATTCCCACGAGGACAATTACCGGATGGAGAATGTGCATCGACTACCGTAAACTGAATGTGGCCACCAGGAAGGATCATTTTCCCTTCCTTTTATTGATCAAATGCTGGAAAGGTTAGCCCAACATTCTTACTTTTGTTATCTAGATGGATATAGCGGTTTCTTTCAGATTCCCATTCACCCGGATGATCAAGAGAAGACGACCTTCACGTGCCCCTGGGGTACGTTCGCTTATAGAAGGATGCCATTCGGCTTATGCAACTCTCCAGCCACCTTTCAAAGGTGTATGATGGCAATCTTTTCGGAGTATGTAGAGAATATCATGGAAGTATTCATGGACGACTTTTCGGTATATGGTTCTTCCTTTGATAACTTTCTCTCTAATCTTTCACTAGTCCTTAAGAGATGTGAAGACACTAACTTAGTTTTAAACTGGGAGAAGTGTAATTTTATGGTCACCGAAGGAATTGTGTTAGGTCATCTAATATCAAAAAGAGGAATAGAGGTTGATAAAGCCAAGATATAAACTATAGAGAAACTACCTCTTCCATCCTCGGTGAAAGGAATTAGAAGCTTCCTAGGACATGCAGGCTTCTATCGAAGATTCATAAAGGATTTTTCTAAGATTTCAAAACCCTTAACTAATCATTTAATGAAGGACATAACTTTTGAATTTTCAAAAGAATGTTTAGATGCTATTTGCAAGATCAAAGAGGCTTTGATTTCAGCACCCATTATCCAACCACCCGATTGGACTCTTCCTTTCGAGATTATGTGCGACGCAAGCAACGTCGCCATATGAGCCGTACTTGGACAGAAGAAAGATGGTCACACACACGCCATCTACTTTGCTAGCAAGACGCTAGACGAAGCTCAATTGAATTATGCTACTACAGAAAAGGAACTTCTAGCCGTAGTTTATGCTTTTGAAAAATTTTGTTCCTATCTTGTAGGTGCGAAGGTGATAGTCTATACGGATCATTCAGCAATCCGTGTTTATTCGCAAAGAAGGATGCGAAACCAAGGCTTCTAAGATGGTCGATCTAGAGATCCGTGACAAGAAGGGCTCGGAAAACTCAGTTGCTGACCACCTTATTCGTCGTCCACACCTCAGCAATGAGGCGGATGAGATCCCTATAGACGACTCATTCCCTGACGAACAGCTCCACGAGATAGAAGAATGTCTTCAACATATCTCGAAAGGTAATGATCCATGGTTTCCTGACATTGTGAATTACCTTGTTTGTCAGGAAATTCCTCCCGGACTTTCATATGCTCAAAGAAAGAAGTTCTTTAAGGACGTCCGGCACTTCTATTGGGACGAACCTCTTCTCTTCAAGAGAGGTCCCGATGGTATCTACAGGAGATGTATTCCGGAGGATGAAGTGGAAAGCGTCATCCGCCATTGTCATTCCCTACCTTGTAGGGGACATGCTAGTTATCACAAGACATGTGCTAAGGTACTTCGTTCTAGTTTCTTTTGGCCTACCTTATTCAAAGATGTGCAAAACTATGTTGTTGCTTGTGATGCTTGTCAAAGGACATGTAATATTTCAAGGAGGAATGAGATGCCCCTCAAAAACATACGAGAAGTGGAAATCATTGACGTATGGGGAGTAGACTTTATGGGACCATTCCCATCCTCTTGTGGAAATCAATACATACTCCTAGCCGTAGACTACGTCTCAAGATGGGAAGAAGCAATCGCCTCTCCTACTAATGATGCAATGGTCATGGTGAAGTTCTTCAATAGAACGATCTTTCCAAGGTTCGGGACCTCCCGAACCATCATTAGCGATGGAGGAACACAATTCACAACCAGTCGATTTGAGACTCTATTGGCTAAGTATGGGGTGACCCATAAGATAGCTACGCCATACCATCCGCAAACCAGCGGACAAGTTGAGATATCTAATAGAGAGATTAAAGGAATTTTAGAGAAAACGTCTCTAAAACACGAAAGGATTGGTCAATGAAGCTCGACAATGCGCTATGGGCGTATTGGACAACCTTTAAGACACCTATAGGTACAACTCCATATAACCTTGTTTATGGAAAATCTTGTCATCTTCTTGTAGAGCTAGAGCATAAAGCATATTGGGTTGTCAAGTGGCTCAACTTGGACATGAAAGAAGCCGAAGAGAAGCGGCTATTGGACATCAACGAGCTAGACGAGATCCGGTTGAATGCGTATGAGAACACAAAGATCTACAAGGAAAGAACGAAACGTTGGCATGATAAGCACATCATCCCAAAGGATTTGAAAGAAGGAGATCAAGTTCTTCTATTCAACTCAAGGCTTCGACTATTCCCAGGTAAGCTAAAATCCCGTTGGACAGGACCTTATGTAATTAAACGTGTTTTTCCCCATGGTGCAGTTGAAGTATGGGGTGAACAAAGCGGAAATTTCAAAGTAAATGGCCAACGGTTGAAGAAGTACACACCGGAAGTCCCGGTTGAGGAGATAGCTCCTATCCTCCTCCATTGAACATCAAAACAAGCACCGTCCAGCTAAAGACGATAAATCAAGCGCTTCTTGTGAGGTAACCCATGGTAGTATAGCTCTTTTCTTTTCTTTTCACTTAGAATAGCTTAGATTAGTTGTTTTGCTTTCTTTTGTTTTGCTTTTGTTTGCTCCTCGATGCACTCTCGGTTTGTTTGTGTCAAAAATCGTAGGAACTAGGTCCAAATTGAGAATTCAATGAAGAAAAGGGACACAAAATAATTCAATTTGCAATTTTCAATGAAAAGAAGGAAAGAAATCGAGTTACATAAAGTAGATCGGTCGATTCAGGAACAAAGCAAGACGATTTTTGGCAACAGGGAGAAAAATCGTTCAAAAAATCGACCTACCTATAAAAAATTGGCCGATTTTCTTCCTTGAGCTGAGAAAGTGTAGAAAAATCGGGCCGACAAATAAATCGACCCAATAAATCGTCCGATTTTCTTTGCAAAACCTCCGGCCTATATAAAGCCTTCACCACTCGATTCTTTTATTCCATACTTCTTCATTTCCGATTTCCATTCCTCCAAAGAACCAAAAATCGCCTACCCTGTCATCTCCTCGTTTCTTAATCATTTTGAACGATTCTTGATCCTAAACTAGATTACTTTTGACAAGGAACAAGGATCTAGCAACAACAAGCTTGGCAAATTGCTCATTCATCCGGAATTCAGAAATGGAGACTTTGAAAAGAATCACTAGAAATGCGGGAAAGAAGAAAGGATCTTCTTCCAAAGCCCCTCCCCCACCACCACCACCCTCTCAAGCTAAACCAAAACTCCCCCCTCGCCTCTCCAAACACAAGAAAAGATACGAATGTCTCTTAGATCGCCCATTCACCCCTCCTCGATACATTGTGCTAGATGACTTAGACTCTTTGTTTGTTCTAGAGGATATTGACATGATGCTAGATAGAGTGGGGTTGAGCCAGTTTGCTTTGATTAGGGAAGATGCATACACCGAGATCACCCTAGAATTCATAATCACATTTGAGCATGATCCTAGAGAGAGGACGGTCTCTTTCCGCCTCATGAACCAAAACCATACCATGACTATTGATGTCTTCGGGGATTTGTTTGGTTTTCCCTATTCTTTTACAGACACATTCGCGAGAGAAGTGAGTGTTAGTGCCTTTTGGGAATTTCAGTGGGAGGGTATGGAGGTGACAAGTGGAGACCCGGGAATTCAAAGGAAACTAGCATGTACAACCTTTCCTTTAAGGTAGTGCATAGGATTCTTAGTGAGAGCTTGTTTGCACGGATGGAAACTCCACAGAAGCTCAAGGCCGATGAGCTCTTTATTCTATATTGTATGACTTGTAGCACCATCCCCGACAGCACCTCTATGCTTGTTGAATATCTAGGAAAGATAGCCAATAAAGCAAAGGGCGACCTATGTGTTGGAGGCCTTGTCACTTATGTGGCGAAGGCATTGGAGTTAGATCTTTCGGATTGCACTTTAGCTTAGAGTGCCCAACCTTTAGGTTCGCAGAGATTAGTGGCGAGACAGGTCTTGATTCCTCGAGGTAGATGAACTCTTCATGTGCCCATGCCATGGGCAAAGGATCCATCAAAGAAGCCGTCCGAGATAGTGTGGAAGTCCGAATACACCATTCGGAACAAGAGGAATTGGAAGGAGACATTTGTACTCATGCTTGAGGAGGTTGCTCCTCCTCGTTATTATGATGATGATGCAAGTGATACTGAGGACGAGGAGGAGCATGAGGATGGAGCATACCAGGGGACCATGCTAGAGTTCGAGAGCGACACTTATAGCGGCCATGCCACGGATGCCATGGATACCGATACTCATAGTGCATGACCGAGCCAGACTAGTCGAGGTACCGAGGAGACGGAGGATGAGATTCAGCCGCCCCGTCATTCCTTTGCACAGGCTCCTAGCCACGGTAGAGGACTTGGACGAGGACATGGACTTCCCCGACACCTTAGAGACTTGGTCTCTAGTTTCCAGGGTCTACGCACCGACTACCAGGATCTTCGTTCGGATTATCAGGCCCTCCACACCGACTACAACGCCCTGAACACTCAGTTCACGGTGTACCGCCAAGAGACGGATGCTAGACACTCCTCCTATAACGGCCAGATGCGGGACACGTACTATCATCAGTTTGACCACTTCTACGACCCCAGTGCACCGATGCATCCATATCCACCACCACCACCGACAGAGGATTGAGCTTCACTCCATTTTACATTGTAAGTATTTTTCTCCATCTTATGCTTAATTTTTCACATTGGGGACAATGTGAAGGTTAAGTATGGGGTGGGGGTACTTACAATCTCTTTTACTTCTTTTTCCGACTCTATATACTTTGCGTTGCACTAGACAACTTGGTTTGTAATAACTCTTGCACTACTTGCTTTCCACTATGACATTCGCAATTGCATGTTTTCATTCAAAAATTATGAGTTTTCAAAAAAATTTGGTTCTTCTTATGATGGAAATGACCTCTGTGATGAGAATTGTGATGTGGAAAAGGCAAAAAGATGACATGGTTATGTTGAGATTTTAATTATTGCATGAATGAGCATGTTTTTCTTTCTAAAATGAATGAATGATTTATATGATCTTGATGTTTTGATAAGAGAATGAAATAATGGTCGAAGCTATATTATAAGTTCTTTTGCATCATATAAAAATGACCAAGGCAATCCACTTCTTCTCTAGTTCATATCTTGTTCATGCTAGCTCCTCAATGAAATATTTGACCTCCTTTTTACCATCCGGGAATTAGGATAGGTGATTGTAAAAGGCATGCTTGAGCTGGAAGGGTCAATAAAAATGCATTAAGTGAAAGTTTAGCAAATTATAGGTTTGGGGACGTTGAACATGAGGATGAGTAACTCGGCACCATTCACATAGCCGGGTGTTTGTGTCTTGCCAAAGTCCGATTGAACGACAAGTCCTAACGGGATATGGTATGTGCATTAAGGGTTTTAGGCATCTCGAAAATTGAGAAATGCCAATCTCCTAGGCTTCGGTTATTGTGCACTGTTCGCTCCAAACGGTGTGTGCAAGCTTTAAATTTATAACCCTATATGTAAGCTTAAAACAAGGATGCGAACCCGCAGTGTAAGGGTCAATCGTAGTAAAAAGCAAGAAATTCCAGGGGTCGATCACAGGGACTTAGTGAAACAAAGTCGGAATAGGTAAGCTTTAGCAATTAATAACCATAAAGCAATCAAAACAATCAAAGATGATAAATGTCAATAAAGGAAATACGCAATTCTAGGGATTAAAGCATCTAGTTGTGGTTCCAACTCAAGATCTAAAGATAAGTGGACAAAGCTGAGATTTTTGCATAGGGAAAGTGTTACTAAAGTAGAATAGATCACCGGGTAAGTCTCACTACTCACTAATTCCAAACCATAACTCCTATTACCGGGTAAGTCTCAAGGAATTAAGATAAATAACTATAACCTCAAATTAACATGCCACCTAAGGGAATAGAATCAACCTTTACCGGGTAAGTCTCAGGCTAACTCACAAAGATGGAATGAAAGCACACTCAAACCCCAATAAAGGATAAACCTTTATTACCTACACTTATGATCTTTGGTAAACAAACAAAGGAATTACCGGGTAAGTCTCATCCTAAGCTTGCATTGAACCAGGAAAGGTATAATAAGAATAGGATTTGGCAAACTCTAACATTTAGCTCTCAGTTTTGGATCAGATAAGTCACCTCGGTCAGTCAAATTCCACCCCGGTCGAGATGTTCATCGACTGAGCGAGATGCTTTAGGGTTAAGGTAAAGACTCGAACTTTCAGGGTCCTACTGTGATTAAGATTATTCTATCATTGTTTTTCCCACAACCTTCAGCCAATCACCCTAGAATCACACAAAGAGATTAGCCACTCATCATCATGAAAGTATTAATCAAATATATGGGAAGAAAGAGAATAATTGAACAAGAAAAACTTAAGAGAAAGGCTTCAATAACTGAATCAATTATCAAACCAACAAGCGTTCCTTGGATAGAAATCCAACAAGACAATGACAAAGAAGGGAATCTAAGATGATCTTACAAAAACCCTTCAAAAAGCTATAAAAGCTATAGACTTTCTTCCTTCAACCTTCAAAAAGGTTCTTCAAATCTCCCAACTGGAGTATGGCTGCAGCGGATCTTCGATGTATGCAGCGTGTATAGCGTGATAATGGATGTATGCGGGATGTCGGATTTGTGGACAATCCGACCCTTTTCATAGGAAAATTACCCTCCAAAGATAAGATATCTTAGAAAGATCTCTTCCCATAGAAATTGGTAAAATATATGATCTATCATATCTTCTTCCTTCCAGGAACCAAGCCCAATAATTTAAGATCCTATTTCCAAAGATAAAAGATCTCAGCCAAGAATAAAATATTCTCGTCGCGTCCCAGGTGTTCGCCTCGGTCGAGTCGACTTCTCTGGATCACCTCGGTCGAGGTAACTCTGTAGTCAACCGAGGTGAGTCACAACTAAATGTAAAATCCCTCAAATTTGGTCCAAATTGAATCTCTAATCCATGACTATGCTTCCTGGATGTTTCCTTATGTTCCTGAATGTAGCTCCAATGACTTCATAGCTCCTTTTGTTCCTTTGTGATGCAAAACATGCCCTTTTACCTACGATTACAACAAAACTAGGTGTAGACCTCGATTCCCGCAAAGGTAGATGAAACGGTAATATAATCACATAATATACATACTAACATGCAGATTATTAAAGATAAAACGTCTAAACAAACCCCAAAATATAGACAATAATTCATGCTATCAAAATACCCCATACTTAGCCCTTGCTTGTCCCCAAGCAAGTTCCGCATATAAAAGGCAAGATAGAATGGATTATAAGTCAAGAAGATCAACGAAATTAAAAGTCTTTCAAAACATCTTTATGGTGTGCTACAATCATAGATCACTCTAAGAGAATACTTCATGGAATTTAAAATCAAGATATAAAACATTTTATAAATATAAGAAAGTTGTTCATCTTTGCATAAAATCGTAGAATGCATAATAAATCATAATTATCGAAATTAATCATGTATAATCCTGTTTAAACCGCTAAGTCAATCAACAAGCTCGAGGTCTCAAGGGTTTCCTAAAAGAAAGGTCAAGAAACGTGTAGGGTAGGGATGTATAGAAGGTAATGTGGTCCTAGAATCCGTGAAAAGGATATACTTCACTTTCACTTTGAATTTCAACATCTTCCACCAATAAGCTTTGCTTATTTCACACTTTTTCTTTTTTACTTTACATTTTGGGATGCATGGACAGAGGTGCACAATAACCGAAGTTTAGGAAATCAACAATCATCAATTTCTTGAGATGCATCAAACCCTTGATGCACATACCATGACCCGTTAGGAATATCGCTCAATCCGACTTTGGCAAGACACAAACACCCGACTATGTGAATGGTGCCGAGTTACTCATCATCATGATTGACTTCCCCAAACCTATTTATTGCTTTCTAACACTTTCACTTCCAACCAACTTCTCAACTTTTACTTTACTTGCTTTCACCACTTTGCTTGCTTCCAAATTCCCGGATAGGTAAAGGGAGGCAAAAATGTATATGAGGGGCTAAGCATGATTAAGAAGAAGAAGAGAGAAGAATGAATTGCCTTGGTCTTTCCAGGAAGGAAGTGAGAGAACTTATCTTGCGGTGTCAACCTTCAAATTCAACATAATTTGGATAAAAACAAAGTATTAAACATGCCAAAAATTTCAAACAAAGCATTTACCAACTTAAACATATCATAAAACCTTTCAAACATATAAAGATTTCAAAACCAGTCAGCAAACAAGATCTTCACTGAGATCATATCCAGATAAGAAGCACAAAACGTTTCGAAAACTCTCAGTTAAACCACCTCGGTCGAGGTGTTCTAGGTCAACCGAGGTGATACACCTCGTTCGGCCAGAACTGTCCCGGTCGAGTTTAAAAAAAATTTTCTGTTCAGTTTTGACGTTTTTCTCAATCAAATAACTTGTATGTATGCATGTAATCTCAGATAAAGCCATAGAAGCAAAATAAAGCATAAATATCCGAAAATGTCGAGTCATACATCACATAAGTCAATCAAATACATAAACACCCCATACTTGGGACACATTGTCCCAGTGGGTCAAAATTAAGTCTAAAGAAAATAAAGTACTCACCGGACATAAAGCTGAGCTGCATAATAAATAAGAAAGAAAAATCGTGCAAGCTCTCAATAATCCTGATCCGGTGGTGGTGGTGGTGGCATGTACGGATACTGGGATGGGTCAAATGGATAACCCATGGTTTGTTGAAATTGGATCTCCATCATCCGACGCTGATAATGCTGGCTCTCAAAGCATCTGATGAGTCCAGTTGTCGATCTGTCGGTGCTGGGCGGCAAATCTCTCATCGATGTCCACAAAAAGGGAAGCGTAAGAGTCTATCATCTGATCTGTCAGATCATAGATCCGACGGTGAGCCTCTAGATCTCTCTATCGGCGTACCCTACGCTATCAGGTCGGACTGGTGATGCAGCCGGCGCGGTCTCAGTATCGTCATCATCTAAATCAATGACCGGGGAACTCGTCCTAGCAGTATCGGTCTCTGTATCCATAGGAACTCCACCATCCCTGTCATCATCATCAGCAGTCTCCTCCTCTACCTCAACCTCCTCAACTGGTGCAGCTGCTGCCTCTCTAGCATCCTCCATCAAAGGGATCCAAGCAGTCTGCCAGTAGTGAGGATCATAAACTGAAAACTGGGGTGACCATCTGATCCCCAATGGTGTAGTCGTCTCCCATGGCATGGCTACATACGGTGTAGTGAGTCCTCGGGGAACCAAAATCCGCCGAGTGATCATCTCTTGAAGTCCTAGCGGCTTGGCAGCCGCCACCATGGTACATGCGCTGAGATCCATATCCTGATAGCTCGCAATGTGGGTCACGATGCCCCCGCAGCAGATATCCCCCTTCGCCTTGGCCTTGATCCTGTGCAGATCCTCTGCCAACATCAAGCCAAAGTCTGGGATCCCTCCAGTCATCATGTAGTAAAGGCTGAAAACCTCCCCCTGTTGGACCTTCTGGGGCGTCTCAGTACGCGCCAGAAGCGTCTCGCTGAAAATACGGTGAGCTAACCTAAAGGCTAGGTGAAAAATAATGTGCTCCCTGGAGTCTCCATGGCGCCATCTATCTGCGTGCTCAACTACATGAGCAATCTGACCCCAGAACTCCCTAGCTACAGCTCGGGAGGGAAAATCTACAGCAGTCGAAGCCGGGAAACCAAAGATGTCCCGCCAGTACTCTAAAGGAACTAAGAAGTTCCGGTTCATCAACCGGTACTTCACAGAACGCTCTGTGGGAAGGTAGGTGAAGGAACTAATGAACTCCAAAGTAGGCTCGAAATAGGCAGGTGCACGGATCTCAGTAAACTGATCTAGCCCTACCATCGAGATCATCCGCCTTAAATCTCCATCCACATGGAGACAATCAAAAGCTGAAATGTCCAGAAAGCGCGGTGCAATCACTGGACGGGCGGCAATACGGTCGACCTGGTGTCTCTCGTGGATCACCGGTCTATAAGGTCTAGAGGAAGAAGAAGAAGAGGAAAGGGAGGATCTGTCCCTCAAGACAAGCTGTCTATCTGAACTCATCTCTCAACAAACTCTGTCAGATCACCTCGGTCGGCCTGACACAACTCAAGAACACCTCGGCCGAGGCACAAAACGACTGGACCGAGGCAAATAACTGCGCGAACGAATCTCTCAAAAATCTAGTTCTTTTCCCCAAAAATCACTACAACTGGTTCCTATGGGGTACTTAATTTGTTTCTCAGCAAATGCAAGGGCAACCAAAGCCCAATTCGAAGTGTAACAGTGAAGAGAACGAGATTAGGGTTTTTTCTGATTTTACCTCCAATCGGTCAATTCGGTTCGTTTTTCTTGCAGATTGACGCTTGCACTGGGGTCCTCTATCCTTTCCTTGCAATTTGGAAGCAAGAATCGTCGAAAATGGGTGAAGAACGGCAAAGCGAGGCGAGGAAGCTGCCGCGGTCGAGGAGAAGGTAAAGGAGGAGAGAGAATTTCAACCCCCCTTTTATACCCTTTTCTAGAACTGATGTCACCTCGGTCGAGGTGGTATCGATTGGACCGAGGTGGTACGGACCGAGGTGGTCCTTCAGAAACCCTAGTCGCCTCGGTTGCTGTTCGCCCCTAGAGGTGTGTGCAAATAAGCTTTAAATTTATAAAACTAGAATCAAGCAGCGAACCCGCAGTGTACGGATCGACGTAGTTAAGCAAGGATTCCAGAGTATCGAACACAGGGATTTGGGTGGGAACAAATTCGATTTCAGGTTATCAAGCAATAAGTATGAGAGTTTTGCAAATATTGGGAAAACAACAATCCTAAAGATCCGGGTATTCAGTTGTGGCAACAGATTCAAGATATACTAATGATATAAAGACAGAGTAGAGATATGCAAAGGTATACTTAATGTAAGGTAATCGTACTGTTGAGGTTCCAAAAACCTTATGTAGCTCACCTAAGAGATACTCCTTATACAGGTTGTTGAGGCTCAATATAAGAAGGAATCAAAGACAAGGATTAGTGTCGAATACCCAAACCTATAATCTAAAGGTCAAGACTAACTTATCCGATTGAGGTTGTTGAGGCTCACAATCGAGGTAGAGGTTGTTGAGGCTTCACTACCACCTAGAAAAGACAAGTCTAGACTAAGCTAAAGCAAATCTTTAACTTTGGATTAAGGTAAAAGCAAGCTCGTAAACTCAGGGAAATTACGGTTGGATCTTGAGATTCCACGGTCGTGGAACTCAAGAACAGCCCGTAATTTAGGGTTGTCGGCGACAATTCTCTAACTCTCAGGGTCTAATCTGTTTGCGATCGATCTATCATCATCTAGGCCACAACTATCTACCCTTCACCTTAGAATTGTTAAGGGTTTTTAGCCAATAACAGTCATTTGATATCAATTCAAGATTTAAAGGATAAAAGATGGAAACTTTCAAGAACTTTCAATAATCTTCAAACAAATCTCAGAATCACAATCAAGAACAAGTGTTTATCAAAAGATTCAAATCAAATAAACAATCACAATCTTAGGAAAGAAAGGAAACGGGATGTCAATCCGATCCTAAATCAAACCTAAACAAGAAGATAGATCTTCTTGCAAAATCCTCCAAGAACTTCGATCTTGCACAAACGCAAAGATCGCTAGCAGCAATTCTTCAACTCTGAACTTTGATCTTCAATGAGATCTCCCAAAATCACCTCCAAGAATGAGGGTTTGTGCGTTTCTAAGCTTGCGTTATTGCCGCTAAACTTAGGGTTGAAGAGTCGTAAGCTAGGTAGCGAGGTGAGGTGACGGAATCTTGCTTCATCCGTCCTTTTTATAATGCAGGGCAAAATGTCGGCCCGGCCCGATCTTCAAAAGATCATGGCTTCGAAACGTGGCGAAAGGATTCGCCAAGATCACGGTCGTGGAAGATTCCACGACCGTAATTCTGAGGCGTGGAAACAAACACGGGTGACTTCCACGGCCGTAATATCCCCTGGAATGAACATCGAATTCTGCATCACAATCCACGGCCGTAATTTAGGGTAAAACCGTGATTCTTGCCTTCATTCGTGCATTCCTCAATCTAATACTCCAAATTGCTTCCAAAAGGTGTCCTTAATCTAGAGGTACTTCAACTCAACTTCCCTTTGCTCGATTTCGTTCGGAAATAGCTCCAAATCACCTATAATCAACATAGAACTCGTGTAGACATCCATATCGACAATATAGGCAATACTAGCTCATATATGCATAAAGCTTAATCAAAGACTATCAATATGAATCAAATACGATTATAAAACGTGCCTAAAATATCACAATATTTCATGCTAACAAATAACCCCATACTTAACACTTGCTTGTCCCTAAGCAAGGTCTTTCAAAAAGCTTTAAACAAGATTTAGGATGAAATATGTGTACCTTCTTTTGGATGAAAGTGACTTCTAAAGAATAGATCATTCTCAAACCTTGCTTCAATCGTTTTCAAACTTTCGCACACTTAATTAGAGAGTAATAGGTGAAGAAAGCTCATGAAACAATTTAACTTCCAAACAAGCATTATAACCTTCAAACATTATCAAAATCAATCATAAGAACTTCAATTTAGATCACTAAGCCATATAACATTCTTTTGATCTTAAGGACTTTCAAAGAAAAAGGTCTAGAGTATGGAAGGGAAGGGAAACTTTAAGGGAGAGTGGTGCATAGATCCGGGAAAATGGACTACTACCTTCTTCTTCTTTTGCGGTTTCCGCAACTCTTCACTTAGAGCTTCGCTCTTACTTTTCATTTTTTTCGACTTTACTTTTGGAGTTATGGATAGAGGTGCACAAAAACCGAAGCCTCGGAAATTGGCGTTTCTCATTTTTGCGAGATGCCTCAAACCCTTAGCGCACATACCATAATCCGCTAGGAATATCGCTCAATTCGACTTTGGCAAGACACAAACACCCGGCTATGTGAATGGTGCCGAGTTACTCATCGTCATGATTGACTTCCCCAAACCTATAATTTCTTTCTATTCAATTGATTGCAAATATATGCTCTCATGGCCCTCCCACATCAAACATGCCTTTTTCTCATTCACTTTCCAAGTTCCCGGATGGGTAAGGGAGGCTAATATTTCAATGAGGAGTTAGATGATCAAAGAGAAGAAGAAAGAAAGTATCGAATTGCCTTAATCATTTCAAAAAGAAGCATAGGAACTTATAATGTGATTTCAACTTCGATTTCTTACATGATTTAGGTAACATTTTCACATTATAAAACTTGCAAAAGAGGTAAAATTTATTCATTCAATTTCTTTTCGATTTACTATCCTTTCAAGCATGCAATTGTTATCAACTTAATTCACAAGTAGTGTTTATCATAGAATTCATCTCAATTCATTAGAAGCATCAAATTTTTCAAAAATTTTCAATTTTTATGGGTTTTTAAAGTTCTTTTTCATGCAATGCAAGAATGAAACGTGTGACATATGATGAACATGCAATAATAGTCTCGGAATAGAAGCAACATATAGAGTAGAGTTATTACAAACATTTAGTACATCCCACCCCATACTTAGGACGAACATTGTCCCTAATGTTCACAAGAAAGAACAAAAGAAAGAAAGTAAAAAGAAACTCACAAATGGTGGCGGGGATGTCTAAAACGAGCAGCCCGGTCATCGATCACTGCGGTGCCGGTGGAGGTGGAAATGGAGAGAAACTCGGGTCATAGTACCGCCCAAACTGCTGGCGGTAGACGTCCCTCATCATGTGGTCGAGGTCGTCCAAACGTCCATCTCTAGCGTCCGCCCGGATCTCTAATGCTCCGACTCTCTCTGAAAGTCCGGTAGCCCACTCCGGCATCCTCTCATACCATCCCGGAGCGCGATCATACCATCCGGGAGCATCTGCTGGTGCTGGCTGTGGTGGTGGTGGTGGTGGTGCTGCTGGCTTTTATACTCGCAGGCAAAATTTCAAAAATCACGGTCTGTCGGGGCATTCCACGGCCGTGGAAATGTACGGACCCGTAATTTTTGTGATTTTTCACAGACCTTTGAGAATTACGGCCACTGTAGCAATGACGACCGTAATTTAGACCGTGGAACTCTCTGTAAAGCTTCAAAGTCCAAATTTCGTCACTTCTCTTCGACATTATCCCTCCTTTCTCCTTTTCCATCGATCCTACAACCAAAAACACGAACATACCGGAAGGAATCGAGGCAAAATAAAACCGAAACGTCTATTCTAAACTAAACTATGAATCGAAAACAAAAACGAAAATGCAATACCTTGGGTTGCCTCCCAAGAAGCGCTTTGTTTAAGGTCCGTAGCTAGACCATTATCCATAGATGACTCAATGCACCTTGAACATCTTGGATTGCTCTTCAAATCCATCATTAAACTCCTCCAAGAAATCTCCGGTTCCTAATTTCACCGGCAAGTGGTAAGATCTCCCACGTACAAGCTTGTACGGTTTGATTCTCACCGGAATCCTCCTAGCTTTCCTATGCTTTAATGGGACATAATTCGGTCTTCCATCCCATCCTTTCCTAGATCGAGAAATCAGTTTTTCGAGAATCCTCCTAGCTTCCCCATCTCCAGTTTGGGGATGATGTATGGTCTTCGTCATGTGAATGACCCCATACTTGAACAAAAAACACTTATTGGCATTGGCGTTGAAGCTCTTGCCAAATTTACTCCTTATAGTCCAAGGAGCATCTTCTTCCAGCAATTTCAATAGAGGTTTCATCTTCACCTTAGGAGGTTCTTTTGGAAGAGACCTCCAACTCTCCGGTGCATTCCTGGAAAAATCAGAAATTTTAATAGGAATAACAAAGGAAGTAAGACAGTATACCTTGTTAAGTTCTTCAAGGCTTGGGACAAGTTTCATGTTGGCATGATGATCCACACATGAAATATCTCCCAACTCAGCTGGATCTTCTTCAACCTTGGCCACAATTTCAGTAATTTGGCCAAGGTTCACCACTTCTTCCTCTTCTTCAAGCACAACTGACTTTTCTTCAATCTCGACCACAATATTAGCAATTGGGTCTAGGTGTTCCACTTCTCTCTCTTCTTCAATGCGAACTTCAAGAGGTTCTAGAGGAACTTTGGGTTTGATAAGAGCATTCCTCGAGACTTGGAGTTCTTCCTTAAAGGCTTTCAATTTTTCTTCGATCATACCAAGTTCCTTCTTCAATTCTTCAAGTTTCGAGTGTTCCGCATCTTTGGGACGTTTCTTCTTAACCTTCTTTGGGTAGTGCAGCTTTTCCCATTTTGCAAATTCATATTCAATGGTTTGTTCACGTTCTCTTTCGCTGTCAAACCAATAGAAGGCGTATTTCTCTACCAAGTATTCATAATGGTCTGCTCTAGCCGTATGCTTCGCTACCCATATTGGATCGTATGGAGCCATACTTAGCTAGTGGAGCCTCAAAAACTCATACCAAGAGATTAAAAAAAACAAAAGCTCCCAAAACTTGTTCTTTGGCGAAACTCTGTTCCGTTGCTGGAACAAGAACTTCGTATGTACCTAAGAACACAAACCTGCAAGAACACTCAAGAAAAGGATATCAAATAACAAGAGCAAGCTCCCAAGCTTGACAACCGGCAACCGGATTCGGCCGAAACCAAATCCCCGGCAACGGCGCCAAAAACTTGTTCGCCCCTAGAGGTGTGTGCAAATAAGCTTTAAATTTATAAAACTAGAATCAAGCAGCGAACCCGCAGTGTACGGATCGAGGTAGCTAAGCAAGAATTCCAGAGTATCGAACACAGGGATTTGGGTGGGAACAAATTCGATTTCAGGTTATCAAGCAATAAATATGAGAGTTTTGCAAATATTGGGAAAACAACAATCCTAAAGATCCGGGTATTCAGTTGTGGCTATAGATTCAAGATATACTAATGATGTAAAGACAGAGTTGAAATGTGCGAAGGTATACTAATGTAAGGTAATCGTACGGTTGAGGTTCCAAAAACCTTATGTAACTTACCTAAGAGATACTCCTTATACAGGTTGTTGAGGCTCAATATAAGAAGGAACCAAAGACAAGGATTAGTGTCAAATACCCAAACCTATAATCTAAAGGTCAAGACTAACTTATCCGATTGAGGTTGTTGAGGCTCACAATCGAGGTAGAGGTTGTTGAGGCTTCACTACCACCTAGAAAAGACAAGTCTAGACTAAGCTAAAGCAAATCTTTAACTTTGGATTAAGGTAAAAGCAAGCTCGTAAACTCAGGGAAATTACGGTTGGATCTTGAGATTCCACGGTCGTGGAACTCAAGAACAGCCCGTAATTTAGGGTTGTCGGCGACAATTCTCTAACTCTCAGGGTCTAATCTGTTTGCGATCGATCTATCATCATCTAGGCCACAACTATCTACCCTTCACCTTAGAATTGTTAAGGGTTTTTAGCCAATAACAGTCATTTGATATCAATTCAAGATTTAAAGGATAAAAGATGGAAACTTTCAAGAACTTTCAATAATCTTCAAACAAATCTCAGAATCACAATCAAGAACAAGTGTTTATCAAAAGATTCAAATCAAATAAACAATCACAATCTTAGGAAAGAAAGGAAACGGGATGTCAATCCGATCCTAAATCAAACCTAAACAAGAAGATAGATCTTCTTGCAAAATCCTCCAAGAACTTCGATCTTGCACAAACGCAAAGATCGCTAGCAGCAATTCTTCAACTCTGAACTTTGATCTTCAATGAGATCTCCCAAAATCACCTCCAAGAATGAGGGTTTGTGCGTTTCTAAGCTTGCGTTATTGCCGCTAAACTTAGGGTTGAAGAGTCGTAAGCTAGGTAGCGAGGTGACGGAATCTAAGCTTGCGTTATCAAAATCAATCATAAGAACTTCAATTTAGATCACTAAGCCATATAACATTCTTTTGATCTTAAGGACTTTCAAAGAAAAAGGTCTAGAGTATGGAAGGGAAGGGAAACTTTAAGGGAGAGTGGTGCATAGATCCGGGAAAATGGACTACTACCTTCTTCTTCTTTTGCGGTTTCCGCAACTCTTCACTTAGAGCTTCGCTCTTACTTTTCATTTTTTTCGACTTTACTTTTGGAGTTATGGATAGAGGTGCACAAAAACCGAAGCCTCGGAAATTGGCGTTTCTCATTTTTGCGAGATGCCTCAAACCCTTAGCGCACATACCATAATCCGCTAGGAATATCGCTCAATTCGACTTTGGCAAGACACAAACACCCGGCTATGTGAATGGTGCCGAGTTACTCATCGTCATGATTGACTTCCCCAAACCTATAATTTCTTTCTATTCAATTGATTGCAAATATATGCTCTCATGGCCCTCCCACATCAAACATGCCTTTTTCTCATTCACTTTCCAAGTTCCCGGATGGGTAAGGGAGGCTAATATTTCAATGAGGAGTTAGATGATCAAAGAGAAGAAGAAAGAAAGTATCGAATTGCCTTAATCATTTCAAAAAGAAGCATAGGAACTTATAATGTGATTTCAACTTCGATTTCTTACATGATTTAGGTAACATTTTCACATTATAAAACTTGCAAAAGAGGTAAAATTTATTCATTCAATTTCTTTTCGATTTACTATCCTTTCAAGCATGCAATTGTTATCAACTTAATTCACAAGTAGTGTTTATCATAGAATTCATCTCAATTCATTAGAAGCATCAAATTTTTCAAAAATTTTCAATTTTTATGGGTTTTTAAAGTTCTTTTTCATGCAATGCAAGAATGAAACGTGTGACATATGATGAACATGCAATAATAGTCTCGGAATAGAAGCAACATATAGAGTAGAGTTATTACAAACATTTAGTACATCCCACCCCATACTTAGGACGAACATTGTCCCTAATGTTCACAAGAAAGAACAAAAGAAAGAAAAGAAAAAAGAAAACTCACAAATGGCGGCGGGGATGTCTAAAACGAGCAGTCCGGTCATCTATCACTGCGGTGCCGGTGGAGGTGGGAATGGAGAGAAACTCGGGTCATAGTACCGCCCAAACTGCTGGCGGTAGACGTCCCTCATCATGTGGTCGAGGTCGTCCAAATGTCTGTCTCTAGCGTCTGCCCGGATCTCTAATGCTCCGACTCTCTCTGAAAGTCCGGTAGCCCACTCCGGCATCCTCTCATACCATCCCGGAGCGCGATCATACCATCCGGGAGCGTCTGCTGGTGCTGCTGCTGGTGGTGGTGGTGCTGCTGCGTGTGTAGTGGACCAAGGAGGAGGTGTCTCGTACCAGGTGGGAGGTGTAGTCATCCACGTGGGTCTCTCGCTCACGCTAGCGCGGCGAGATGACGAGCCTGAAGCTCCAGTCGGACGCGGAGAGCGTCTAGGTACATCCTGCTGATCCGGCTGATCCGGAAACGAGCCGAACTCCTGCTCTGCTCCTGCACCACTCTCATACGGCTCTCCCATATCCTCCTCATCTACAACCGGCGGTGGAACGTAAGGGGGAGCTACAAGCCTGTTCGCATGCATCGCAGCGAACGTCTCCTTCCAGTTGTGGCGTCCCGCCACAATGGAATACTCCGGCAGCCACTCAATACCCCTGCCTGTCCTACTCTCCCAGGGCATGCCCGCATAAGGCGGACCTCTATGTGTGGGGAAGATGAGTCCCCTAACCATGAAAGCGTGTAGCCCTAATGGAACTGCCGGTATACGTGTGCAAGCCGAGAAGTCCACTCCAAAAGTCCTAGCTATGTGGGTCACTATCCCACCATACCCAATGTTCCCTCTCGATTTGTTCTTCAATTTGCTCATAGTCGCCGCCAAAAGGGTAGCACAATCGGCGCGGCATCCATGAAGCATAGCGTAGAGAAGGAATAGCTCATCCGTCTTGATCTTTTGGGGCGTCTCCGTCCTAGGAAAGAGACACTCCGAAAGAACACGGTGAGCTATCTTCAAGGCCAAATGGTACATCAATTTGGCCTTGGTATCAGCTGGATGCCAACGGTCCTCGTCGGCATAGATCATAGCCACTTCCTCCCAAAAGTCCTTGGCGGACACGTTCCTAGGGAGTCGACCGTTGTAGGTCTCATGGAACCCAAAGATGGTCCCGAACTCGACAATGCTAAAATGGTAGTCTCTATTCATGAGACGGAAGGAGACGGTCCTATCAACATGGCTGTGCTCGAAAGATGTCACAACCTCTCGGGTGATCTCCTCATAAGCGTCTTCACGAATGTTCGTGAAGACAAGCAAACCGGCTCTATCCAAGAGCCATGTAAGGTCGTCTACTATGTTGAGAGGATGTAGATCCTCCAACAACAAATATCTAGGACCTATCACTGTCCTCTTCTCGATTTTCTCAAGTGCGGCTATGTAGTTTTCGTGTATGATCGGGATGCTAGGAGGAGGGGGTGAAGATGGAGGTGAAGGTGAGGATGGGGGTGAGGGAGATGAGGGTGGTGGTGCTCTAGATGTGGAAGGGTTGCCCTTTCTCTTCTTATTCTGTTCCCCTTTCTTTTCCTTAATCCTTCCCGAAACTCTCCTCACAAAGTCCATTCTGTTGAGAATTACGGTCTGTTCTTCCAAAACCACGGCCGTGGAACCTCTGTAGACCGTAATTCGACACAGAAATTCTCAATTCTCAGCAAATCAGCAATCAAACTCCACAACAAGCAGTCCTAATCTAATTTCTTCCAATCTCAATCAGTTCTTCCTAAAAATCTCTAACAAGAACGAACAAAAACGACTAGAATCAAGAAGAGAGCAAAAACCTCTTTTTCGGATTGAGAAATCCAAAATGCGGGTTTGTTGATCGTTTTCCACGCGATTTGTTGCTTGGATCTTGTTCTTGGTTGGATTTGCTTCAGTTTAGGAAGAAGAATCGTTAAAAACGATTAAAGAACAAAGATTTGGGAGAAGCTGCGGGTTTTCGGTATTTAGGGCGTGTAAATTGGGGGTTTTGTGGTGTTTTTGTGGTGTTTTTGTAGAGATATGCAAAGGTATACTAGTGTAAGGTAATCGTACGGTGAGGTTCCAAAAACCTTATGTGACTCACCTAAAAGATACTCCCTATACAGGTTGTTGAGGCTTCAATATAGAAAGGTTCTAAAGACAAGGATTAGCATCAAATACCCAAACCTATAATCTAAAGATCAAGACTAACTTATCCGATTGAGGTTGTTGAGACTCACAATCGAGGTAGAGGTTGTTGAGGCTTCACTACCACCTAGAAAAGACAAGTCTAAACTAAGCTAAAGCAAATCTTTAACTTTGGATTAAGGTAAAAGCAAGCTCGTAAACTCAGGGAAATTACGGTTGGATCTTGAGATTCCACGGCCGTGGAACTCAAGAACAGCCCGTAATTTAGGGTTGTCGGCGACAATTCTCTAACTCTCAGGGTCTAATCTGTTTGCGATCGATCTATCATCATCTAGGCCACAACTATCAACCCTTCACCTTAGAATTGTTAAGGGTTTTTAGCCAATAATAGTCATTTGATATTAATTCAAGATTTAAAAGATAAAAGATGGAAACTTTCAAGAACTATCAATAATCTTCAAACGAATCTCAGAATCACAATCAAGAACAAGTGTTTATCAAAAGATTCAAATAGGAATAAACAATCACAATCTAGGAAAGAAAGGAAACGGGGTGTCAATCCGATCCTAAATCAAACCTAAGCAAGAAGGGAAATCTTCTTGCAAAAATCCTCCAAGAACTTCGATCTTGCACAAACGCAAAGATCGCTAGCAGCAATTCTTCAATTCCCAACTTTGATCTTCAATGAGATCTCCAAAATCACCTCCAAGAATGAGGGTTTGTGTGTTGCTAAGCTTGCGTTTTTGCCGCTAAACTTAGGGTTGAAAGGTCGTAAGCTAGGTAGCGAGGTGACGGAATCTTGCTTCATCCGTCCTTTTTATAATGCAGGGCAAAATGTCGGCCCGGCCCGATCTTCAAAAGATCATGGCTTCGAAACGTGGCGAAAGGATTCGCCAAGATCACGGTCGTGGAAGATTCCACGACCGTAATTTTGAGGCGTGGAAACAAACACGGGTAACTTCCACGGCCGTAATATCCCCTGGAATGAACATCGAATTCTGACTCACAATCCACGGCCGTAATTTAGGGTAAAACCGTGATTCTTGCCTTCATTCGTGCCTTCCTCAATCTAATACTCCAAATTGCTTCCAAAAGGTGTCCTTAATCTAGAGGTACATCAACTCAACTTCCCTTTGCTCGATTTCGTTCGGAAATAGCTCCAAATCACCTATAATCAACATAGAACTCGTGTAGACATCCATATCGACAATATAGGCAATACTAGCTCATATATGCATAAAGCTTAATCAAAGACTATCAATATGAATCAAATACGATTATAAAACGTGCCTAAAATCTCACAATATTTCATGCTAACAAATAACCCCATACTTAACACTTGCTTGTCCCTAAGCAAGGCCTTTCAAAAAGCTTTAAACAAGAGTTAGGATGAAATATGTGTACCTTCTTTTGGATGAAAGTGACTTCTAAAGAATAGATCATTCTCAAACCTTGCTTCAATCGTTTTCAAACTTTCACACACTTAATTAGAGAGTAAGAGGTAAAGAGAGTTCGTGAAACAATTTAACTTCCAAACAAGCATTATAACCTTCAAACATTATCAAAATCAATCATAAGAACTTCAATTTAGATCACCAAGCCATATAACATTTTTTTGATCTTAAGGACTTTCAAAGAGAAAGGTCTAGAGTATGGAAGGGAAGGGAAACTTTAAGAGAGAGTGGTGCATAAATCCGGGAAAATGGGTTACTACCTTCTTCTTCTTTTGCGATTTCCGCAACTCTTCACTTAGAGCTTCGCTCTTACTTTTCATTTTTCGACTTTACTTTTGGAGTTATGGATAGAGGTGCACAAAAACCGAAGCCTAGGAGATTGGCGTTTCTCATTTTTGCGAGATGCCTCAAACCCTTAGCGCACATACCATAATCCGTTAGGAATATCGCTCAATCCGACTTTGGCAAGACACAAACACCCGGCTATGTGAATGGTGCCGAGTTACTCATCGTCATGATTGACTTCCCCAAACCTATAAATTCTTTCTATTCAATTGATTGCAATTGTATGCTCTCATGGCCCTCCCACATCAAACATGCCTTTTTCTCATTCACTTTCCAAGTTCCCGGATGGGTAAGGGAGGCTAATATTTCAATGAGGAGTTAGATGATCAAAGAAAAGAAGAAAGAAAGTATGGAATTGCCTTAATCATTTCAAAAAGAAGCATAAGAACTTATAATGTGATTTCAACTTCGATTTCTTACATGATTTAGGTAACATTTTCACATTATAAAACTTGCAAAAGAGGTGAAATTTATTCATTCAATTTCTTTTCGAATTACTATCCTTTCAAGCATGCAATTGTTATCAACTTAATTCACAAGTAGTGTTTATCATAGAATTCATCTCAATTCATTAGAAGCATCAAATTTTTCAAAAATTTTCAATTTTTATGGGTTTTTAAAGTTCTTTTTCATGCAATGCAAGAATGAAACGTGTGACATATGATGAACATGCAATAATAGTCTCGGAATAGAAGCAACATATAGAGTAGAGTTATTACAAACATTTAGTACATCCCACCCCATACTTAGGACGAACATTGTCCCTAATGTTCACAAGAAAGAACAAAAGAAAGAAAGTAAAAAGAAACTCACAAATGGTGGCGGGGATGTCTAAAACGAGCAGCCCGGTCATCGATCACTGCGGTGCCGGTGGAGGTGGAAATGGAGAGAAACTCGGGTCATAGTACCGCCCAAACTGCTGGCGGTAGACGTCCCTCATCATGTGGTCGAGGTCGTCCAAACGTCCATCTCTAGCGTCCACCCGGATCTCTAATGCTCCGACTCTCTCTGAAAGTCCGGTAGCCCACTCCGGCATCCTCTCATACCATCCCGGAGCGCGATCATACCATCCGGGAGCATCTGCTGGTGCTGGCTGTGGTGGTGGTGGTGGTGGTGTTGCTGGCTGCGTCGTGGACCAAGGAGGGGGTGTCTCGTACCAGGTGGGAGGTGTAGTCATCCACGTGGGCCTCTCGCTCACGCTAGCGCGGCGAGATGACGAGCCTGGAGCTCTAGCCGGACGCGGAGAGCGTCTAGGTACATCCTGCTGATCCGGCTGATCCGGAAACGAGCCGAACTCCTGCTCTGCTCCTCCACCACTCTCATACGGCTCTCCCATATCCTCCTCATCTACAACCGGCGGTGGAACGTAAGGGGGAGCTACAAGCCTGTTCGCATGCATCGCAGCGAACGTCTCCTTCCAGTTGTGGCGTCCCGCCACAATGGAATACTCCGGCAGCCACTCAATACCCCTGCCGGTCCTACTCTCCCAGGGCATGCCCGCATAAGGCGGACCTCTATGTGTGGGGAAGATGAGTCCCCTAACCATGAAAGCGTGTAGCCCTAATGGAACTGCCGGTATACGTGTGCAGGCCGAGAAGTCTACTCCAAAAGTCCTAGCTATGTGGGTCACTATCCCACCATACCCAATGTTCCCTCTTGATTTGTTCTTCAGTTTGCTCATAGTTGCCGCCAAAAGGGTAGCACAATCGGCGCGGCATCCATGAAGCATAGCGTAGAGAAGGAATAGCTCATCCGTCTTAATCTTTTGGGGCGTCTCCGTCCTAGGAAAGAGACACTCCGAAAGAACACGGTGAGCTATCTTCAAGGCCAAATGGTACATCAATTTGGCCTTGGTATCAGCTGGATGCCAACGGTCCTCGTCGGCATAGATCATAGCCACATCCTCCCAAAAGTCCTTAGCGGACACGTTCCTAGGGAGTCGACCGTTGTAGGTCTCATGGAACCCAAAGATGGTCCCGAACTCGACAATGCTCAACTGGTAGTCTCTGTTCATGAGACGGAAGGATACAGTCCTATCAACATGGCTGTGCTCAAAAGACGTCACAACCTCTCGGGTGATCTCCTCATAAGCGTCTTCACGAATGTTCGTGAAGACAAGTAAACCGGCTCTATCCAAGAGCCATGTGAGGTCATCTACAATGTTGAGAGGATGTAGATCCTCCAACAACAAGTATCTAGGGCCAATTACTGCCCTCTTCTCGATCCTTTCAAATGCAGCTTGGTGGTTTTCGTGTATGATCGGGATGCTAGGGTGAGGTGGTGAGGATGGAGGTGAAGATGGAGGTGAAGGTGAGGGAGATGAAGGTGGTGGTGCCCTAGATATGGAAGGGTTACCCTTTCTCTTCTTATTTTGCTCCCCTTTCTTTTCCTTAATCCTTCCCGAAACTCTCCTCACAAAATCCATTCTGTTGAAAATTACGGTCTGTTCTTCCCAAAACCACGGCCGTGGAACCTATGCAGACCGTGATTCGACACAGTAATTCTCAATTCTCAGCAAATCAGCAATCAAACTCCACAACAAGCAGTCCTAATCTAATTTCTTCCAATCTCAATCAGTTCTTCCTAATAATCTCTAACAAAAACGCACAAAAACGACTAGAATCAAGAAGAGAGCAAAAACCTCTTTTTTCGGATTGAGAAATCCAAAATGCGGGTTTGTTGATCGTTTTCCACGCGATTTGTTGCTTGGATCTTGTTCTTGGTTGGATTTGCTTCAGTTTAGGAAGAAGAATCGTTAAAAACGATTAGAGAACGAAGATTTGGGATGAGCTGTGCGATTTCGGCGTTTAGGGCGTGGAAATTGGGGGTTTTTGTGGTGTTTTTGTGGTGAAGTGTGGCTTTTATACTCGCAGGCAAAATTTCAAAAATCACGGTCTGTCGGGGCATTCCACGGCCGTGGAAATGTACGGACCCGTAATTTTTGTGATTTTTCACAGACCTTTGAGAATTACGGCCACTGTAGCAATGACGACCGTAATTTAGACCGTGGAACTCTCTGTAAAGCTTCAAAGTCCAAATTTCGTCACTTCTCTTCGACATTATCCCTCCTTTCTCCTTTTCCATCGATCCTACAACCAAAAACACGAACATACCGGAAGGAATCGAGGCAAAATAAAACCGAAACGTCTATTCTAAACTAAACTATGAATCGAAAACAAAAACGAAAATGCAATACCTTGGGTTGCCTCCCAAGAAGCGCTTTGTTTAAGGTCCGTAGCTAGACCAATCTCGCACTTATTCGAGTGCGGTAGGTGCAAACTCCTCAGCTTGGAGTTCCGGTGAGTACTTCTTGAGCCGTTGACCGTTCACCTTAAAACTTCCGCTAGCTTCACCCCATACTTCAACTGCACCATGGGGGAAAATACGCTTAATTAGAAAAGGTCCAGTCCAACGAGATTTTAACTTACCTGGAAAGAGGCGAAGTCTCGAATTGAAGAGGAGAACTTGATCTCCTTCTTGGAAGTCCTTTGGAATGATATGCTTATCATGCCAACGCTTTGCTCTTTCCTTGTAGATCTTAGCGTTTTCATAGGCGTTCAAACGGAGTTCATCCAGCTCGTTGATGTCTAGGAGACGCTTCTCTCCCGCTTCTTTCATGCTGAAATTCAGCCACTTGATAGCCCAAAACGCCTTGTGCTCTAGCTCTACCGGTAAGTGACAAGACTTCCCATACACAAGGTTGTATGGTGTGGTTCCTATGGGAGTCTTGTATGCAGTCCGGTATGCCCATAGCGCATCATCTAGTTTCAAGGACCAATCCTTCCTAGTCCTCGAAACCGTCTTCTCTAGAATTCCCTTGATCTCCCTATTTGAGATCTCAACTTGTCCACTCGTTTGTGGATGGTAAGGGGTGGCGATCTTGTGAGTAACCCCATACTTGGATAGAAGAGCTTCAAAGCGACGGGCTATGAAGTGAGAACCCCCATCACTAATGATCGTCCTTGGCGTCCCGAATCGCGGAAAAATGGTCTTGTTGAAGAACTTAACCACCACCATGGCATCATTTGTGGGAGAGGCAATGGCTTCCACCCATCTAGAAACGTAGTCTACCGCCAATAATATGTATTGGTTCCCACAAGAAGAAGGGAATGGTCCCATGAAGTCAACTCCCCAAACGTCAAAAATCTCCACCTCTTGGATGTTGTTGAGGGGCATCTCGTTCCTTCTAGAGATATTGCCTGTTCTTTGACAAGCATCGCAACAAGAAACAAAGGATTGCACATCTTTAAATAAAGTAGGCCAATAAAATCCGGATTGCAATACCTTTGCGCTAGTTTTGTTCGAACTAGCGTGTCCTCCACAAGGTAGTGAATGACAATGACGGATGACACTTTGCATCTCATCTTCCGGCACACATCGCCGAATGATGCCATCCGGACCTCTCTTGAAGAGGAGAGGCTCGTTCCAATAGTATTCCCGGACGTCCTTAAAGAACTTCTTCCTTTGTGCGTAGGATAGTCCGGGCGGTATCTCCTGGCAAACCAAATAGTTAACAAAATCAGCAAACCATGGTTCGTTACCTTTGGAGATCTCGTTGATGCACTCCTCTATGATGTGTAGGTGCTCGTCTGGAAAGGAGTCATCAATGGGTAGATGGTCGTCCTCTAGATGTGTGAGGCGACTCAAATGATCCGCAACAGAATTTTCCGAGCCTTTCTTGTCGCGGATCTCTAGATCGAATTCTTGTAGGAGAAGAATCCATCTAATCAGCCTTGGCTTCGCATCTTTCTTCGCAAGGAGGTACCGGATCGCAGCATGATCCGTGTAGACAATCACCTTTGCACCTACAAGATAAGAGCGAAACTTGTCAATAGCGTAGATGATAGCATGAATTATAGTCTATATTTTGGGGTTTGTTTGGACGTTTTATCTTTCATAATCTGCATGTTTGTATGTACATTATGTGATTTTACTACCATTTCATCTACCTTTGCGAGAATCGAGGTCTACACCTAGTTTCGTTGTAATTGCAGGTAATATGGTACGTATTGCATCAAAAAGGAGCAAAAGGAGTCAAGAGTCATTTGGAGCTACATTCAGGAAGCACAACCATGGATTAAAGATTTACTTTGGACCAGATTTGAGAGATTTCACATTCAGTTATGAGTCACCTCGGTTGACCAGAGATTCATCTCGACCGAGGCGATCCAGAGACGCCGACTCGACCGAGGCGAACACCTAGGACGCGGCGAGAATATTTTATTCTTGGCTGAGATCTTTTAAAATTGGAAAGTGATCTTATATTTTTGGGCTGAGCTTCTAGAAGGAAGGAGATATGCAGAATCATATATTTTACCTATATTTATGGGATAATATCTTCTTAAGATTTCTTATCTTTGGAGGGTTATTTTTCCTATAAAAAGGGTTGGATTTTCCACAAATCCGATCATGCTTACAGGCTGCATACACCCGCTATCAGCGCAGCAGCCGCATCCTACTCCAATTTGGGAGATTCGAAGAACCTTTTTGAAGGTTGAAGGAAGATTTGAAGACTATAGCTTTATAGCTTTTTGGAGGGTTTTGTAAGATTGTCTTCAATTCCTTTCCTTGTTGTCTTGTCTTATTGGATCATTATCCAAGGAACGATTTTGTGTGATATTTGATTCAGTTATTGAAGTGTTTTCATTAAATTCTTCTTTGTTCAAATATTCACCTTCTTCCCATATATTTAATACTTTCATTATGATGATGAGTGGCTAATTTCCTTGTGTGATTCTAGGGTGATTGGCTGAAGGTTGTGGGAAAAACAATGATAGAATGATCTTAATCACAGTAGGATCCTGAAAGTTCGAGTCTTTAACCTTAACCCTAAGCATCTCGTTCAGTCGATGAACATCTCGGCCGGGGTGGAAACTGGCTGACCGAGGTGGCTTATCCGATCCTTAACTGAGAGTTAAGTGTTAGAGTTTGCCAAATCCTATTCTTATTACACCTTTCCTGGTTCAAAGCAAGCTTAGGATGAGACTTACCCGGTAAAGGTTGATTCTATTCCCTTAGATGGTGTGTTAGTTTGAGGTTATAGTTCTTTATCTTAATTCCTTGAGACTTACCCGGTAATAGGAGTTACGGTTTGGGATTAGTGTGTAGTGAGACTTACCCGGTGATCTACTCCACTTTAGAAACACCTTCCCCATGCAAAAACCTCAGCTTTGTCCGCTTATCTATAGATCTTGAGTTGGAACCACAACTAGATGCTTTAATCCCTAGAATTGCATGTTTGCTTTATTTGACATCTTATTCATCTTTGATTGTATTACTTGCTCTTGTGGTTAGCGTCAACACTAGCATACCGTACTGGACTTTGTTTCACTAAGTCCCTGTGATCGACCCCTGGAATTTTCTTGCTTTTACTACGATTGACCCGTACACTGCGGGTTCGCATCCTTGTTTTAAGCTTAAGTCTAGGGTTATAAATTTAAAGCTTGCACACACCGTTTGGAGCGAACATCAGCTGGATGCCAACGGTCCTCGTCGGCATAGATCATAGCTACGTCTCCCCAAAAGTCCTTAGGAGACACGTTCCTAGGGATGCGACCGTTGTAGGTCTCGTGGAACCCAAAAATGGTCCCAAACTCAACTATACTCAACTGGTAGTCTTGGTTCATGAGGCGGAAGGAGACGGTTCTATCAACAGGGCTGTGCTCGAAAGACGTCACAACCTCTCGGGTGATCTCCTCATAAGCGTCTTCACGAATATTCGTGAAGACAAGCAAACCGGCTCTATCCAAGAGCCATGTAAGGTCATCTACAATGTTGAGAGGATGTAGATCCTCCAACAACAAGTATCTAGGGCCAATTACTGCCCTCTTCTCGATCCTCTCAAATGCGGCTTGGTGGTTTTCGTGTATGATCGGTATGTTAGGAGGAGGGGGTGAAGATGGAGGTGAAGGTGAGGATGGTGGTGAAGGGGATGAGGGTGGTGGTGGTGCCCTAGAGGTGGAGGGGTTACCCTTTCTCTTCTTATTCTGTTCCCCCTTCTTTTCCTTAATCCTTCCCGAGACTCTCCTTACAAAATCCATCACTGTCCAAAATTACGGTCTGTTCTTCCCAAAACCACGGCCGTGGAACCTGTTCAAACCGTGATTCGGCACAGAATTTTCGATCCTCAACCAATCAGCAATCAAACTTCACAGCAATCAGTCCTAATCTAGTTTCTTCCAATCTCAATCAGTTCTTCCTAATAATCTCTAACAAAAACGAACAAAAACGAGCAAAATCAAGAAGAGAGCAAAAACCTCTTTTTTCGGATTGAAAAATCCAAAATGCGGGTTTGTTGATCGTTTTCCGCGCGATTTGTTGCTTGGATCTTGTTCTTGGTTGGATTTGCTTCGGTTTAGGAAGAAGAATCGTTAAAAACGATTAGAGAACGAAGATTTGGGAGGGGCTGCGTGTTTTCGGCGTTTAGGGCGTGGAAATTGGGGGTTTTTGTGGTGTTTTTGTGGTGAAGTGTGGCTTTTATACTTGCAGGCAAAATTTCAAAAATTACGGTCTATCGGGGCATTCCACGGCCGTGGAAATGTACGGACCCGTAATTTTGGTGATTTTTCACAGGCCTTTGAGAATTACGGCCACTGTAGCAATGACGACCGTAATTTAGACCGTGGAACTCTCTGTAAAGCTTCAAAGTCCAAATTTCGTCACTTCTCTTCGACATCATCCCTCCTTTCTCCTTTTCCATCGATCCTACAACCAAAAACACGAACATACCGGAAGGAATCGAGGCAAAATAAAGCCGAAACGTCTATTCTAAACTAAACTATGAATCGAAAACAAAAAACGAAAATGCAATACCTTGGGTTGCCTCCCAAGAAGCGCTTTGTTTAAGGTCCGTAGCTAGACCAAACTCGCACTTATTCGAGTGCGGTTGGTGCAAACTCCTCAGCTTGGAGTTCCGGTGAGTACTTCTTGAGCCGTTGACCGTTCACCTTAAAACTTCCGCTAGCTTCACCCCATACTTCAACTGCACCATGGGGGAAAATGCGCTTAATTAGAAAAGGTCCAGTCCAACGAGATTTTAACTTACCTGGAAAGAGGCGAAGTCTCGAATTGAAGAGGAGAACTTGATCTCCTTCTTGGAAGTCCTTTGGAATGATATGCTTATCATGCCAACGCTTTGCTCTTTCCTTGTAGATCTTAGCGTTTTCATAGGCGTTCAAACGGAGTTCATCCAGCTCGTTGATGTCTAGGAGACGCTTCTCTCCCGCTTCTTTCATGCTGAAATTCAGCCACTTGATAGCCCAAAACGCCTTGTGCTCTAGCTCTACCGGCAAGTGACAAGACTTCCCATACACAAGGTTGTATGGTGTGGTTCCTATGGGAGTCTTGTATGCGGTCCGGTATGCCCATAACGCATCATCTAGTTTCAGGGACCAATCTTTCCTAGTCCTCGAAACCGTCTTCTCTAGAATTCCCTTGATCTCCCTATTTGAGATCTCAACTTGTCCACTCGTTTGTGGATGGTAAGGGGTGGCGATCTTGTGAGTAACCCCATACTTGGATAGAAGAGCTTCAAAGCGACGGGCTATGAAGTGAGAACCCCCATCACTAATGATCGTCCTTGGCGTCCCGAATCGCGGAAAGATGGTCTTGTTGAAGAACTTAACCACTACCATGGCATCATTTGTGGGAGAGGCAATGGCTTCTACCCATCTAGAAACGTAGTCTACTGCCAATAGTATGTATTGGTTCCCGCAAGAAGAAGGGAATGGTCCCATAAAATCGACTCCCCAAACGTCAAAAATCTCCACCTCTTGGATGTTGTTGAGGGGCATCTCGTTCCTTCTAGAGATATTGCCTGTTCTTTGACAAGCATCGCAACAAGAAACAAAGGATTGCACATCTTTAAATAAAGTAGGCCAATAAAATCCGGATTGCAATACCTTTGCGCTAGTTTTGTTCGAACTAGCGTGTCCTCCACAAGGTAGTGAATGACAATGACGGATGACACTTTGCATCTCATCTTCCGGCACACATCGCCGAATGATGCCATCCGGGCCTCTCTTGAAGAGAAGAGGCTCGTTCCAATGGTATTCCCGGACGTCCTTGAAGAACTTCTTTCTTTGCGCATATGATAGTCCGGGTGGTATTTCCTGGCAAACCAAATAGTTAACGAAATCAGCAAACCATGGTTCGTCACCCTTGGAGATTACCTTGATGCACTCCTCTATGATGTGTAGGTGTTCGTCCGGAAATGAGTCATCAATGGGTAATTGGTCGTCCTCTAGATGTGTTAGACGACTCAAATGATCCGCAACAGAATTTTCCGAGCCTTTCTTGTCGCGGATCTCAAGATCGAATTCTTGTAGGAGAAGAATCCATCTAATCAGCCTTGGCTTCGCATCCTTCTTTGCAAGGAGGTACCGGATCGCAGCATGGTCCGTGTAGACAATCACCTTTGCACCTACAAGATAAGAGCGAAACTTGTCAATAGCGTAGACAATGGCTAGAAATTCCTTTTCCGTAGTGGCGTAGTTGAGCTGGGCTTCGTCTAGCGTCTTGCTAGCGTAGTATATGGCATGGGTTCGTCCTTCCTTTCGTTGCCCAAGAACAGCTCCAATGGCTACGTCACTAGCATCGCACATAATCTCGAAAGGGAGAGTCCAATCCGGTGGTTGGATAATGGGTGCTGAAATTAGAGCTTGCCGGATGGTGTTGAACGCATCTAGACATTCCTGCGAAAACTCAAAAACCGCATCCTTCATCAATAGATTAGTGAGAGGTTTTGATATCTTAGAAAAATCCTGAATGAAACGTCTATAGAATCCAGCATGTCCTAGGAAACTTCTTATTCCCTTCACCGAAACTGGGGGAGGGAGTTTCTCTATGGTCTCTATTTTAGCCTTGTCTACCTCTATCCCTCTACTAGAGACTAAATGACCTAAAACGATTCCTTCCTTAACCATGAATTGACACTTCTCCCAATTAAGAACTAGGTTAGTGTCTTCACATCTTTGCAAAACAAGAGAAAGGTTAGAAAGACAATCGTTAAAAGAGGAACCGTAAACGGAGAAGTCGTCCATGAAGACTTCCATGATTTCCTCTACGTATTCGGAGAAGATGGCCATCATGCACCGTTGAAAGGTGGCTGGGGCGTTGCAAAGCCCGAACGGCATTCTCCTATAAGCGAACGTACCCCAAGGGCACGTGAATGTGGTCTTCTCTTGATCATCCGGATGTATCGGGATCTGAAAGAAACCACTATAACCGTCAAGGTAGCAAAAGTATGAATGTTGTGCTAACCTTTCAAGCATTTGGTCGATGAATGGCAATGGAAAGTGATCCTTCCGCGTTGCGTTGTTGAGCTTGCGGTAGTCTATGCACATTCGCCATCCAGTTACAGTTCGGGTAGGAATGAGTTCGTTGTTCTTATTGGTGATGACCGTCATTCCTCCCTTCTTCGGAACTACTTGAACCGGGCTCACCCACTTGCTATCGGAGATAGGATAGATGATACCTGCATCAAGAAGTTTAAGAATTTCCTTCTTGACAACCTCCTTCATGGTCGGATTCAACCGCCTTTGAGGTTGTCTTGAAGTTCTAAAGTCCTCCTCCATTAGTATCTTATGCATGCATAGGGAGGGTTTAATTCCTACTAAGTCCTCAATAGTATAGCCTATGGCTTTTCTATGTTTCCTAAGGACAATCATGAGCTGTTCATGTTCATCTATGCTTAATTCGGAACTAACGATAACCGGGAAGGTGGAATTAGATCCAAGAAAAGCGTACCTTAGATGAGTAGGAAGTGGTTTAAGTTCCATCGCTTTCGGAGCTTCCAATGATCCTTGAGGAGCTTCCGATGTTTCCTTAGAAGTTTCTAAGGATGTTGAATGGTTTGGAGAAGAATTAGGAGAAGTTGAAGAAGTGTGCCGATCATCATTTTCCACGGTCAAAAACACGGTTTCCTCTGGTTTTCCACGGCCGTAATATCCTCTGGAATGGAGGTTGAATTTGGTTGTGGAATCCACGGCCGTGGAATACAGAGTATGGCCGTGGAATCTTGTGTTCTCAGCCTCATCGTGGAGTTTCTCAAACTCTACTTCATGCATCTCTTCTTGTGCTTCTAAGGCTTCAATTTCCTCTTTGCACTCTTCTTCTTCTCCTACATCGGTTAGACTCATAGTAATAACCTTTTGCAAAGGATCGTTAAAGAGAATCGCACTTACCTCCTCCCTAGATAAACCTTCTTCATTTTGGACATTGTAAATATCCTCATCAAAGATTGGTTCCTTCACTAGAGTGGAAAGAACGAACTCTACTTTCTCCTCCCCAATGTCAAAGGCGAGTCTCCCATTCTTGCAATCGACCATGCAGCCGGAAGTTGCAAGAAACGGTCTTCCGAGTATGATCGGGACCGGACTATCTGCAGGAATGTCAAGCACAACAAAATCAATGGGGACAAAGAACTTGCCTAGCTTGACAGGGACGTCCTCTACAATACCGACGGGACGAGTAATGGATCGATCCGCCATGTATAACGTCATCTTCACCGGTTTAGGGTCGCCTAAACCGATCTTCCTGCACAATGCAAGTGGTATGATACTCACACTTGCTCCTAAGTCACATAAAGCGTCATATGTGACCTCTCCCACTCCTATGGGAATGCAAAATGACCCCGGATCTTTCAGCTTTGGGGGCATTTTCTCCTTCATAGTCTTGATGAGGTCTGAAGAATCCGAACTCATCTTGACTTCTCCAAAATCTTCTAGCTTCCTCTTGTTAGAGAGGAGCTCCTTCAAGAACTTGCCATAAGCCGGCATACCTACAATAGCATCAATGAACGGTATATTAATATGCAGTTTGCTCATGAGTTCTATGAACTTACCGAATTGCTTGTCTAGGCGCGCTCGCGCTCTAGATTGAGGGAATGGTAGGGGAGGTTTGAAAGCTGGAGGTGGAACATAGACGTCCTCCTTCTCCTTCCCCTTTTCTTTGCCTTTCTCTACGGGGACTTCAACAAACGTAGGCTGCGGATCAGTGGTAGTCACTCCGCTCCTAGTTGTAATCGCCATTACCCTTCCCTTAGGGTTGTCCTCCGTCTTTCCTGGAAGTTTCCCTTGATTCCTAGGAACTTCCTCCGCATGGTTGAACATTTGATTTTCCAAAACTTTTTGAGCTTTGTCAACCTTAGAAATTTGATCATCAACCTTGATGATGCGGTTCTCCAACCCTTGAAGCTTTCCCAAGATCGTTTCCAACATGGGATCCGGCTTTTCCTTTCCCGTATTGTTTCCTCCATTTGATGATTGCCCCTGGCTTTTCAAAGGAGTAGAGGAAGAAGAGGGTGGAGTTAGTGAATTGGAATTGGAAGGATAGGAGTTACCGGAATTTTGTTGATTGGAGCGCCAATTGTTGTTGTTTGAACCACGATTGTTGTTCCAATTGTTGTTGTTCCGGTTGTTGTTGTTTCCATTC
>BSUD01000006.1:132098605-132280810 GCA_033239045.1 Fagopyrum esculentum | reverse complement strand
TTGCCCAAATAGCCAACATCCTTCTCTTGCTGCTTTGGGAAGTTGGTCTTGATAGCCTCCTTCAACTCCTTGATTTCATTGTTGAGGGAGAAAATCTGATTTTGAGCTTCATGTGTGAGCTTCGCTCCTTGCTCCACACGATTTCCCTCCACTTTCCGGTGGGAATACTTCTCTATGACTCTTGCTTGCTTCTCAATGAAGTCCCAAGCGTCATCTTCTCTCATGTCCATGAACGTTCCGCATGAGAGGGATTGAAGGTTGAATTGCGTTCCCGCATCTAACCCTTTGTAGTAAATTTCCAGCAAGGCAAGCTTGGATATGCCATGATGAGGGCAATCCAAGAGCAAATCCTGAAACCTTTCCCAAGATTGAAACAAACTTTCGTTAGGTCTCATGGAAAAAGCATTAATCTTACCTCTAAGTTCCGCCGTTTTGGAGGGCGGAAAGAACTTGGTGAGAAACTCTGCGGAGAGGTCTTCCCACGTCTCTAGCTTTCCACTAGGAAGAGCTTGGTACCAAGATAGCGCTTTCCCTTTCAAAGAGAAAAAGAAAGGTTTGAGCTTATAGCTGTTGGTAGTAGCGCTCTTTGGTCTCATTGTCTCCATCATACACTCAAAGTTCTGCAAGTGTTGGTGTGGAGATTCAGTGCTTGTACCGCCAAACTGACTTTGGCGAACAAGAGTGATAACTTGAGGGTTGAAACTAAACCCTTGTACATCTTCAGCATCAAAGTTCACACCCAAGCGGCGTGGTTTTTGTGTTGGATCCATCCGCTGGCCAAGAGTTCTTGGCTCATTATCCACACGTTCGACCCTCGCATTCCTAGGTGGGATGCGGCGGTTAGCAGCTCCTTGTTGATTGAAAGGATTTATATTGATCGTGGGATCAATCTCTTCTAGCGGAGGCATGGAAGAATCACTATCATCGGCGGATGAGTGGCTTCTTCTTTTAGACCTTGTCCTTCTTCTCGAGGACTTCTTGCCCACCTTATCTTCAAGATCGCTCATCTTTATCTTCATTTGGACGATCATGTCTTGTAGACCGTTAACTTGAGTTTGATGACGATCCATCTCATCCTGGAGGAGATTCTCATTCCATCGGAGTTGAGCTTCCTTCTCCGCCAATTTAGTTTGAAGATCGCTTTCGTTCTCTTGAGCCATCCTCTTTTCCTTGCGTCTTTGTCTCAAGGTTTTCTCTAGCTCTTGATCAAGAGGTAAGAGATCTTCGGTGTTCCTAGACCTGCGCATGCACTCAAAGAAAAATCAAATAACGAGAGCAAGCTCCCAAGCTTGACAACCGGTTACCGAATTCAGCCGAAACCAAATCCCCGGCAACGGCGCCAAAAACTTGTTCGCCCCTAGAGGTGTGTGCAAATAAGCTTTAAATTTATAAAACTAGAATCAAGCAGCGAACCCGCAGTGTACGGATCGACGTAGTTAAGCAAGGATTCCAGAGTATCGAACACAGGGATTTGGGTGGGAACAAATTCGATTTCAGGTTATCAAGCAATAAGTATGAGAGTTTTGCAAATATTGGGAAAACAACAATCCTAAAGATCCGGGTATTCAGTTGTGGCAATAGATTCAAGATATACTAATGATGTAAAGACAGAGTTAAGATGTGCAAAGGTATACTAATGTAAGGTAATCGTACGGTTGAGGTTCCAAAAACCTTATGTAACTCACCTAAAGAATACCTCCTATACAGGTTATTGAGGCTCAATATAGAGAGATTCTAAAGACAAGGATTAGCATCAAATACCCAAACCTATAATCTAAAGGTCAAGACTAACTTATCCGATTGAGGTTGTTGAGGCTCACAATCGAGGTAGAGGTTGTTGAGGCTTCACTACCACCTAGAAAAGACAAGTCTAAGCTAAGCTAAAGCAAATCTTTAACTTTAGATTAAGGTAAAAAGCAGGCTCGTAAACTCATGGAAATTACGGTTGGATCTTGAGGTTCCACGGCCGTGGAATTCAAGAACAACCCGTAATTTAGGGTTGTCGGCGACACTTCTCTAACTCTCAGGGTCTAATCTGTTTGCGATCGATCTATCATCATCTATGCCACAACTATCAACCCTTCACCTTAGAATTGTTAAGGGTTTTTAGCCAATAACAGCCATTTGATATCAATTCAAGGTTTATAGGATAAAAGATGGAAACTTTCAAGAACCTTCAATAATCTTTCAAACGAATCTCAAAATCACAATCGAAAACAAGTGTTTGTCAAGAGATTCAAATCAAACAATCAATCACAATCTTAGGAAAGAAAGGAAACGGGATGTCAATCCGATCCTAAGTCAAACCTAAGCAAGAAGAGGAGATTTCTTGCAAAATCCTCCAAGAACTTCAATCTTCCTCAACGCGAAGATCGCTCACAGCAATTCTCCAATCACGAACTTTGATCTTCGATGAGATCTCCCAAAAATCACCTCCAAGAATGAAGGTTTGTGTCTTGCTAAGCTTGCGTTCTTGCCGCTCCCCTTAGGGTTTTAAATGTCGTAAGCTAGGTAGCAAGGTAAAGCGAGATGACGGAATCTTGCCTCATCCGTCCTTTTTATAATGCAGGGCAAAACGTCGGCCCGGCCCGATCTTCAAAAGATCGTGGCTTCGAAACGTGGCGAAAGGATTCGCCAAGATCACGGTCGTGGAAGATTCCACGACCGTAATTTAGGGCGTGAAGAGGAATACGGTTGTGTTCCACGGCCGTAATATCCCCTGGAATGAACATCGAATTCTGCATCATAATCCACGGCCGTAATCTAGGGTCAAACCGTGATTTTTGCCTTCATTCGTGCATTCCTCAATCTAATACTCCAAATTGCTTCCAAAAGGTGTTCTAAATCTGGAAGTACTTCAACTCAACTCTCCCTTGCTCGATTTCGTTCGGAAATAGCTCCAAATCACCTATAATCAACATAGAACTCGTGTAGACATCCATATCGACAATATAGGTAATACTAGCTCATATATGCATAAAGCTCCATCGAAGACTATCAATATGAATCAAATACGATTATAAACGTGCCTAAAATATCACAATATTTCATGCTAACAATATCCTCATCAAAGATTGGTTCCTTCACTAGAGTGGAAAGAACGAACTCTACTTTCTCCTCCCCAATGTCAAAGGCGAGTCTCCCATTCTTGCAATCGACCATGCAGCCGGAAGTTGCAAGAAACGGTCTTCCGAGTATGATCGGGACCGGACTATCTGCAGGAATGTCAAGCACAACAAAATCAATGGGGACAAAGAACTTGCCTAGCTTGACAGGGACGTCCTCTACAATACCGACGGGACGAGTAATGGATCGATCCGCCATGTATAACGTCATCTTCACCGGTTTAGGGTCGCCTAAACCGATCTTCCTGCACAATGCAAGTGGTATGATACTCACACTTGCTCCTAAGTCACATAAAGCGTCATATGTGACCTCTCCCACTCCTATGGGAATGCAAAATGACCCCGGATCTTTCAGCTTTGGGGGCATTTTCTCCTTCATAGTCTTGATGAGGTCTGAAGAATCCGAACTCATCTTGACTTCTCCAAAATCTTCTAGCTTCCTCTTGTTAGAGAGGAGCTCCTTCAAGAACTTGCCATAAGCCGGCATACCTACAATAGCATCAATGAACGGTATATTAATATGCAGTTTGCTCATGAGTTCTATGAACTTACCGAATTGCTTGTCTAGGCGCGCTCGCGCTCTAGATTGAGGGAATGGTAGGGGAGGTTTGAAAGCTGGAGGTGGAACATAGACGTCCTCCTTCTCCTTCCCCTTTTCTTTGCCTTTCTCTACGGGGACTTCAACAAACGTAGGCTGCGGATCAGTGGTAGTCACTCCGCTCCTAGTTGTAATCGCCATTACCCTTCCCTTAGGGTTGTCCTCCGTCTTTCCTGGAAGTTTCCCTTGATTCCTAGGAACTTCCTCCGCATGGTTGAACATTTGATTTTCCAAAACTTTTTGAGCTTTGTCAACCTTAGAAATTTGATCATCAACCTTGATGATGCGGTTCTCCAACCCTTGAAGCTTTCCCAAGATCGTTTCCAACATGGGATCCGGCTTTTCCTTTCCCGTATTGTTTCCTCCATTTGATGATTGCCCCTGGCTTTTCAAAGGAGTAGAGGAAGAAGAGGGTGGAGTTAGTGAATTGGAATTGGAAGGATAGGAGTTACCGGAATTTTGTTGATTGGAGCGCCAATTGTTGTTGTTTGAACCACGATTGTTGTTCCAATTGTTGTTGTTCCGGTTGTTGTTGTTTCCATTCTAATTGTTGTTCCGGTTATTGTTCCGGTTATTGTTGTTGCGGTTGGTGTTGTCACCGCCATTGTTATTGCCCAAATAGCCAACATCCTTCTCTTGCTGCTTTGGGAAGTTGGTCTTGATAGCCTCCTTCAACTCCTTGATTTCATTGTTGAGGGAGAAAATCTGATTTTGAGCTTCATGTGTGAGCTTCGCTCCTTGCTCCACACGATTTCCCTCCACTTTCCGGTGGGAATACTTCTCTATGACTCTTGCTTGCTTCTCAATGAAGTCCCAAGCGTCATCTTCTCTCATGTCCATGAACGTTCCGCATGAGAGGGATTGAAGGTTGAATTGCGTTCCCGCATCCAGCCCCTTGTAGTAAATTTCCAGCAAGGCAAGCTTGGATATGCCATGATGAGGGCAATCCAAGAGCAAATCCTGAAACCTTTCCCAAGATTGAAACAAACTTTCGTTAGGTCTCATAGAAAAAGCATTAATCTTACCTCTAAGTTCCGCCGTTTTGGAGGGCGGAAAGAACTTGGTGAGAAACTCTGCGGAGAGGTCTTCCCACGTCTCTAGCTTTCCACTAGGAAGAGCTTGGTACCAAGATAGCGCTTTCCCTTTCAAAGAGAAAAAGAAAGGTTTGAGCTTATAGCTGTTGGTAGTAGCGCTCTTTGGTCTCATTGTCTCCATCATACACTCAAAGTTCTGCAAGTGTTGGTGTGGAGATTCAGTGCTTGTACCGCCAAACTGACTTTGGCGAACAAGAGTGATGACTTGAGGGTTGAAACTAAACCCTTGTACATCTTCAGCATCAAAGTTCACACCTAAGCGGCGTGGTTGTTGTGTTGGATCCATCCGCTGGCCAAGAGTTCTTGGCTCATTATCCACACGTTCGACCCTCGCATTCCTAGGTGGGATGCGGCGGTTAGCAGCTCCTTGTTGATTGAAAGGATTTATATTGATCGTGGGATCAATCTCTTCTAGCGGAGGCATGGAAGAATCACTATCATCGGCGGATGAGTGGCTTCTTCTTCTAGACCTTGTCCTTCTTCTCGAGGACTTCTTGCCCACCTTATCTTCAAGATCGCTCATCTTTATCTTCATTTGGACGATCATGTCTTGTAGACCGTTAACTTGAGTTTGATGACGATCCATCTCATCCTGGAGGAGATTCTCATTCCATCGGAGTTGAGCTTCCTTCTCCGCCAATTTAGTTTGAAGATCGCTTTCGTTCTCTTGAGCCATCCTCTTTTCCTTGCGTCTTTGTCTCAAGGTTTTCTCTAGCTCTTGATCAAGAGGTAAGAGATCTTCGGTGTTCCTAGACCTGCGCATGCACTCAAAGAAAAATCAAATAACGAGAGCAAGCTCCCAAGCTTGACAACCGGTTACCGAATTCGGCCGAAACCAAATCCCCGGCAACGGCGCCAAAAACTTGTTCTTTGGCGAAACTCTGTTCCGTTGCCGGAACAAGAACTTCGTATGTACCTAAGAACACAAACCTGCAAGAACACTCAAGAAAAGGATATCAAATAACAAGAGCAAACTCCCAAGCTTGACAACCGGTTACCGAATTCGGCCGAAACCAAATCCCCGGCAACGGCGCCAAAAACTTGTTCGCCCCTAGAGGTGTGTGCAAATAAGCTTTAAATTTATAAAACTAGAATCAAGCAGCGAACCCGCAGTGTACGGATCGACGTAGTTAAGCAAGGATTCCAGAGTATCGAACACAGGGATTTGGGTGGGAACAAATTCGATTTCAGGTTATCAAGCAATAAGTATGAGAGTTTTGCAAATATTGGGAAAACAACAATCCTAAAGATCCGGGTATTCAGTTGTGGCAACAGATTCAAGATATACTAATGATATAAAGACAGAGTAGAGATATGCAAAGGTATACTTAATGTAAGGTAATCGTACTGTTGAGGTTCCAAAAACCTTATGTAGCTCACCTAAGAGATACTCCTTATACAGGTTGTTGAGGCTCAATATAAGAAGGAATCAAAGACAAGGATTAGTGTCGAATACCCAAACCTATAATCTAAAGGTCAAGACTAACTTATCCGATTGAGGTTGTTGAGGCTCACAATCGAGGTAGAGGTTGTTGAGGCTTCACTACCACCTAGAAAAGACAAGTCTAGACTAAGCTAAAGCAAATCTTTAACTTTGGATTAAGGTAAAAGCAAGCTCGTAAACTCAGGGAAATTACGGTTGAATCTTGAGATTCCACGGTCGTGGAACTCAAGAACAGCCCGTAATTTAGGGTTGTCGGCGACAATTCTCTAACTCTCAGGGTCTAATCTGTTTGCGATCGATCTATCATCATCTAGGCCACAACTATCTACCCTTCACCTTAGAATTGTTAAGGGTTTTTAGCCAATAACAGTCATTTGATATCAATTCAAGATTTAAAGGATAAAAGATGGAAACTTTCAAGAACTTTCAATAATCTTCAAACAAATCTCAGAATCACAATCAAGAACAAGTGTTTATCAAAAGATTCAAATCAAATAAACAATCACAATCTTAGGAAAGAAAGGAAACGGGATGTCAATCCGATCCTAAATAAAACCTAAACAAGAAGATAGATCTTCTTGCAAAATCCTCCAAGAACTTCGATCTTGCACAAACGCAAAGATCGCTAGCAGCAATTCTTCAACTCTGAACTTTGATCTTCAATGAGATCTCCCAAAATCACCTCCAAGAATGAGGGTTTGTGCGTTTCTAAGCTTGCGTTATTGCCGCTAAACTTAGGGTTGAAGAGTCGTAAGCTAGGTAGCGAGGTGACGGAATCTTGCTTCATCCGTCCTTTTTATAATGCAGGGCAAAAAGTCGGCCCGGCCCGATCTTCAAAAGATCATGGCTTCGAAACGTGGCGAAAGGATTCGCCAAGATCACGGTCGTGGAAGATTCCACGACCGTAATTCTGAGGCGTGGAAACAAACACGGGTAACTTCCACGGCCGTAATATCCCCTGGAATGAACATCGAATTCTGCATCACAATCCACGGCCGTAATCTAGGGTAAAACCGTGATTCTTGCCTTCATTCGTGCATTCCTCAATCTAATACTCCAAATTGCTTCCAAAAGGTGTCCTTAATCTAGAGGTACATCAACTCAACTTCCCTTTGCTCGATTTCGTTCGGAAATAGCTCCAAATCACCTATAATCAACATAGAACTCGTGTAGACATCCATATCGACAATATAGGCAATACTAGCTCATATATGCACAAAGCTTAATCAAAGACTATCAATAAGAATCAAATACGATTATAAAACGTGCCTAAAATCTCACAATATTTCATGCTAACAGTTGCTCAAGAATCATCTCGGTCGAGGCGCTTTGACAGCAACCGAGATGTGCCTCAGTCAAACTCCGTCTTCTCAAATTCTCGAACTTCTGTCCTTCCAGTTATGCTCCTGGTTTGTACTCCTTCCTTAGATGTCACCTGTTATCTGTCTAGGACGCCAAAAACAAAACAAAGCAAAGCAAATAGCAAAGCTATCTAAGCTAGACTAGAAAAAGGGAAAAGAAAGCAATACCTTGGGTTGCCTCCCAAGAAACGCTTGACTTAAGGTCGTTAGCTGGACCATACGGCATCTCTCAAACGTGATGGGAGGTGCCCTCACCCCATACTTCACCTCCATCGTGGGTGTAACACCCCAAATCCATGGGACTCGGGATGCTACGGGTTGGGACCTCACAATGGGTCCCGACCCTTAGCTTGACAACAATTTTTCCGGATCTTGCAACAAGGCACAAATAAAGGCCAAAACTTAAATACATTTTTATGCAATGAAAGAAAACCCGAAAGAAACAATAAAAGACTTCAGCCGATAAGCAACACCAAGGGCTAAATGCCACCACACGATATACAATATACATGAATAATATACAAACTCGACTCTAACCAAAACCCAATCCTAAAATGTACGGAACCCCGGCTGCCCACTCTTCCGGATCTCTCGGCCGCATTTCCTAACCTGCAAGGCAATCTACAACAATCGGTATAAAACCGTTAGCTCATATTCGAAGCATTAGAATTAATGGGAAAGGCACATACACAAGTAATCTCATCACAAACATACAACATGCATAAAATCACACCAATCCGGTTTATTATCTTTATTATTATCAAGTCGTATCCCGTTCTAATTCAACTTAGGTTGTGACACGAGAGTCACCGAAACTCGCCTCGGTTCCTACTTACCGGCATGGAATGGTACTGATGCATCCGACCGTCTACCAGCACGGGATAGTCGCCAAGAACCTCCTAGTTCTCGCGGGAGCTAGGCAAGTTGTCACCGCCCGTTATCATACACTTGGGCCAAAATAATATAAAGGTCGGTAATCCTAATTCCGGTTTAGTTGTTATAAACAATAAACAATAAACACACACCACCAAACACACATCAATGCTAATACAAGGAATACGAGCTAAGTAAGTCCTGAGACTTACCTCGTCCCAAAGATAATCCCGCTAATCACCGCTCTCAACTTCCCGTAGGAAGGCACTCAACGCCTGGTCAAAACAAGGTACACAATCAACATCTCTCTCACATTCTAGAAGTCCTTAGACTTCTAGTCCAAATGATCTCGCAAGATCATAAACCATAACCATGCTAGGATAACAAACTCCTAGTCCTCAAGATCTCACAAGGTCATAACCATCAAAACACAGACTAGGATACTCTCGTACTAGTCTCCACAAACTCAACAAATATGTATCCATAATCTCAATCCTCCTAAGCTCACAAGATCAACCAACACTCAACACCTTACAATCCTCACAAGATCTTAACACCTCAAGCTATAGAACGATCATAAATCCTCAAAACTCACCTAAGGTTCAAGGCCACTATTTGGCATTTGCTCTAAGTTATGCTAGATCCATCCAAGCATGATACTAAAACTTAACATAACTAGATCGAGGGGAAAGAACACTCACACGACATCAAAAGACAGAAGTCGTTCAACGGATGTCGACTTGGACTCGTTAGGCCTTTATAGGGGCGCTTCCGAACCTAGCACCAAACTAAACAAATTTAGCTTATAAGCTAAATTTGAACGGAATAATGAACATATATAATCTAAGGAAAAACTCGCTTTCAAAACCAAGGTTAAAACTCGTAAAAATATTTCCCGGGATTTATACAATTATATAAACATAGGTCAAAATCCGCAATTTAGTCTTTGAGCCATAAACCGAATTTAATTCAACAAAGGCATAATGTATAACATATATAAATATAAGAATATCCTCGTAATTAAAAATCAAGGTTAAAACCTTTAACACATTTTTTTTGGGGGCAAATTATATATTTTTAGAAATATGGGTCATCATCAGCAATAAAAATTCCGGGCCAGTTCTGTAATTAAATTCCATAGAGGGTAGATCAGAAATTTTCTATAAAAGTCTAGGTACAAATAGCAAATACAAAAACATTGGGTCACATCTGTAATATACCAAAAAGAGGGGGGTCCCGATTACAATAAGGGAAGAGGGTTTTCAAAAAAAACCCTTCTGTAAGTGTCCCAGTATTGGGGCGGCAGCCGGCAGGACCTCCGTGGCAAGGATTCAGCATGTTGGCGAGGTAGGGGAGAGAAGCAACGCTGGATACGGCAAAGGCTCTTCCGGTTCCAGGCGAAGGCGGTGGTGAAGGCGGCCCTTCCGGTTGTGCCAGCGGCAGCCTCTGGTGGCGACGGAGATCTCACTCCCGACGGTTGAACAAAAGGAAGAAAAGGGGGACCAACGGGGAGGTGAACACCGGTTGCTCCTAGGCTGCAGAGGTTGTCCAGGGTGGCACAGAGGGGCCGAGAGAGGAGGCGGCGGTCTTGGCTTCGCCGGCGTAGTGTAGCGGCAAGATGGTTCCGGTGGTTATCGGGATGCAAGAGAGCCTGGAGCAAGGCTGTTGTGGAAGGGGAGGATCGATGGGTGCAGCATGGCCAAAAATGAGAATGAGGGAGAGAGTTGTGAAGAGGGTAAAGGCTAAAGAGCGCTGGGGAGTCACAAATCAGAAAGGATGGGAGAAGGAGAAGGAAAAGCAACGGTTGGGGCATGGGTAGCGTGAAGGAGGCAAAAGAGCAGAGGGGAAGCAGAAGAAACGAGGCGTCGGTGCAGGAGCTGCTCATCAGCTAGCAAGGAGAGAGAAAGAGAAGAATAAAGAAAAAGGAAAAGAAATTGTAGAAGAAAAGAAATAATATAAGGATAGACTCGTTCTCACACATTCGGAACGGAATTTTCGAATCCGAAAAACTTTATGACCTTGTTCCGAAAATTTATCAAAAATATATCATAGTAAAAATAATTTCAATAATAAAATAAAATAAAAAGTAAGCTAATAAAATATCATTAAAAAAATAGGGGGAAATATCGAAAACGCTCCAAATAAACGTGGTGTTACAATAGATTCCCCTAACAACAAGTTTCGTCTCGAAACTTGCTATGCGTCGAAATTCTCGGTCCCTAAGGCCGAGATATGAACTCTCCAACTAGGAAGGTTTAATCCTTCTAATCTATACACACAATCTACTCAAACTACTACCGCCAGATACATCACGTCATACAACACATTCTCGCACGGGGCATAAACAAAATATAACATCACATATGCACATAACACAACTAAGGGAAGAACTAGGTCTAACCTGTCGATTCTATCGGTGCTACTAACTCAGCGTAAAACTGAACCAAAAATTCTATCTTCCGTCTTCTAGTTAGCCTCATCGGTTTCTCGTCTGCCACTAGATCATTGTGAATGACAATCCGTCTCGAGTCATGTATGTACTCTCTCGATTGATACACCTGAAACACCGGGTGAACACCCTCTTCTTTTGGCGGTCATGCCAAATGGTAAACCACTTTCTCAACTCACGCTAAGATCTCAAAAAGATTCAATATATCGGAACTCAACTTCATTCTCGGGTCTTTCTCAATACAGCATTTCCATTATGTTTCTTCTTTGCTTGTCTCGAACAAAAAAGATTGAACTTCCATTTTACACCGTTGGCTTTGGTTCTAATCAAACCAAACTTTGATGTTACGTTTCCTAAATTCTTGTAGCAAGTTTTAAGTAATGACGGAAGTGATTTACTTCACATTGCCTCTACTAACAAAACACGTATGTTATTACTTTTACATCGTTCTTCAATACACAATCAAGACCTGACTTGGGGAATCAATTGTCCTCTTCAAACCCATCATTCCTCGAGGCAATTTCAACAGTTCACCAATAAATCTCCTCTTAACTCTCAACAAATCCATTGCAATTTTTTTTTTTTCATTCAATACTTCATGATCATCCGGGGTAGGTTAGCCATAGATGGTGTTACTTTGGAGAATCTCTCCACAAATCTGGTAATGACCAGCACATCTATAAAAACTTGTAGCTTCTTCCACGTCCTTCGGGGTTGTCATCCCGAGATAACTTTTCATACATTTTCTCTCTTCTTCGAGAGTAGACCGAAATATCTTATCCGGGGCATTAGTAAGCCCATACGGAGTCACTACAACTCGTAGTGACCATGATTTTCCGGAATGTCGTGTTTGCAATATCCCAGTCTCAAATTCTCAATTGGTGGCAATCGGCCCTTAAATAAAATTGAGTAGAGACTACCAACCCTTGCAACCGATCAAGTAGATCATCTATCCGTGGTAAGGGATACTCGTTGTTCATTGTTATCTTGTTTGGCTAACTGTAATTGATGTATAAGTAAAGATAATCGACTTTCTTTTCACAAACTGGTGTGCTCCATAACCACTTCAAATCAAGAGTTCAAGATAGCATTCGGATTTCTCCATAGCATTTCACTAAATCTAATGAACTCCTTTCAATAAGTTCTTACAATTGCTCCTTCTCTCGCTTCCACAACTCATGTCTCTTCACAAGTGTCATTCTATACGGAGCTTTGGATATCGGAGGTACGTCAAACTCAACCTTAGTGAAAAAAATCCACACTCCGATGTATTGGAATCCGTGATATCTCGGTTTTTGTCTTTCCTTATTTCGTCTCATAACATAAGACCGACACAACCTTGTCTTAACACTTGACAGGTAGTCATGGTATTAATAATCTCCCCCGATCTGTTGGGGTGACGTCTTTCAAACACGTGTATTGCTCCATCTTTAGCTACAATATTGACCGTCCTCTTTCAAAAATTTGTCTTTTCTTGAGTTGGAAATATTTGCTTGTGTCTTCGGACTCTTGTGTTCTTATATAAGTATTCTTTTAACTTAATCCCATTTTCCCTCTTAAATGGCATGATTGTAAAAAAAATCTTCTAAAATTTCTCACTTATGTGCAACCGCAAGGTTCCAATCAGTAGGACTTAACCGTGTTTCAAAACAATTGACCTTATCTTCTTCACTTTCTACGACATCCTAACATATGGGAGGAGCTCTTTGTATTCTACATAAGCTTTCACCATAGACATCCTTTCTTCAAGTAGAAATTATACTTCACTTTCCTTTTGTAAAGTCAACCCGACGGTAGAGGTTCTAACCTCAATCTTCCATATACTTTTTGTACATCTCTTGTCGATATCACACTTCAAAACTTCGATCTTCTCTTACCCTTGTTGGTCACCTTATGCATCTCTCGGTATTCCATGAACAACTTCACAACTGTACCGGTATGCCCCGTGGAAAATGCTAGAAGAAACTTCACATCCAAAACCACTAAAATATCAAACTCATTACATCTCCAGGTACTATAACTCTAAGCTTGTAGTGTTGCCTAAATCTAGGTCCTCTCTTTCACGTCATAGCCACCATGTCTCTTCCGTGTGAGTCTAGGAAGTTGACTTATCTCTTGCCTGCGGTAACATATCATCCATTTCATACCTTGTACCCTCTATATACTCCCGTTTAAGTACCACCTCCATGACACCTTACCTTCTTCTTGATTCACCACTTCCCTTTTACCGTGGTCAAACTTTAAAACCTCTTATTCTTGTCATTCTCCCATATGTCAAATCCATGACCCACAAAGGTCGCCTAAGGTCATCCAAATCCCTCTATATACCCATAATCTTGTTTACTCATTCCCTCTACACTCACCAATAGACAATCCGAACCTGTGCGTTCTCAGTTGTCACCGAATAACTTCTATCTAACCTTCTCCAAAGTCAACGAATTATTATTCTGCTACACTTTTCATATTACCATTCTCGTGAAGGCTAGCCTCCTCGGGGTAGTCTACCTTGAACTCCGTTAGTCCCCTCTTCATTCTACGCTTCCTTTCCTTATAAGGTAATCATATCTTCTTGGCCTTGTTGTTTCTTATAACCCCCTTTCATAGGCTTAACCATTATTCCATGTTGTCCTTCAAGTACACCTTCACCAAAATTCTAGCCTCATATATCGGCCGTTCATGTTTCCCTTGATTGGTATCTCAAGTCTCTCCATCAATATAAGCTTCTTGGTGTGTCTCTCATCCTCTCGGGATCAACATATACTCACACTTCTTTCTTCTTGGCATCACTTAGCCTTATCGTCATAACAGAAAACCGGTCAACTCTTCTAGGGGAATTCTACCATGTGAAACTCCACCACGCCTTCTTCTCATAACTCTCATAACGTTGACATTTTTTTTGTTGGTACCTCGTAAGCTTAACTTGCAGTATCTTAAATATTTAGCAAATGGTTCGATCACTCTTCTCGTCTTGACTCTAGTGCTTAGGAGCGCCAAAAGAAAACTCCACATCTTAATGGAATACCACCTTTAACCTTGCTAGAATGTACCAATCTCCTCCTCAATTTGCATCTTTAGTTGTCCACGCGTCTTCTTGAAAAACTTAAGTTCGTTCTCTCCCTTGGTCTCGTCGTTGTTTGATTATGGCCTCTTTAGGATCGCTTCTACACTTTAATGTGCTCCCTTTTCTTGTATTGCTTTCATATTGATTTCTCTTAAGTCGTCCCGAATTTTCCTTCCACTTGTTCGTCCGTCATTTATGTCATCTCTACACCTCCTCTTCGGCATCCTCTTAAAGGATTCCGAGAAACGCCATGGTGTTCGTTAACACGAAATGCTCAACTCGATATTTGAGTGTACTCCTCCACGTATGAACGTTATTCCAAGGCGACCACATCGTCTTTTAAGGTGATGATACTATACTTATCATCTTTTGTATTAGGTACCGTACTATCTACTACTATATATAATAAGAATCCGCATAAACGACTATATAGGTCCTATGTCCATATCACTACTAATATAACACATCCATAAATTCATTACAACAATACGAGGTCCAAAAGCTATTCAGATCCTATTATACCACATATATAAGAAAATATCTATATAAGGTCATGCCACTACTATACATAACAAGTCCAAAGCATATATTATAGTCCACATATATACTATACATATAATCACGTCCATCATGCAACTACAATCCACATATACTACTATATATACATATCAAAATCCAATAAACTAAGATGCCGAGATCCGCAGAAGGAGTGGTGGTCCGTACATTCTTACCCCGACTCATGCATGTGATTTTGAAAACGAAAACTCGGAACCCGCGGGGTTCTGTTTATTCTCTATTCGGCCTTTAGAAGATTGCGAGTGTCATTGTTGTCAACCTAGGGCTCTGATACCACTTTTGTAACACCCCAAATCCGCGGGACTTGGGATGCTACGGGTTGGGACCTCACAATGGGTCCTGACCCTTAGCTTGACAACAATTTCACCGGATCTTGCAACAAGGCACAAATAAAGGCCAAAACTTAAATACATTTTTATGCAATGAAAGAAAACCCGAAAGAAACAACAAAAGACTTCAGCCGATAAGCAACACCAAGGGCTAAATGCCACTGTTCGCTCCGAACGGTGTGTGCAAGCTTTAAATTTATAACCCTAGATGTAAGCTTAAAACAAGGATGCGAACCCGCAGTGTACGGGTCAATCGTAGTAAAAGCAAGGAATTCCAGGGGTCGATCACAGGAACTTAGTGAAACAAAGTCCAATCACGGTATGCTTATGTAAACACTAACCACAAGAGGTGATCACAACAATCAAAGATGAATAAGAAGTCAATAAAGCAAACATGCAATTCTAGGGATTAAAGCATCTAGTTGTGGTTCCAACTCAAGATCTAAAGATAAGCGGACAAAGCTGAGGTTTTTGCATAGGGAAGGTGTTACTAAAGTGGGATAGATCACCGGGTAAGTCTCACTACTCACTAATCCTAAACTGTAACTCCTATTACCGGGTAAGTCTCAAATTAAGATAAAGAACTATAACCTCAAACTAACACACCACCTAAGGGAATAGAATCAACCTTTACCGGGTAAGTCTCAGGCTAACTCACAAAGATGGGATGAAAGCACACTCGAACCCCAATAAAGGATAAACCTTTATTACCTACACTTATGATCGTTGGTACACAAACTAAGGAATTACCGGGTAAGTCTCATCCTAATCTTGCATTGAACCAGGAAAGGTGTAATAAGAATAGGATTTGGAAAACTCTAACACTTAACTCTCAGTCTCGGATCAGATAAGTCACCTTGGTCAGAAGAATTCCACCCCGGCCGAGATGTTCATCGACTGAGCGAGATGCTTAGGGTTAAGGTTAAAGACTCGAACTTTCAGGGTCCTACTGTGATTAAGATCATTCTATCATTGTTTTTCCCACAACCTTCAGCCAATCACCCTAGAATCACACAAGGAAATTAGCCACTCATCATCATGAAAGTATTAATCAAATATATGGGAAGAAGGTGAATATTTGAACAAGAAGAATCTAATTAAAAGACTTCAATAACTGAATCAAATATCACAACAAAAGCGTTCCTTGGATATAAATCCAACAAAGGAAGACAACAAGGAAGAGAATCTAAGATGATCTTACAAAAACCCTTCAAAAAGCTATAAAAGCTATAGACTTCAATCTTCCTTCAACCTTCAAAAAGGTTCTTCAAATCTCCCAACTAGAGTATGGATGCTGCGTGTTTTTCGGTGTAAGCGGGATTCCAACTCTATGCAGGATGTCGGATTTGTGGAAATCCAACCCTTTTTATAGGAAAATAACCCTCCAAAGATAAGATATCTTAGAAAAGATCTTTTCCCATAAATATAGGTAAAATATAAGATCTAGTATATCTTCTTCCTTCTAGGAGCCAAGCCCAAAAATATAAGATCACTTCCCAAATATAAAAGATCTCAGCCAAGAATAAAATATTCTCGCCGCGTCCTAGGTATTCGCCTCGGTCGAGTCGGCTTCTCTGGATCACCTCGGTCGAGATGAATCTGTGGTCAACTGAATGTGAAATCTCTCAAAACTGGTCCAAAGTGAATCTCAAATCAATGGCCATGCTTCCTGGATGGTTCCTTATGTTCCTCAATGTAGCTCCAATGACTCCATAGCTCCTTTTGTTCCTTTTTGATGCAAAACGTGCCATTTTACCTACGATTCCAACAAAACTAGGTGTAGACCTCGATTCCCGCAAAGGTAGATGAAATGGTAATATAATCACATAATATACATACAAACATGCAGATTATGAAAGATAAAACGTCCAAACAAACCCCAAAATATAGACTATAATTCATGCTATCAGCCACCACACGATATACAATATACATGAATAATATACAAACTCGACTCTAACCAAAACCCACTCCTAAAATGTACGGAACCCCGGCTGCCCACTCTTCCGGATCTCTCGGCCGCATTCCTAACCTGCAAGGCAATCTACAACAATCGGTATAAAACCGTTAGCTCATATTCGAAGCATTAGAATTAATGGGAAAGGCACATACACAAGTAATCTCATCACAAACATACAACATGCATAAAATCACACCAATCCGGTTTATTATCTTTATTATTATTAAGTCGTATCCCGTTCTAATTCAACTTAGGTTGTGACACGAGAGTCACCGAAAGTCGCCTCGGTCCCTACTTACCGGCATGGAATGATACTGATGCATCCGACCGTCTACCAGCACGGGATAGTCGCCAAGAACCTCCTAGCTCTCGCGGGAGCTAGGCAAGTTGTCACCGCCCGTTATCATACACTTGGGCCAAAATAATATAAAGGTCGGTAATCCTAATTCCGGTTTAGTTGTTATAAACAATAAACAATAAACACACACCACCAAACACACATCAATGCTAATACAAGGAATACGAGCTAAGTAAGTCCGGAGACTTACCTCGTCCCAAAGATAATCCCGCTAATCACCACTCTCAACTTCCCGTAGGAAGGCACTCAACGCCTGGTCAAAACAAGGTACACAATCAACATCTCTCTCACATTCTAGAAGTCCTTAGACTTCTAGTCCAAATGATCTCGCAAGATCATAAACCATAACCATGCTAGGATAACAAACTCCTAGTCCTCAAGATCTCACAAGGTCATAACCATCAAAACACAGACTAGGATACTCTCGTACTAGTCTCCACAAACTCAACAAATATGTATCCATAATCTCAATCCTCCTAAGCTCACAAGATCAACCAAAACTCAACACCTTACAATCCTCACAAGATAACAACACCTCAAGCTATAGAACGATCATAAATCCTCAAAACTCACCTAAGGTTCAAGGCCACTATTTGGCATTTGCTCTAAGTTATGCTAGATCCATCCAAGCATGATACTAAAACTTAACATAACTAGATCGAGGGGAAAGAACACTCACACGACATCAAAAGACAGAAGTCGTTCAACGGATGTCGACTTGGACTCGTTAGGCCTTTATAGGGGCGCTTCCGAACCTAGCACCAAACTAAACAAATTTAGCTTATAAGCTAAATTTGAACGGAATAATGAACATATATAATCTAAGGAAAAACTCGCTTTCAAAACCAAGGTTAAAACTCGTAAAAATATTTCCCGGGATTTATACAATTATATAAACATAGGTCAAAATCCGCAATTTAGTCTTTGAGCCATAAACCGAATTTAATTCAACAAAGGCATAATGTATAACATATATAAATATAAGAATATCCTCGTAATTAAAAATCAAGGTTAAAACCCTTTAACACATTTTTTTTGGGGGCAAATTATATATTTTTAGAAATATGGGTCATCATCAGCAATAAAAATTCCGGGCCAGTTCTGTAATTAAATTCCATAGAGGGTAGATCAGAAATTTTCTATAAAAGTCTAGGTACAAATAGCAAATACAAAAACATTGGGTCACATCTGTAATATACCAAAAAGAGGGGGGTCCCGATTACTATAAGGGAAGAGGGTTTTCAAAAAAAACCCTTCTGTAAGTGTCCCAGTATTGGGGCGGCAGCCGGCAGGACCTCCGTGGCAAGGATTCAGCATGTTGGCGAGGTAGGGGAGAGAAGCAACGCTGGATACGGCAAAGGCTCTTCCGGTTCCAGGCGAAGGCGGTGGTGAAGGCGGCCCTTCCGGTTGTGCCAGCGGCAGCCTCTGGTGGCGACGGAGATCTCACTCCCGACGGTTGAACAAAAGGAAGAAAAGGGGGACCAACGAGGAGGTGAACACCGGTTGCTCCTAGGCTGCAGAGGTTGTCCAGGGTGGCACAGAGGGGCCGAGAGAGGAGGCGGCGGTCTTGGCTTCGCCGGCGTAGTGTAGCGGCAAGATGGTTCCGGTGGTTAGCGGGATGCAAGAGAGCCTGGAGCAAGGCTTTTGTGGAAGGAGAGGATCGATGGGTGCAGCATGGCCAAAAATGAGAATGAGGGAGAGAGTTGTGAAGAGGGTAAAGGCTAAAGAGGGTTGGGGAGTCACAAATCAGAAAGGATGGGAGAAGGAGAAGGAAAAGCAACGGTTGGGGCATGGGTAGCGTGAAGGAGGCAAAAGAGCAGAGGGGAAGCAGAAGAAACGAGGCGTCGGTGCAGGAGCTGCTCATCATCTAGCAAGGAGAGAGAAAGAGAAGAATAAAGAAAAAGGAAAAGAAATTGTAGAAGAAAAGAAATAATATAAGGATAGACTCGTTCTCACACATTCGGAACGGAATTTTCGAATCCGAAAAACTTTATGACCTTGTTCCGAAAATTTATCAAAAATATATCATAGTAAAATAATTTCAATAATAAAATAAAATAAAAAGTAAGCTAATAAAATATCGATAAAAAAAAAGGGGGAAATATCGAAAACGCTCCAAATAAACGTGGCGTTACAATAGATTCCCCTAAAAACAAGTTTCGTCTCGAAAATTGCTATGCGTCGAAATTCTCGGTCCCTAAGGCCGAGATATGAACTCTCCAACTAGGAAGGTTTAATCCTTCTAATCTATACACACAATCTACTCAAACTACTACCGCCAGATACATCACGTCATACAACACATTCTCGCACGGGGCACAAACAAAATATAACATCACATATGCACATAACACAACTAAGGGAAGAACTAGGTCTAACCTGTCGATTCTATCGGTGCTACTAACTCAGCGTAAAACTGAACCAAAAATTCTATCTTCCGTCTTCTAGTTAGCCTCATCGGTTTCTCGTCTGCCACTAGATCATTGTGAATGACAATCCGTCTTGAGTCATGTATGTACTCTCTCGATTGATACACCTGAAACACCGGGTGAACACCCTCTTCTTTTGGCGGTCATGCCAAATGGTAAACCACTTTCTCAACTCACGCTAAGATCTCAAAAAGATTCAATATATCGGAACTCAACTTCATTCTCGGGTCTTTCTCAATACAGCATTTCCATTATGTTTCTTCTTTGCTTGTCTCGAACAAAAAAGATTGAACTTCCATTTTACACCGTTGGCTTTGGTTCTAATCAAACCAAACTTTGATGTTACGTTTCCTCAATTCTTGTTGCAAGTTTTAAGTAATGACGGAAGTGATTTACTTCACATTGCCTCTACTAACAAAACACGTATGTTATTACTTTTACATCGTTCTTCAATACTCAATCAAGACCTGACTTGGGGAATCAATTGTCCTCTTCAAACCCATCATTCCTCGAGGCAATTTCAACAGTTCACCAATAAATCTCCTCTTAACTCTCAACAAATCCATTGCAATTTTTTTTTTCATTCAATACTTCATGGTCATCCGGGGTAGGTTAGCCATAGATGGTGTTACTTTGGAGAATCTCTCCACAAATCCGGTAATGACCAGCACATCTATAAAAACTTGTAGCTTCTTCCACGTCCTTCGGGGTTGTCATCCCGAGATAACTTTTCATACAACTTCTCTCTTCTTCGAGAGTAGACCGAAATATCTTATCCGGGGCATTAGTAAGCCCATATGGAGTCACTACAACTCGTAGTGACCATGATTTTCCGGAATGTCGTGTTTGCAATATCCCAGTCTCAAATTCTCAATTGGTGGCAATCGGCCCTTAAATAAAATTGAGTAGAGACTACCAACCCTTGCAACCGATCAAGTAGATCATCTATCAGTGGTGAGGGATACTCGTTGTTCATTGTTATCTTGTTTGGCTAACGGTAATTGATGTATAAGTAAAGATAATCGACTCTCTTTTCACAAACTGGTGTGCTCCATAACCACTTCAAATCAAGAGTTCAAGATAGCATTCGGATTTCTCCATAGCATTTCACTAAATCTAATGAACTCCTTTCAATAAGTTCTTACAATTGCTCCTTATCTCGCTTCCACAACTCATGTCTCTTCACAAGTGTCATTCTATACGGCGCTTTGGATATCGGAGGTACGTCAAACTCAACCTTAGTGAAAAAAATCCACGCTCCGATGTATTGGAATCCGTGATATCTCGGTTTTTGTCTTTCCTTATTTCGTCTCATAACATAAGACCGACACAACCTTGTCTTAACACTTGACAGGTAGTCATGGTATTAATAATCTCCCCCGATCTGTTGGGGTGACGTCTTTCAAACACGTGTATTGCTCCATCTTTAGCTACAATATTGACCGTCCTCTTTCAAATATTTGTCTTTTCTTGAGTTGGAAATATTTGCTTGTGTCTTCTGACTCTTGTGTTCTTATATAAGTATTCTTTTAACTTAATCCCATTTTCCCTCTTAAATGGCATGATTGTAAAAAAAATCTTCTAAAATTTCTCACTTATGTGCAACCGCAAGGTTCCAATCAGTAGGACTTAACCGTGTTTCAAAACAATTGACCTTATCTTCTTCACTTTCTACGACATCCTAACATATGGGAGGAGCTCTTTGTATTCTACAAAAGCTTTCACCATAGACATCCTTTCTTCAAGTAGAAATTATACTTCACTTTCCTTTTGTAAAGTCAACCCGACGGTAGAGGTTCTAACCTCAATCTTCCATATACTTTTTGTACATCTCTTGTCGACATCACACTTCAAAACTTCGATCTTCTCTTACCCTTGTTGGTCACCTTATGCATCTCTCGGTATTCCATGAACAACTTCACAACTGTACCGGTATGCCCCGTGGAAAATGCTAGAAGAAACTTCACATCCAAAACCACTAAAATATCAAACTCATTACATCTCCAGGTACGAACATCATAACTCTAAGCTTGTAGTGTTGCCTTAATCTAGGTCCTCTCTTTCACGTCATAGCCACCATGTCTCTTCCGTGTGAGTCTAGGAAGTTGACTTATATCTTGCATGCGGTAACATATCATCCATTTCATACCTTGCACCCTCTATATACTCCCGTTTAAGTACCACCTCCATGACACCTTACCTTCTTCTTGATTCACCACTTCCCTTTTACCGTGGTCAAACTTTAAAACCTCTTATTCTTGTCATTCTCCCATATGTCAAATCCATGACCCACAAAGGTCGCCTAAGGTCATCCAAATCCCTCTATATACCCATAATCTTGTTTACTCATTCCCTCTACACTCACCAATAGACAATCCGAACCTGTGCGTTCTCAGTTGTCACCGAATAACTTGTATCTAACCTTCTCCGAAGTCAACGAATTATTATTCTACTACACTTCTCATATTACCATTCTCGTGAAGGCTACCCTCCTCGGGGTAGTCTACCTTGAACTCCGTTAGTCCCCTCTTCATTCTACGCTTCCTTTCCTTATAAGGTTATCATATCTTCTTGGCCTTGTTGTTTCTTATAACCCCCTTTCATAGGCTTAACCATTATTCCATGTTGTCCTTCAAGTACACCTTCACCAAAATTCTAGCCTCATATATCTGCCGTTCATGTTTCCCTTGATTGGTATCTCAAGTCTCTCCATCAATATAAGCTTCTTGGTGTGTCTCTCATCCTCTCGGGATCAACATATACTCACACTTCTTTCTTCTTGGCATCACTTAGCCTTATCGTCACAACAGAAAACCGGTCAACTCTTCTAGGGGAATTCTACCATGTGAAACTCCACCACGCCTTCTTCTCATAACTCTCATAACGTTGACATTTTTTTTGTTGGTACCTCGTAAGCTTAACTTGCAGTATCTTAAATATTTAGCAAATGGTTCGATCACTCTTCTCGTCTTGACTCTAGTGCTTAGGAGCGCCAAAAGAAAACTCCACATCTTAATGGAATACCACCTTTAACCTTGCTAGAATGTACCAATCTCCTCCTCAATTCGCATCTTTAGTTGTCCACGCGTCTTCTTGAAAAACTTAAGTTCGTTCTCTCCCTTGGTCTCGTCGTTGTTCGATTATGGCCTCTTTAGGATCGCTTCTACACTTTAATGTGCTCCCTTTTCTTGTATTGCTTTCATATTGATTTCTCTTAAGTCGTCCCGAATTTTCCTTCCACTTGTTCGTCCGTCATTTATGTCATCTCTAAACCTCCTCTTCGGCATCCTCTTAAAGGATTCCGAGAAACGCCATGGTGTTCGTTAACACGAAATGCTCAACTTGATATTTGAGTGTACTCCTCCACGTATGAACGTTATTCCAAGGCGACCACATCGTCTTTTAAGGTGATGATACTATACTTATCATCTTTTGTATTAGGTACCGTACTATCTACTACTATATATAATAAGAATCCGCATAAACGACTATATAGGTCCTATGTCCATATCACTACTAATATAACACATCCATAAATTCATTACAACAATACGAGGTCCAAAAGCTATTCAGATCCTATTATACCACATATATAAGAAAATATCTATATAAGGTCATGCCACTACTATACATAACAAGTCCAAAGCATATATTATAGTCCACATATATACTATACATAGAATCACGTCCATCATGCAACTACAATCCACATATACTACTATATATACATATCAAAATCCAATAAACTAAGCTGCCGAGATCCGCGGAAGGAGTGGTGGTCCGTACATTCTTACCCCGACTCATGCATGTGATTTTGAAAACGAAAACTCGGAACCCGCGCGGTTCTGTTTATTCTCTATTCGGCCTTTAGAAGATTGCGAGTGTCATTGTTGTCAACCTAGGGCTATGATACCACTTTTGTAACACCCCAAATCCGCGGGACTCGGGATGCTACGGGTTGGGACCTCACAATGGGTCCCGACCCTTAGCTTGACAACAATTTCACCGGATCTTGCAACAAGGCACAAATAAAGGCCAAAACTTAAATTCATTTTTTTGCAATGAAAGAAAACCCAAAAGAAACAACAAAAGACTTCAGCCGATAAGCAACACCAAGGGCTAAATGCCACTGTTCGCTCCAAACGGTGTGTGCAAGCTTTAAATTTATAACCCTAGATGTAAGCTTAAAACTAAAATGCGAACCCGCAGTGTACGGGTCAATCGTAGTAAAAGCAAGGAATTCCAGGGGTCGATCACAGGAACTTAGTGAAACAAAGTCCAATCACGGTATGCTTATGTAAATACTAACCACAAGAGGTGATCACAACAATCAAAGATGAATAAGAAGTCAATAAAGCAAACAAGCAATTCTAGGGATTAAAGCATCTAGTTGTGGTTCCAACTCAAGATCTAAAGATAAGCGGACAAAGCTGAGGTTTTTGCATAGGGAAGGTGTTACTAAAGTGGGATAGATCACCGGGTAAGTCTCACTACTCACTAATCCTAAACTGTAACTCCTATTACCGGGTAAGTCTCAAATTAAGATAAAGAACTATAACCTCAAACTAACACACCACCTAAGGGAATAGAATCAACCTTTACCGGGTAAGTCTCAGGCTAACTCACAAAGATGGGATGAAAGCACACTCGAACCCCAATAAAGGATAAACCTTTATTACCTACACTTATGATCGTTGGTACACAAACTAAGGAATTACCGGGTAAGTCTCATCCTAAGCTTGCATTGAACCAAGAAAGGTGTAATAAGAATAGGATTTGGCAAACTCTAACACTTAACTCTCAGTCTCGGATCAGATAAGTCACCTTGGTCAGAAGAATTCCACCCCGGCCGAGATGTTCATCGACTGAGCGAGATGCTTAGGGTTAAGGTTAAAGACTCGAACTTTCAGGGTCCTACTGTGATTAAGATCATTCTATCATTGTTTTTCCCACAACCTTCAGCCAATCACCCTAGAATCACACAAGGAAATTAGCCACTCATCATCATGAAAGTATTAATCAATTATATGGGAAGAAGGTGAATATTTGAACAAGAAGAATCTAATGAAAAGACTTCAATAACTGAATCAAATATCACAACAAAAGCGTTCCTTGGATATAAATCCAACAAAGGAAGACAACAAGGAAGGGAATCTAAGATGATCTTACAAAAACCCTTCAAAAAGCTATAAAAGCTATAGACTTCAATCTTCCTTCAACCTTCAAAAAGGTTCTTCAAATCTCCCAACTGGAGTATGGCTGCTGCGTGTTTTTCGGTGTAAGCGGGATTCCAACTCTATGCAGGATGTCGGATTTGTGGAAATCCAACCCTTTTTATAGGAAAATAACCCTCCAAAGATAAGATATCTTAGAAAAGATCTTTTCCCATAAATATAGGTAAAATATAAGATCTAGTATATCTTCTTCCTTCCAGGAGCCAAGCCCAAAAATATAAGATCACTTCCCAAATATAAAAGATCTCAGCCAAGAATAAAATATTCTCGCCGCGTCCTAGGTATTCGCCTCGGTCGAGTCGGCTTCTCTGGATCACCTCGGTCGAGATGAATCTGTGGACAACTGAATGTGAAATCTCTCAAAACTGGTCCAAAGTGAATCTCAAATCCATGGCCATGCTTCCTGGATGGTTCCTTATGTTCCTCAATGTAGCTCCAATGACTCCATAGCTCCTTTTGTTCCTTTTTGATGCAAAACGTGCCATTTTACCTACGATTCCAACAAAACTAGGTGTAGACCTCGATTCCCGCAAAGGTAGATGAAATGGTAATATAATCACATAATATACATACAAACATGTAGATTATGAAAGATAAAACGTCCAAACAAACCCCAAAATATAGACTATAATTCATGCTATCAGCCACCACACGATATACAATATACATGAATAATATACAAACTCGACTCTAACCAAAACCCACTCCTAAAATGTACGGAACCCCGGCTGCCCACTCTTCCGGATCTCTCGGCCGCATTCCTAACCTGCAAGGCAATCTACAACAATCGGTATAAAACCGTTAGCTCATATTCGAAGCATTAGAATTAATGGGAAAGGCACATACACAAGTAATCTCATCACAAACATACAACATGCATAAAATCACACCAATCCGGTTTATTATCTTTATTATTATTAAGTCGTATCCCGTTCTAATTCAACTTAGGTTGTGACACGAGAGTCACCGAAACTCGCCTCGGTCCCTACTTACTGGCATGGAATGGTACTGATGCATCCGACCGTCTACCAGCACGGGATAGTTGCCAAGAACCTCCTAGCTCTCGCGGGAGCTAGGCAAGTTGTCACCGCCCGTTATCATACACTTGGGCCAAAATAATATAAAGGTCGGTAATCCTAATTCCGGTTTAGTTGTTATAAACAATAAACAATAAACACACACCACCAACCACACATCAATGTTAATACAAGGAATACGAGCTAAGTAAGTCCGGAGACTTACCTCGTCCCAAAGATAATCCCGCTAATCACCGCTCTCAACTTCCCGTAGGCAGGCACTCAACGCCTGGTCAAAGCAAGGTACACAATCAACATCTCTCTCACATTCTAGAAGTCCTTAGACTTCTAGTCCAAATGATCTCGCAAGATCATAAACCATAACCATGCTAGGATAACAAACTCCTAGTCCTCAAGATCTCACAAGGTCATAACCATCAAAACACAGACTAGGATACTCTTGTACTAGTCTCCACAAACTCAACAAATATGTATCCATAATCTCAATCCTCCTAAGCTCACAAGATCAACCAACACTCAACACCTTACAATCCTCACAAGATAACAACACCTCAAGCTTTAGAACGATCATAAATCCTCAAAACTCACCTAAGGTTCAAGGCCACTATTTGGCATTTGCTCTAAGTTATGCTAGATCCATCCTAGCATGATACTAAAACTTAACATAACTAGATCGAGGGGAAAGAACACTCACACGACATCAAAAGACGGAAGTCGTTCAACGGATGTCGACTTGGACTCGTTAGGCCTTTATAGGGGCGCTTCCGAACCTAGCATCAAACTAAACAAATTTAGCTTATAAGCTAAATTTGAACGGAATAATGAACATATATAATCTAAGGAAAAACTCGCTTTCAAAACCAAGGTTACAACTCGTAAAAATATTTCCCGGGATTTATACAATTATATAAACATAGGTCAAAATCCGCAATTTAGTCTTTGAGCCATAAACCGAATTTAATTCAACAAAGGCATAATGTATAACATATATAAATATAAGAATATCCTCGTAATTAAAAATCAAGGTGAAAACCTTTAACACATTTTTTTTTGGGGCAAATTATATATTTTTAGAAATATGGGTCATCATCAGCAATAAAAATTCTGGGCCAGTTCTGTAATTAAATTCCATAGAGGGTAGATCAGAAATTTTCTATAAAAGTCTAGGTACAAATAGCAAATACAAAAACATTGGGTCACATCTGTAATATACCAAAAAGAGGGGGGTCCCGATTATAATAAGGGAAGAGGGTTTTCAAAAAAAACCCTTCTGTAAGTGTCCTAGTATTGGGGCGGCAGCCGGCAGGACCTCCGTGGCAAGGATTCAGTATGTTGGCGAGGCAGGGGAGAGAAGCAACGCTGGATACGGCAGAGGCTCTTCCGGATCCAGGCGAAGGCGGTGGTGAAGGCGGCCCTTCCGGTTGTGCCAGCGGCAGCCTTTGGTGGCGACAGAGATCTCACTCCTGACGGTTGAACAAAAGGAAGAAAAGGGGGACCAACGAGGAGGTGAACACCGGTTGCTCCTAGGCTGCAGAGGTTGTCCAGGGTGGCATAGAGAGGCCGAAAGAGGAGGCGGCAGTCTTGGCTTTGCCGGCATAGTGTAGCGGCAAGATGGTTCCGGTGGTTATCGGGATGCAAGAGAGCCTGGAGCAAGGCTGTTGTGGAAGGAGAGGATCGATGGGTGTAGCATGGCCAAAAATGAGAATGAGGGAGAGAGTTGTGAAGAGGGTAAAGGCTAAAGAGGACTGGGGAGTCACAAATCAGAAAGGATGGGAGAAGGAGAAGGAGAAGCAACGGTTGGGGCATGGGTAGCGTGAAGGAGGAAAAAGAGCAGAGGGGAAGCAGAAGAAACGAGGCGTCGGTGCAGGAGCTGCTCATCAGCCAGCAAGGAGAGAGAAAGAGAAGAATAAAGAAAAAGGAAAATAAATTGTAGAAGAAAAGAAATAATATAAGGATAGACTCGTTCTCACACATTCGGAACGGAATTTTCGAATCCGAAAAACTTTATGACCCTGTTCCGAAAATTTATCAAAAATATATCATAGTAAAAATAATTTCAATAATAAAATAAATAAAAAGTAAGCTAATAAAATATCGATAAAAAAATAAGGGGAAATATCAAAAACGCTCCAAATAAACGTGGCGTTACAGTGGGGTGAAGTAAGTAAGTCTATCAAACGCTCCAACAAGTGTAAGTGCTCATCGGGGAATGAATCGTCTATGGGTGGGTCGTCCTTCTCGCGTGAAGATGCAGGTAGCCGGCTGAGGTGATCCGCAACAGAATTCTCGGATCCCTTCTAATCGCGGATCTCTAAGTCAAACTCTTGAAGTAAGAGAATTCATCGAATAAGGCGTGGCTTGGCATCTTTCTTAGCAAGCAAGTAACGAATGGCTGTGTGGTCGGTGTAGTCAATGACTTTCGCTCCTACTAAGTAAGAACGAAACTTCTCGAAAGCATATACAACCGCCAATAACTCTTTCTCGGTGGTAGCGTAGTTGCGCTGGGCTACATCTAGCGTCTTGCTAGCATAATAAATGGCGGTGGTCCGGCCATCCTTCTTCTGTCCAAGCACCGCTCCTACGGCTACATCACTAGCATCACACATGATCTCAAAGGGCAAGGTCCAATCCGGAGGTTGGATAATGGGAGCGGAGATCAACGCTTCCTTAATCCTGTAAAATGCATCAAGACACTCCTGCGAAAACTCAAAAACAACATCTTTATTCAAGAGGTTAGTTAGAGGTTTAGAAATCTTAGAGAAGTCCTTGATGAATCTCCTGTAGAAACCTGCATGCCCGAGAAAACTCCATAAATACCTCAATACCTCGATAGTCTCGATCTTAGCGCGATCGACCTCAATACCTCGATTAGAAACGAGGTGTCCTAGCACAATGCCTTCATTAACCATAAAATGACACTTCTCCCAAATCAAGACAAGGTTAGTGTCCTCACATCTTTGTTGCACTAGAGAAAGGTTAGATAGGGAATCATCAATAGAGGAACCATATACTGAAAAATCATCCATAAATACCTCCATGATCTCCTCTATGTGCTCGGAAAAGATAGCCATCATGCATCGCTGGAAGGTAGCGGGTGCATTGCACAATCCAAATGGCATCCTCCTATAAGCAAATGTCCCCCATGGACAAGTGAAAGTGGTCTTCTCCTGATCATCCGGATGGATAGGAATCTGGAAGAATCCACTATAGCCGTCTAAGTAGCAAAAGTGTGAATGTTGGGCCAACCGTTCGAGCACTTGATCAATGAAGGGAAGTGGAAAATGGTCCTTCCGAGTGGCAGTGTTCAGCTTCCTATAATCAATGCAAACCCTCCAGCCCGTAACGGTCCTAGTTGGGATCAACTCATTGTTCTTATTCGTCACAACGGTCATCCCTCCTTTCTTCGGAACTACATGCACCGGGCTAACCCATTTGCTGTCCGAGATATGATATATTATACCTGCATCCAACAACTTAAGAATTTCCTTCTTCACAACCTCTTTCATGATCGGATTTAACCGTCTTTGAGGTTCCCGTGAAGTCTTTTGATCGTCCTCCATTAGAATTCTATGCATGCAGAAAGAAGGCTTAATGCCAATAAGATCATCTATAGTGTAACCCAAAGCCTTTTGATGCTTTCTCAGGACATGCATTAGTTTAGACAATTCAGACTCGGAGAGTATTCGCTCCAAACGGTGTGTGCAAGCTTTAAATTTATAACCCTAGACTTAAGCTTAAAACAAGGATGCGAACCCGCAGTGTACGGGTCAATCGTAGTAAAAAGCAAGAAATTCCAGGGGTCGATCACAGGGACTTGGTGAAACAAAGTCAATAACGGTATGCTTATGTCAATACTAACCACAAGAGCAATTAACACAATCAAAGATGAATAAGAAGTCAATAAAGCAAACATGCGATTCTAGGGATTAAAGCATCTAGTTGTGGTTCCAACTCAAGATCTATAGATAAGCGGACAAAGCTGAGATTTTTGCATAGGGAAGGTGTTACTAAAGTGGAGTAGATTACCGGGTAAGTCTCACTACACACTAATCCAAAACCGTAACTCCTATTACCGGGTAAGTCTCAAGGAATTAAGATAAAGAACTATAACCTCAAACTAACACACCATCTAAGGGAATAGAATCAACCTTTACCGGGTAAGTCTCAGGCTAACTCACAAAGATGGGATGGAAGCACACTCAAACCCCAATAAAGGATAAACCTTTACTACCTACACTTATGATCGTTGGTACAGAAACTAAGGAATTACCGGGTAAGTCTCATCATAAGCTTGCATTGAACCAGGAAAGGTGTAATAAGAATAGGATTTGGCAAACTCTAACACTTAACTCTCAGTTTAGGATCAGATAAGTCACCTCGGTCAGCCAAATTCCACCCCGGCCGAGATGTTCATCGACTGAACGAGATGCTTAGGGTTAAGGTTAAAGACTCGAACTTTCAGGATCCTACTGGAATCTAAGATTATTCTATCATTGTTTTTCCCACAACCTTCAGCCAATCACCCTAGAATCACACAAGGAAATTAGCCACTCATCATCATTATGAAAGTATTAAATATGTGGGAAGAAGGTGAATATTTGAACAAGAAGAATTTAATGAAAAGACTTCAATAACTAAATCAAATATCACAACAAAAGCGTTCCTTGGATAGCAATCCAGCAAGACAAGACAAACAAGGAAGGGAATTAAAGACAATCTTACAAAACCCTCCTAAAAGCTATAAAAGCTATGATCTTCAATCTTCCTTTAACCTTCAACAAGGTTCTTCGAATCTCCCCAATTGGAGTATGTTGTTGCTGTTGCGTTGTATGCGAGATCTTCCGGCTGTATGCAGGCTGTTTGATTTGTGGAAATCCAACCCTTTTTATAAGAAAATAACCCTCCAAAGATAATAAATCTTAGAAAGATATTTTCCCATAAATATAGGTAAAATATATGATTCTGCATATCTTCTTCCTTCCAGGAGCCAAGCCCAAAAATATAAGATCACTTTCCAATTTTAAAAGATCTCATCCAAGAATAAAATATTCTCGCCGCGTCCTAGGTGTTCGCCTCGGTCGAGTCGGCGTCTCTGGATCACCTCGGTCGAGATGAATCTCTAGTCAACCGAGGTGAGTCATAACTGAATGTGAAATCTCTCAAAACTGGTCCAAAGTGAATCTTCAATCCATGGCTATGCTCCCTGGATGTAGCTCCAAATGACTCATGACTCCTTTTGCTCTTTTTTGATGCAAAACGTGCCATTTTACCTACGATTACAACAAAACTAGGTGTAGACCTCGATTCTCGCAAAGGTAGATGAAATGGTAGTAAAATCACATATTATACATGCTAACATGCAGATTATTGAAGATAAAACGTCCAAACAAACCCCAAAATATAGACTATAATTCATGCTATCAAAATACCCCATACTTAGCCCTTGCTTGTCCCCAAGCAAGTTCCGCATATAGGAGACAAGATATAATGGATTAATAGTCATAAAATCAATGAAAAGTCTTTCAAAAACATTTTTATGGTGTGTTACAATCATAGATCACTCTAAGAGAGTACTTCACGGAATTTAAAATCCAAACATGATCAAAACATTTTATAAATATAGAAAAGTTGTTCATCTTTGCATAAAACCATAGAATGCATAATAAGTCATAATTATCAAAATTAATCATTTATAATCCAGTTTAAACCACTAAGTCAATCAACAAGCTCAAGGTCTCAAGGGCTTCCCAAAAGAAAAGGTCAAGAAACGTGTAGGGTAGGGATGAGCCTCCGAATCTCTATGACGGCGTGTCCGACGCCTAGCAGATCTAGCAGGTGGTGCAGCAGGCGCAGGCTCAGTATCCTCCTCATCCAGATCTATGATCGGTGGTGCGCTCGTCCCTGCAGTATCTGTCCCTGTATCCATCGGGACTCCACCATCTCTCTCGTCTACTGTCTCCTCGTCATCGTCAGCCTCCTCCTCCTCATCATCCTCAGCTAGGGCAGCTGCTGCCTCCCTATGATCCTCCATCAGTGGAGCCCAAGCTGTCTGCCAATAATGTGGATCGAAAATTGTGAACTGGGCAGACCAGCGGATCCCCTGTGGTGCAGGCCGCTCCCACGGCATAGCAACATATGGAGTGGTCAGACCTCGGGGAACTAGAATCCTCCGAGTGATCATCTCCTGCAATCCAAGCGGCTTCGGAGCCGCCGCCATCGTACAAGCACTGAGGTCCATCCCGTGAAAAGCAGCTATGTGGGTGACTAGACCTCCGCGGCAGATATCTCCCTTCGCTTTAGCCTTGATCTTGTGCAGGTCCTCTGCCAAGATCAAGCCAAAGTGTAGGAAACCCCCCGTAACCATACAGTAAAGACTAAAAAGCTCACCCTGTCGGATCTTCTGGGGCATCTCAGTACGCGCCAGAAGTGTCTCGCTGAATATCCTATGGGCTAATCTGAAGGCTGGGTGGAAGATGACCTTCTCCCTGGAATCTCCAGGGCGCCATCTATTTGCATGCTCAGTAATATGGGCAATCTGCCCCCAGAACTCCCTAGCTACAGATCGGGAAGGGAAGTCAGTGGCGGTGGGCTCAGTAAAGCCGAAAATCTCTCTCCAAACCTCTAAGGGCACTATGAAGTTCCGGTTCATCAACCGGTACTTCACAGACTGCTCTGTGGGAAGGTAGGAAAAGGAGCTAACGAACTCTAGGGTCGGCTCCAAGTAGGCTGGGGCTCGGATCTCAGTAAACTGATCCAGCCCAATTGTGGTAATCATCCTCCTAAGGTCTCCATCTAACCCTAGGCAATCGAAAGCTGACACGTCCAGGAAACGTGGTGCAATAACTGGACGGCTAGCTATACGCTCATAATCTACCCGGCATCTCTCGTGGATCACCGGGCGGTAAGGTCGGGAAGAAGAAGAAGAAGGAGGGGAAGGTGAGGATCTATCTCTGAGGGAAAGGCGACGATCGGAACTCATTTTCTCTCAACTACTGTCAGATCACCTCGGTCGCTGACAATACTCAGGAATCACCTCGGTCGAGATGCAGTTCGACTGGACCGAGGCGTAACAGTTTGCGATTCAAATCTCAGAAATCCAGTTCTTTTCCCCCAAAAATCACTACAATTGCTTCCTATGGGGTACTTAAGCCTTTTCTCAGCAGATTCAAGGGCAACCAAAGCCCAAATCGAAACGAATGAACGAGTTAGGGTTTCGACTGTTTTTACCTTGTTTCGGTTGATTCGTTCGATTTCTTCGCAGATCTGCACTTGCAATAGGATCCTCTATCCTTCAATCGTAGTTTGGAAGCGGAAATCTTCGAAAACGAGCAAGAACTGAGGAAGCGAGGTGAGAAGCGCCGCGGTCGAGTCGAAGAAGGTAAAAAAGTGAAAAATAAAATTTTCCCCTTTTTATACTGTTCCTAGATCTGCTGTCACCTCGGTCGAGATGGTCTCGACTGGACCGAGGTGGTACGGACCGAGGTGGCTCTACAGAAAACCCTAGTCGCCTCGGTTGCTCAAGAATCGTCTCGGTCGAGGTACTCTGACAGTAACCGAGATGCTTCTGTCTTCTCAAAATCTCGAACTTCTGTCCTTCCAGTTATGCTCCTTCCTTAGATGTTTCCTATTGTCTGTCCAGAATGCCAAAAACAAAGCAAAGCAAAGCAAAAACAAAAACTATCTAAACTAGACTAGAAAACGGGAAAAGAAAGCAATACCTTGGGTTGCCTCCCAAGAAGCGCTTGATTTAAGGTCGCTAGCTGGACCATGATGTGTCTCAAATAAGGTATATTGGTGCAACCTCCTCAACCGGCGTTTCCCGTTGGTACTTCTTAAGTCTATGACCGTTGACCTTGAAGCTTCCGCTAGTTTCGCCTCATATCTCAACTGCACCATGAGGAAAAACATGTTTCACAACATAAGGTCCGGTCCATCTAGATTTCAACTTACCTGGAAAAAGGCGGAGGCGGGAGTTGAAGAGTAGAACTAAGTCTCCTTCGTTAAGCTCCTTTGGGACGATACGCTTGTCATGCCATCTCTTCGTCCTTTCCTTGTAGATTTTGGCATTCTCATAAGCGTTCAAACGCAGCTCCTCCAGCTCGTTGAGTTCCAATAGTCGCTTCTCGCCAGCCTCTTTGATGTCGAAATTCAACCATTTGGTCGCCCAATACGCTTTGTGTCCCAATTCGACGGGCAAATGGCAAGACTTCCCATATACCAAATTATAAGGGGTGGTACCTATCGGAGTCTTGAATGCGGTCATGTACGCCCAAAGAGCATCGTCCAATTTCATGGACCAATCCTTCCTCGTTCTAGAGACGGTCTTTTCCAAAATTGCCTTGATTTCTCTATTCGAGATCTCGACATGTCCACTAGTTTGAGGGTGATAAGCAGTTGATACCTTGTGGGATACCCCATACTTCGATAGAAGTGCCTTGAACTTCCGGTTGATGAAATGCGTTCCTCCATCGCTAATGATGATGCGTGGAGTTCCAAACCGTGGAAAGATAGTTCTATTCAAGAACTTCACAACCACCTTGGCGTCGTTAGTGGGAGAAGCAATGGCTTCGACCCATCTAGAGACGTAATCAACTGCAAGAAGGATATAGAGATTTCCTCCGGAGGATGGGAAAGGTCCCATGAAGTCAATCCCCCATACATCGAAGATTTCCACCTCTTGGATGTTATTAAGTGGCATCTCGTTCCTCCTTGATAAATTTCCTGTTCTTTGGCATGCATCACAAGAGACAACAAAAGCTTGTACATCTTTAAATAATGTAGGCCAAAAGAAACCGGAACGCAATACCTTAGCGCATGTTTTATCGGTGCTAGCATGTCCTCCACAAGGGAGTGAATGGCAATGCCGTATAATGCTATTAACCTCATCTTCCGGAATGAATCTTCGAAGCATCCCATCCGGTCCGCGCTTGAATAGCAGCGGCTCATCCCAGTAATAATGTCGTACTTCCTTGAAGAATCTCTTCTTTTGAGAGTACGTCAATCCGGGCGGTGTTTCCTGGCAAACAAGATAATTTACAATATCAGCATACCAAGGTCCGTTTTTATCAAAAAGTTAGTGGATGGAATGTTCCACCAACTGAGGATGAATGTCAGAGAAGTGAGTAAGAAGATTATTATTCTCAGGAGTCTCAGTTGACATCATCTCGCCATCGACCTCGGTCGAGGCGCAGAGGCGTTGACCGAGATGTTCTTCAGTCGCCTCGCTTAGTCCAGGAAGTGCCTCGGTCGAGGTACTGCAACTGGAACCGAAACTGGAGATCTCCGTCTCCTGGATTAGCTTCTCATTTTTAGCTCCTGGATCCTCTTCCAGTGCCTTTAAGCTCCGTATATCTGCACCACAAGAAGCATCTATACCTTCCTCCATTAAACTGAAGCTAATAACTCTTTCGAGTGGATCGTTAATAAGGATAGAGCTCACCAATTCTCTTGATTCTTCTTCATCGTAGATGTTGAAGATATCATCAGTTAGTTGCTCCCCTTTCATGGCTGCAAGTAGTGCGAACTCCACCCCATCGCCACCAACGTTGAATTTCAACTTGGCGTTCTTGCAATCCACGTTGCAACCCGAAGTTGCTAGAAATGGTCTCCCGAAAATAATAGGAACAGGATAATCTGCGGGAATGTCAAGTACAACAAAATCTATAGGTAGATAGAAGTTACCTAACTTGACCGGAACGTCCTCCAAGATGCCCACGGGATGGGTAATGGAGCGATCCGCCATATAAAGTTGAATCTTGACCGGCTTGGGCTCTCCAAGTCCGATCTTCATGCATAGCTCCAGCGGGATGATGCTCACGCTGGCTCCTAGATCACAAAGGGCTTCGCAAGTGACATCCCCAACTTGAATGGGAATGCAAAATGAGCCGGGATCTCTTAATTTAGGTGGCATCTTCTCCTTCATGATCTTGATAAGCTCCGAGGATTTAGATGTCATCCTAACTTCACCAAAGTCTTCCAATTTCCTTTTCCTTGATAGGATCTCCTTTAAGAACTTCCCATTCCTAGAATAGCATCAAGGAAAGGAATGTTAATATGCAGCTTATTCATCAAGTCAAGGAACTTACCAAAGTGCTTGTCTAGATGTGCTATGGCCCTTGACTGGGGGAATGGGAGTGGTGGTTTGTATGCAGGAGGTGGAATATAAGTTTCAGTTGTCCCTCCTGCTTTCTGTTGCTCCGCCTCGGTTGGCATCTCGGTCGAAGTGTTCTTCGACTGGATCTGGACCGAGGTGGTCTGCGTCGAGCGAGGTACTGGATCTGCAATTTTAAGTCCACTCCTCATCGTTATGGCCATGCACTGGCCCTTAGGGTTGCTTTCCGTTTTTGCTGGAAGCTTCCCTGGATCTCTTGGCGCTTCATTCGCCCTACTTGCAAGTTGTTGTTCGAAGGACTTTTGGGCCCTCGAAAATGAAGTCATAGAATTCTCCATAGCGCTAAGCTTGATCAAGATAGCCTCCAGAACTGCGTCTTTCTTTTCCGGCTGAGATGAACTTGATCCTTGCCCTTGGCTCTTTAATGGAGTAGAAGAAGAAGAAGGGGAAGAGAGGAAAGGGTTAGAGGAATCGTTAGAGTTGGAGTTTGAATGATTGTTACCGTGATTTTGGTTGTTCGCCCTCCAGTTGTTGCTATTGGATCCTCTATTGTTGTTGTTGTAGTTGTTGTTTCGGGGACCGTTGTAGTTGTTACGGTACCCGTTGTTGTTGTTCCTTTGCACTTGCTCTTCCTTCTTGGTTTGAGCAACCAAGAGTTCCTTCAATTGCTTCACGTCATTCTTCAAAGACGTGAGTTGATTGTTGTTGGATTGAGTCTCTTGAAAGTTGACTCTTTTAACTCCACCTTCAGCTCCTTGGTGGGTATATTTCTCCATGTGCAAGGCTTGCTTCTCAATGAAGTCCCAAGCCTCATCAATTGCCATGTCCATGAAGGTACCGGCGGAGAGTAGTTGGAGATTGAACTGGGTGCTTCCATCCAGTCCTTTGAAGTAGATCTCCAACAACTCGATCTTTGGAATCCCATGATGTGGGCAATCCAAAAGGATGTCCTTGAACCGCTCCCATGACTTGGACAAGCTCTCCTTGTCCTTCATAATGAAAGCATTGATCTTCCCTCTCATTTCAGCGGTCTTTGAGGGGGGGAAAGAATTTGGTCAAGAATTCCGTAGTCATCTCCTCCCATGTGCTGATTTTTCCTAGAGGAAGAGATTGATACCAAGTAAGAGCTCTATCTTTTTAAAGAAAAGTAAAAAGGTCTTAGCTTGTAGTTGTCGTTTTCGATTCTTGGAGGTCTTAAGGTCTCCATCAAGATCTCATAGTTTTGAAGATGTTGATGTGGTGATTCCTTCTCTAGCCCTCCGAATTGGCATTGGCGAATCATGGATAGAACTTGCGGTCGAAGTTCGTAGTCATGATCCGCTGGATCTCCTAGGTTCACTCCTGGACGCCTCAGTTGTTGATTAGGGTCCATCCTTTGACCTAGGGTTTGTGGATTCCTGCAAGAAGAACATCTCGGACTGGCCTCCGAGGTGGAAGTACATCGGCCGGGGCGTCAGGTACTGGAACCTGCCTCGGTCGAGGGTCAACTACTGGATCCTGCATCGGTCGAGGATCAACAAGAGGATCTTCCCTCGGTCGTTGTAGAATCTGGTTTCGTATGACTGCTATCTCCGCTTCGATTGCTGCAGTCTTGGTGCGATTCTCTTCTTTCTCTTGCCTTAGTTCTTCCTTGCTGAGGCGTAGCAGCTCTAGCGCCTCTTTCAATTCGGCCGCAAGATCGCGGTTGTCTTGTTGGGCCATCTTCGCTTCTCTTAAGCGTCGCTTGTATGTCTTTTCTGGTTCGGGATCGTAAGGAACGATTTCCTTCCCAGTACTGATTCTTCGCATATACCTAAGAAAGAACCTGCAAAAGTCACTCAAGTAGAGTGATTAGTAGACACGGGGGCAAGCGCCCAAAGAGCAAACCGTACCGGCTCGGTCTAGACAAAGTCCCCAGCAACGGCGCCAAAAACTTGTTCGCTCCAAACGGTGTGTGCAAGCTTTAAATTTATAACCCTAGACTTAAGATTAAAACAAGGATGCGAACCCGCAATGTACGGGTCAATCGTAGTAAAAAGCAAGAAATTCCAGGGGTCGATCACAGGGACTTGGTGAAATAAAGTCAATAACGGTATGCTTATGTCAATACTAACCACAAGAGCAATTAACACAATCAAAGATGAATAAGAAGTCAATAAAGCAAACATGCGATCCTAGGGATTAAAGCATCTAGTTGTGGTTCCAACTCAAGATCTATAGATAAGCGGACAAAGCTGAGATTTTTGCATAGGGAAGGTGTTACTAAAGTGGAGTAGATTACCGGGTAAGTCTCACTACACACTAATCCAAAACCGTAACTCCTATTACCGGGTAAGTCTCAAGGAATTAAGATAAAGAACTATAACCTCAAACTAACACACCATCTAAGGGAATAGAATCAACCTTTACCGGGTAAGTCTCAGGCTAACTCACAAAGATGGGATGGAAGCACACTCAAACCCCAATAAAGGATAAACCTTTACTACCTACACTTATGATCGTTGGTACACAAACTAAGGAATTACCGGGTAAGTCTCATCCTAAGCTTGCATTGAACCAGGAAAGGTGTAATAAGAATAGGATTTGGCAAACTCTAACACTTAACTCTCAGTTTAGGATCAGATAAGTCACCTCGGTCAGCCAAATTCCACCGCGGCCGAGATGTTCATCGACTGAACGAGATGATTAGGGTTAAGGTTAAAGACTCAAACTTTCAGGATCCTACTGGAATCTAAGATTATTCTATCATTGTTTTTCCCACAACCTTCAGCCAATCACCCTAGAATCACACAAGGAAATTAGCCACTCATCATCATTATGAAAGTATTAAATATATGGGAAGAAGGTAAATATTTGAACAAGAAGAATTTAATGAAAAGACTTCAATAACTGAATCAAATATCACAACAAAAGCGTTCCTTGGATAGCAATCCAGCAAGACAAGACAAACAAGGAAGGGAATTAAAGACAATCTTACAAAACCCTCCTAAAAGCTATAAAAGCTATGATCTTCAATCTTCCTTTAACCTTCAACAAGGTTCTTCGAATCTCCCCAATTGGAGTATGCTGCTGTTGCTGCGTTGTATGCGAGATCTTCCGGCTGTATGCAGGCTGTTTGATTTGTGGAAATCCAACCCTTTTTATAAGAAATTAACCCTCCAAAGATAATAAATCTTAGAAAGATATTTTCCCATAAATATAGGTAAAATATATGATTCTGCATATCTTCTTCCTTCCAGGAGCCAAGCCCAAAAATATAAGATCACTTTCCAATTTTAAAAGATCTCATCCAAGAATAAAATATTCTCGCCGCGTCCTAGGTGTTCGCCTCGGTCGAGTCGGCGTCTCTGGATCACCTCGGTCGAGATGAATCTCTAGTCAACCGAGGTGAGTCATAACTGAATGTGAAATCTCTCAAAACTGGTCCAAAGTGAATCTTCAATCCATGGCTATGCTCCCTGGATGTAGCTCCAAATGACTCATGACTCCTTTTGCTCTTTTTTGATGCAAAATGTGCCATTTTACCTACGATTACAATAAAACTAGGTGTAGACCTCGATTCTCGCAAAGGTAGATGAAATGGTAGTAAAATCACATATTATACATGCTAACATGCAGATTATTGAAGATAAAACGTCCAAACAAACCCCAAAATATAGACTATAATTCATGCTATTAGAGAGGGAAGCGCTAACAATAACGGGATAACTGGAATCCGGTCCAAGAAAGACATACCTCAACTGGTTTGGGAGTTGTTTAAGCTCCACAACTGGGGGTGCTTTCTGAGGGGAATCCTGGCTTCCTCCTTCCAGTGGAGTAGATCCAGAAACTGGACTTTCGGAAGTCTCAGTTGAAATTGTCTCGCCTTTGACCTCGGTCGAGGCGCAGAGACGTTGACCGAGATGTTCTTCAGTCGCCTCGCTTGGTCCAGAAAGTGCCTCGGTCGAGGTACTGTAACTGGAACCGAAACCGGAGATCCTCGTCTCATGGATTAGTTTTTCTGTTTTAGCTCCTGGATCTTCTTCCAGTGCCTTTAAGCTCCGTATATTTGCATGACAAGAAGCATTTATACCTTCCTCCATTAAACTGAAACTAATAACCCTTTCAAGTGGATCGTTAGTAAGGATAGAGCTCACCAATTCTCTTGATTCTTCTTCATCATAGATGTTGAAGATATCATCTCCTAGCTGCTCTCCCTTCATGGCCACAAGTAATGCGAACTCCACTTCATCTCCACCAATGTTGAATTTCAACTTGGCGTTCTTACAATCCACGTTGCAACCCGAAGTTGCTAGAAATGGCCTCCCGAGAATAATAGGAACAGGGTAATCTGCGGGAATGTCAAGTACAACAAAGTCTATTGATAAATAGAAGTTACCTAACTTGACCGGAACGTCTTCCAAAATTCCCACGGGATGGGTAATGGAGCAGTCCGCCATGTATAATCGAATCTTGACCGGCTTGGGCTCTCCAAGTCTGATCTTCACACATAGCTCCAGCGGAATGATGCTCACGCTGGCTCCTAGATCACATAAGGCTTCACAAGTGACATCCCCAACTTGAATGGGAATGCAAAATGAGCCGGGATCTCTCAACTTAGGTGTCATCTTCTCCTTCATGATTTGAATAAGCTCCGAGGATTTAGATGTCATCCTTACTTCACCAAAATCTTCCAGTTTCCTCTTCCTTGATAAGATCTCTTTCAAGAACTTCCCATAGGCGGGCATCCCTAGAATAGCATCAAGGAAAGGAATGTTAATGTGCAGTTTATTCATCAAGTCAAGGAACTTACCAAAGTGCTTGTCTAGATGTGCTCTGGCCCTTGACTGGGGGAATGGAAGTGGTGGTTTGTATGCAGGAGGTGGAACATAAACTTCAGTTTTCCCCTTCGCTTTCTGTGGCTCCACCTCGGTTGGCATCTCGGCCGAAGTGTTCTTCGACTGCACCTGGACCGAGGTGGTCTTCGTCGGTACTGGCACCGACCGAGGCACTGGATCTGTAGTTTTCAGTCCACTCCTCGTAGTTATGGCCATAATCTGGCCCTTAGGGTTGCTTTCCGTCCTTGCTGGAAGCTTCCCTGGATCTCTTGGTGCTTCATTCATCCTACTAGCAAGTTGTTGTTCAAAGGCCTTTTGGGCCTTCGAAAATGAAGTCATGGATGTCTCCATAGCACTAAGCTTGATCAAGATAGCCTCCAGCATTACGTCTTTCTTTTCCGGCTGGGACGAACTTGATCCTTGCCCCTGGATCTTTAATGGAGTAGAAGAAGAGGAAGAAGGGGAAGTGAGGAAAGGATTAGAGGAATCGTTTGAATTGGAGTTGGAATGATTGTTACCGGAATTTTGGTTGTTTGCCCTCCAATTGTTGTTATTGGATCCTCTATGTTGTTGTTGTAGTTGTTGTTCCGGGAACCGTTGTTGTTGTACGGTATCCATTGTTGTTATTCCTTGGTCCTTGATCTTCCTTCTTGGTTTGAGCAACCAAGAGTTCCTTCAATTGCTTCACGTCATTCTTCAAAGACGTGAGTTGATTGTTGTTAGGCGGAGCATCTTGGTAGTTAACTCTTTTAACTCCGCCTTCACCTCCTTGGTGGGTGTATTTCTCCATATGCAAAGCTTGCTTCTCAATAAAGTCCCAAGCTTCGTCAATCGCCATGTCCATGAATGTACCGGCGGAGAGTAGTTGGAGGTTGAACTGGGTGCTTCCGTCCAATCCCTTGAAGTATATCTCCAACAACTCTATCTTTGGAATCCCATGATGTGGGCAATCCAAAAGAATGTCTTTAAACCTCTGCCATGACTTGGACAAGCTCTCCTTGTCCTTCATAATGAATGCATTAATCTTCCCTCTCATTTCAGCGGTCTTAGAGGGGGGAAAGAATTTAGTCAAGAATTCCGTAGTCATCTCCTCCCAAGTGCTAATTTTTCCTGGGGAAAGAGATTGATACCAAGTAAGAGCTCTATCTTTTATAGAAAAGGAAAAAGGTCTTAGCTTGTAGTTGTTGTTTTCTATTCTTGAGGGTCTCAAGGTCTCCATCAAGATCTCATAGTTTTGAAGATGTTGATGCGGAGATTCCTTCTCTAGCCCTCTGAACTGGCATTGATGAATCATGGAAAGAACTTGCAGTCGAAGTTCGTAGTCATGGTCCGCTAGATCTCCTAGATTAACTCTTGGACGCCTCAGTTGTTGATTGGGGTCCATCCTTTGACCTAGGGTTTGCGGGATTCTTGCAAAAAGAGCGCCTCGGACTGGCATCCGAGGTGGAAGTACCTCGGCCGGGGCGTCAAGTACTGGGACCTGCCTCGGTCGAGGGTCTGTGACTGGGACTTGCATCGGTCCAGCATCGGGAACTGGGTCTTCCCTCGGTCGAAGTAGATATTGGTCTCGTAAGGCTGCCATATCTGCTTCGATCGCTTCAGTCCTAGTGCGAGTTTCTTCTTTCTCTTGCCTCATTTCTTCCCTGTTGAGGCGTAGCTGTTCTAACGCCTCCTTCAATTCGGCCTCAAGATCGCGATTGTATTGGTTGGCCATCTTCACTTCTCTTAAGTGTCGTTTGTATGTCTTTTCTAGTTCGGGATCGTAAGGAACGATTTCCTTCCCAGTGCAGGTTCTTCGCATAAACCTAAGAAAGAACCTGCGAAAATCACTCAAGTAGAGTGGTTAGTAGACACGGGGGCAAGTGCCCCAAAAGCGTACCGCAACCGGCTCGGTCTAGACCAAGTCCCCGGCAACGGCGCCAAAAACTTGTTCGCTCCAAACGGTGTGTGCAAGCTTTAAATTTATAACCCTAGATGTAAGCTTAAAACAAGGATGCGAACCCGCAGTGTACGGGTCAATCGTAGTAAAAAGCAAGAAATTCCAGGGGTCGATCATAGGGACTTAGTGAAACAAAGTCGGAATAGGTAAGCTTTAGCAATTACTAACCACAAAGCAATCAAAACAATCAAAGATGATAAAAGTCAATAAAGGAAATACGCAATTCTAGGGATTAAAGCATCTAGTTGTGGTTCCAACTCAAGATCTAAAGATAAGTGGACAAAGCTGAGATTTTTGCATAGGGAAAGTGTTACTAAAGTAGAATAGATCACCGGGTAAGTCTCACTACTCACTAATTCCAAACCATAACTCCTATTACCGGGTAAGTCTCAAGGAATGAAGATAAAGAACTATAACCTCAAACTAACATGCCACCTAAGGGAATAGAATCAACCTTTACCGGGTAAGTCTCAGGCTAACTCACAAAGATGGAATGAAAGCACACTCAAACCCCAATAAAGGATAAATCTTTATTACCTACACTTATAATCTTTGGTAAACAAACAAAGGAATTACCGGGTAAGTCTCATCCTAAGCTTGCATTGAACCAGGAAAGGTATAATAAGAATAGGATTTGGCAAACTCTAACACTTAACTCTCAGTTTCGGATCAGATAAGTCACCTCGGTCAGTCAAATTCCACCCCGGCCGAGATGTTCATCGACTGAGCGAGATGCTTTAGGGTTAAGGTAAAGACTCGAACTTTCAGGGTCCTACTGTGATTAAGATCATTCTATCATTGTTTTTCCAACAACCTTTAGCCAATCACCCTAGAATCACACAAAGAGATTAGCCACTCATCATCATGAAAGTATTAATCAAATATATGGGAAGAAAGAGAATAATTGAACAAGAAAACCTTAAGAGAAAGGCTTCAATAACTGAATCAATTATAAAGCCAACAAGCGTTCCTTGGATAGAAATCCAACAAGACAATGACAAAGAAGGGAATCTAAGATGATCTTACAAAAACCCTTCAAAAAGCTATAAAAGCTATAGACTTTATTCCTTCAACCTTCAAAAAGGTTCTTCAAATCTCCCAACTAGAGTACGGCTGCAGCGGATCTTCGATGTATGCAGCGTGTATAGCGTGATAATGGATGTATGCGGGATGTCAGATTTGTGGGAAATCCGACCCTTTTTATAGGAAAATTACCCTCCAAAGATAAGATATCTTAGAAAGATCTCTTCCCATAAAAATAGGTAAAATATATGATCTATCATATCTTCTTCCTTCCAGGAACCAAGCCCAAAAATATAAGATCCTCTTTCCAAAGATAAAAGATCTCAACCAAGAATAAAATATTCTCGCCGCGTCCCAGGTGTTCGCCTCGGTCGAGTCGACTTCTCTGGATCACCTCGGTCGAGGTAACTCTGTAGTCAACCGAGGTGAGTCACAACTGAATGTAAAATCCCTCAAATCTGGTCCAAAGTGAATCTCTAATCCATGGCTATGCTTCTTGGATGTTTCCTTATGTTCCTGAATGTAGCTCCAATGACTCCATAGCTCCTTTTGCTCCTTTTTGATGCAAAACATGCCCTTTTACCTACGATTACAACAAAACTAGGTGTAGACCTCGATTCCCGCAAAGGTAGATGAAACGGTAATATAATCACATAATATACATACTAACATGCAGATTATTGAAGATAAAACGTCTAAACAAACCCCAAAATATAGACAATAATTCATGCTATCATGCACCGCTGTCCATACTCTCAAAAAGTAAAGTATAATGAAAGCAAAGCTTTTACATGCAAAGCATGTGTGGTGAAGTTAAGTTCTTAAAAGTGATATGTTGTTCCTTTTTCCCGGATTAGCATCACATTTCCTTAAAAGATTTCCCACCCTTAACACGTTTATTAGACCTTTTTCCTTTGATTGGAAGACCTTGAGACTTTTATGAATATGTTTAAGACTTCATAGCTTAGATTTGTTTGATTTTGATTGTCTCTACATCTTTATCATGTCCTTTATTTGTGTTTTTGTGAAGGAAAAGATAGTTAGTTCGTGTTTTGATTATTATTGATACATGTCTTGTCCTCCTATGCTTTGAAACGTCACTTTGAGAGTAATCCAATAAGAAGAAGCACTTCCAAATCAAAAGGTTTTTGAGTTTTCATATATATAATCCATGACATCTTGTATTGTAAGTTTGAATCTCACTTGTGGACAAGCAAGGAGCAAGTATGGGGTATTTTGCTGACATGAATTATATACCATTATAATCATGAATATTGTAGAGGTTTACCTTGATTTACATTGCATTTAGAGAGGAATTGTGTGCCTTTTAGACTTTATTCAATTATATTTCGGAAATAGAGGTCTACACAAGTTTGGGCTGAATTGTAGGTAAATTCGGTAGATTTGGAAGCAAAAGTGGAGCAAGGACCATCTAAGGCTATTGGGGAAGCTTAAGGAGTCTTGGAGGAATCACAAAGAGCAAAGGAGTTGTGTAAAAGAGTCACAAAAGAGAGGAAGGAAACGAGTCAAGAGACGGGCATTGTTTGTTGAAGAAAATCGTGCCAATTTGGAAATAAATCGGACGATTTATCCTTGTAAAAATCGAACGGTTTCCTTTGTAAATCGGGGAGCATGATTTTTTTACCTTTCGGCCCAAGGATTAATACGACTCAAAGCCCATCACTTGTGGGCTGGAGAAGTGTTTTGCCAAGCATCCCATTAGCAAGGAACTATACATTGGAACCCTAGGAACGAAAATCGGGGTTCCGCAGCGGGAAAGATTTACACATTTGAGAGAGATTGAAGATTCTTGGAAGAGGATTGAAGGGAAAGTGTCGGGAAGTCAATCTTTGTCATTGGTGTGAGATTCTTTATTCCTTTGCGATTCTTGTGATTTGTGAACACATAGCTGAGTGTTTTGAGAGATATTTTGACTTGATTTGAGAATTGTTTACGGATTTGGAGATTATTGAGTTTTTATTCAAGTTCGGGCATTTATTGAATTAATCATTCAATCTCAATTTTGATTTGATTTTGAAAATGGTTGGCTAAAAACCTTGTGATTTTGGGGAGAATAGTTGATGATTGAGGCTTAGATGATGATAGACTGAACTCATTTAACCAATTGGACCCTGAGAATTTAGATTTGAACTTTGCGACAACCAGAAAAATCGTGTTGTTCTTCATGAAAATCGGACGATTTTCTTAAGGTCGGTCGATTTATTTCCCTGGCGATCTTTAATTAATTTATTCTTTAACCAAAGTTAATTCTTGCCTAAATCCCAACCTTGCTTAACCTTTTTAGCCTCTATTTAAGTGTGTGAAAACATTTCATCATTGATTCTACATTTAATAGATTAAGATTACAAAATTTGGGTAATAGAGAGACTCAAAATCCATTATTTAAGGTTCAAAGTGTGCTTTCTATCTTTACCTTAGAGAGTCACATCTTCGGGTTTTGGATAGTTAGTTTGAGTGTAATTCTTGTCCTTAGATCTTTCTATATTGCAGCCTCAAAAACCCTTATAGAGAGAACCTTTGGATTAGACATATAGGTTTTGGAACTTCACCGTACGATATCTACCTTTGAAACACATAACCTTGGCAATATAAACTCTGTCCTTTGATCTTTAGAAGTTTCTTGAATCAAAAGCCGCAATCGGATACTTGAATCCTTGGAATCATTTTACTCCTTCATTAATCACAAAAGCTTTTGCACTTTGTTAGATAACTGAAATTGATTTTATGCTCACCAAATCCCTGAGTTCGACTCTGGAATTTCTTGCCTTACTAGAGCTGATCCGTACATTGCGGGTTCGCTTTCGCTTTAAGTTCTAGATATAAATTTAAGACTTTGACGCACACTTTCGAGCGAACACTTGTGTGAATCCTTTCCTAGCTTTTCTGATGTTCATATATATGCATATATGTATATGTGTTGCTGTTGTGTGATGAAGAAATGAAGGGAGTCGAGAAAGGGATCGAAGAGAAGTCGGGACCAACTCTCTACACAGTTGGCCGCCCCTGCGCCTGAACCAAGCCGCCCCTGCGCCTGCTGTGGACCGCCCCTGCGCCTGCTGTGAGCCGCCCTTGCGCCTCACTAGGTCAGCTTGGAGTTCCTTGCTTCTGTTGGTGTATACCTTATTGGTATGTCTTCCTTCCTTCCTTTCCTTTGGCCTTGGCTTTAGATGTTGGCTAGGCTAGCATGGTTAGGATGAGTTGTATGATAGAGGTGTGCCTTAAGCACTTGTGTTGATGTTGAGATTATGTTGTATGCATATGTGATCTTGAGGTTTAGCTTGAGGTTATAGGTTGGTTTCGGTTATGGAGACGAGTCTCCTAACCCTTACAGTTTGTGATGTTGTGTGCCTTGCTATTGCAGGCGTTGATTCTTCCCCAAGGGGAAGTTGTGACATTGTAGTGGATGCGAGTGTTACAAGTAAGTCCGTAGGACTTACTTAGCGTGCAATTATGGATTGTGTGATTGTGATGGTTTTATGTGCTCATATGATTGTGCATTTATAACCTAAACCGGACTAGGATGACCTTATGTGATATTAAAAGACCCAAGTGTATTATAACGGGTCGTGACCACTTGCCTCCGCCTGCAGGTAGGATGAGGTGCCTTGAAGATGATCTCATAGGAGGGTACGAGTGATGATCACCCCCATGCAAAAATCCTGTGTTACGTTGGATGGGACGGAGTTCTTGAGGCTCCTCGGGTTGCAAAATAAGTTGAATTAGTAATGGAATAACGTAATTGAAGATAATAAATGAATGTGTGTGGCATTGCATGTATGAGATGTTGATGTGTGGTTGTGCTATTACCTTCATGCTTTTCATTGTTGTAGCTAACGATGTATACCGTGTTGTAGATGATCTGCAGGTTAGGAAGACTGCAGGGTGAGCCAGATGGTGTGACAAGCCGAGGACTTCTGTACATTAAGATGCGTGGGATATGGGATCTTTTGTATCAGATGTGATATTTGATGTTTTGTACTCGGCTTTGAGTTTGTAAACTCTTTTAATGTATCATATACAGCTTTTATGTATTTGGTTTTAATCTACCTGTGTCTTGTTGTAAGATCCAGTGAACTTGTTGTCAGGCTAGGGTCAGGATTCATTGTGAGATCCTAGCCTAATGTAGCACTCCAAATCCTATGGATTTGGGATTTTACACTTTTGTTGTACCGTCGTCCACAAAATCATTTCTAAATGTCTTGTCCGTCAGATTAAGCTCCCATTTGGTTATAATGATCGTTTACATGTGATGGTTTCAACTCTCACTTATGTATGCGTTGACAGTGCTATCATTGGTAATGATCTTTTCTAGTTATTTTGTTAGGTATAATATATACACCCAATTTCTAAAATATAATAATAATTATTAGGAAATGATTGGTTCCTTTTTAGTTTTTGCTTTTATCCCTATATTTTGCCAAATTACAATTATTAGCCCAAACTTTATATATTGCACACTTTCAACCAAACAAACACACTTGATTAAATTTATGGACTTTATGTGGTACTTGCTACCATAATCTACTAACAATATTATGAATAATAAATTTTCTATGATCACATGCCCACCATGCTCCGTAATTAAGAAATTTAAATGAGAGAGTTTTGACCGATACATGGACGTAGTATCACTGGACCACCGGCGTTCTTGTAACTTCCGGCTTTCTAGGGGTGGCTAATCCTCAACCAAGACTACCTTAGCCCAAGCACAGCACAGATCTGTTTCGTTTCCTACCTCAAATCGTAGTCCCTCACTCAAATCTCTCTTTTATAAGGATGGAGGAAATGTAATCAAGAAATTAAATTATTCAAAACATAGCTTTCAATTAAGTAGCTTTCCCTTACTTAAAAACAAACTTTTATTGAATTTGAAAGAGGATTACAAGCACTCAAACACACTCGAAAAAGACTCAACTCACTTCAAACACTTCAAGCTAGAAAGATCCATCGAAGTGTTTTGATCTTAGAGAGAGGAGGATCCACTACTCTGTAAGCTCGAAATCGATTTACTTTCTCTTTCTAGTTTTTGATGTTTCTCACTCTTAGACTCTATGGCTTTCGATGCCTTACAATGACTCATAAGGGGTCTATTTATAGAGTTGGAAAGGTAGTGGATGCCTTTGCTCTACTACCATTATACCCCCCGAATCTGACTCTTTTCACATGGTCAACAGTATTAACGTTTAATAATTCAAAAAGCAAAAGAAAAAGTTAAAAGAAAGTGGCAGACTCTAACATAGCACTCACGAGATTCCTTCATGCTTATGATGATGATCTTTCTGACTAATCCATGCAGTGATTGATGTTGTACATCCCCTCTTCTCCGATGTTATCTTCATAATCTTCATCATCATCCTCATTAAGGGCTTCATAAATGTTTTGTGTGTATTCATCATTCCAACTTAAAAGGGTGTCATAGAAGAAATCTTAGCACTAAGAGAACATAAATTTTCCCAGTTCTAAGTCTCTTATGTAGTCTAAAATTGAATATGAGAACTCGATAGCTTCTGAGAAGTATGACCTTAATATTTCAGGGATTATGACCGTAGTATATCCAACCTTGAAGATAATATTGTTTTTGTCTTCATGATGTTGTTTGATATACTCATAAATGTAGAAAAATTCATTTGCCCTAGCTTGGATATGATTATGGATGATAGGTTTGTTTACTGTAATTGGGTCTTGGGAGAGTTGATCTGTTATTGTTCGGAATATGATCAGATAATGTGGCGCTCTAGATCTTCCTGCTTCAACCTCCATATTTGGTGGATGAATATAGTACAATAGTTTCTCATCTTCTTCCCACTTCTTGACCCTGTTAAATACATAGTTTTGAAACTTCATGAAATGTTTCCTGATCGGACTCCATGGTGTTGGAAGACCTCCGAATAACCATTGACACATCGCATAAACCCATGCATATAAAAGGTCACATTCTTCAAATGGGTTCGTTGGTAAACTCGCTGCCTTCATTCTAGATTTGTTGAATCGGTTTACCAAGGGACTCCATTCATGATAGATATCAAAATATGGACACTTAATTCCACTCATCACATATGAATACCAATTAGGAAACTCTTTGTACTTCCAGTAGCCTTTCATCTTCTCTTGGACATCAAAAGGAAGGCAAAACATAAACTGAACATTTTTGCAAAAGATTAACATAGTGGTAACTAAGAGGTGCTACCCGTCTTAGATGATATTCAGTTTCTTCTTTATATTTTTGTTTGTCTGCCTCCTCTACTTGCATGTAGAGGGCAGATTACACCATCTCGTCCAACTCTTCTTTCTCTACCATCGTCATTCTGGAGTGATATAGCGTTCCTATTACCCTTTTCAATTTTGGTTTGCTGGAAGATGTCATCGATTGCTTGGGAAGACTCGTACGCAAGCTCTCGAGTTAGGCTATTTGCCAGAGAGTTTTTTTATCGCTGCACATGTTCAATATCAAAAGAATATTGATTTAGTGTGAGTTGCCAACGCAGGAGCCTCCCTTGCGCTTTCATGTTACTCAAATTATTTCGAACAAAGCCTAATATTTCTTTACAATCAGTTCTGATAGTGAAATGTTTTGGAGCAAGAAAAGTTATAAATTTATCTATCCCTTTTATGATAGCAAGTATTTTTTTCTCCATATTAGTGTAATTGCATTCGGCCTTATTGAAACTTCCACTACTATACCTACAAAGCTTATTATCTTTTTTGATTTTTAAGATATCTCCCCAATGGTAGTTACTTGCATCGGTTTCAAGTACTAGATCATCATCAACATTTGGTAAAGTTAAGACTGGTAACTTTATGCAACGTTTCTTAAGATCTTGAACTACCTGAGTATCTAGATTGGTCCAAGTCCAAGTTTCTTCTTTTTCAACTTAACTTGTAAAGGCTTTCTAAGCTTAGCTAAATCCTTAATAAAATCTGATGCATACGTGAGACATCCTAGAAACCTTTCTAGTTGTTTTCTATCTTCTATTTTATCTGGAATATTTCTATCTTTTCTAGGACATGCTTTTGCAATACAATTTCTCCAGCTTTTATTTTTAATCCAAGAAACTCTATTTCTTGTTCTGCATAGATGCACTTCTTTTGTCCTAGGATGATGCCATATTTTATGCATTCTTGTGTTACAACTTTAAGATCATGCATATGTTGTTCTAGTGTTTTTGAGAAGATTAAGATATCATCAATGTAAACTAGACAACAATGTTTCAAGTTTTCAAATATCTTATCCATTCTTCTTTGAAATATCTGAGGTGCATTTTTTAATCCAAATGGCATAACTAACCATTCATAATGTCCCCGTGGTGCAATAAAAGTTGTTAACGGAATACTATCTTTATCCATCTTAATTTGCCAATATCTGCTTTTGCAGTCCATTTTAGAGAACCAAGTGGCTCCTTGGATTCTATTAAATAAGACTGTTTTATTAGGGATATAATAGCCATCAAAGACAGTATTATCGTTTAGTTTTTTATAATTAATCACCATTCTAGCTTTACCTATTTTTTCTTCAACATGATTTCTAACCATAAATGCAAGACTAGAATGAGGACTCTTACTTTCTCTAATTAGATTCTTTTTAAGTAACTAATCTATTTGTTCCTTGAATTCCTGTTGATCTTTATAAGTGTAAATGATAACTCGATTTATGACGTAGGTTTAAGCACTCATTTAGATAGTTTTTCCGCTCATTCATGCATGGTTTAGCACTAGTTCATGACGTTTGCATTCAATTCTTGTATATTTGTTGAGATAGATGTCTACACGGACTTTTGCATGTTTTGTAGGTATTTTGGGAGCTTTAGGAGCTTAATCGATACATTCGAGGATCATTCCTCGAGATGACACACCTTCGGACTCATTGGGAAGCAAGCAAGGAGCTAAGGAGGACACATGGGACCTTGTTGGTGTATGTCTTGCACCAAATTGTGGCTTGATGATCCAAAGAAAGCTGCATCACCAAAACCACGGCCACTGGGACTTCCACGGGCGTGGAAATAGGCCGTGGTTTTGCCTGCACAGCTGTAACAGCTGTCCCACGATCTCCATGGCCGACTCTTGCAATTTGTGGAGAATAAAAGGTGGTCCTGCAGGCTGTTGAGGGCAGACCCCATCACTCCATTCTCTCCCACACTCTCACAACACACATTTTGGATTGGAGCTACTCTTGGAGGAGAAGAAACACTCTCATTTTGGGGAAGAAAAGAAGAACACACTATTTTAGAGTTTTCATAGTTTCTAGAGTGATTTTGAGCAACTTTGGTTGAAGACATTTTCAAGGTTTTGTAAGGAACGAATTTGAACCTTCTTGTGAAGGATTGTGAGTCTTTCTTAACATACATTCAGCTTGGTTTTCTTTGTTCTACTTGTTCATCTCTACTTTATTTCATTTACTTGCTATGGAAGCCATGAATGTATGCTTGATGAGTTTTGATTGTTATGATGCATGTTGTTGGCTAAATAGATGCGATTCTAGGGTAAGGGAAGGATGGTTATGGCTTGGACTATGATAGAATGAACTTAGACGTAACCTTGGATGATTTGTTTGCTTGAACCTAGTTGCTGTTAGAAATCACGGTTCGTTCTAGCCTGACCACGGCCATGGAAAATGATGAACTGCCCGTGATTTGACTGACTTGTTTGTTTTGATGAATCTAAGTGTTAGGATGTTAGATTGTTGAAATCCTATTGTTTGTTAAGTTTAATCTAGCCTAGGGTGACCTAATGCTAGCAATCTAAGTGAGGAAAGAGACCTACCCGGTGATTTCCGATCTTAAGTACCAAAGATGATGAACTCTAGGTAGTAATGAGCCTCATAAGCCACTATTGGATCGAGTGTGCTAGGATCGCTGTTTAGGACTTACCTTCCCGAGACTTACCCGGTAAGGAGAGGTTAGATCCCTAGATAGCAATCCGGTTAGTGTAGATTTCCCAACCCTAGGCTCCTAGAGACTTACCCGGTAATAGGACCTTAGTTGCGGGATTAGTGGATCATGAGACCTACCCGGTGATTGGTTCCATTTGAGAAACACCCTTTCCCAACATACCATAGTTGATCCAAGGAATGATTAGAAGCTTGAGTCCAATGCCATAACCGGAATTCCTAACCCCTAGAATCCGCTTTTCTCTCTTTGATTTCTTATCTCGTGTTTGTGTTACTTATTTGTGTTGTTAGCTTAGTAGTTTGTTAGTTCTTGCATTATTTATGATCCTTGATTGATCACCACAAAACCAATCCAAAAACATTGAGATTTTCATTTCTTTATTCCTTTCTCTTTTCTTAGCCTAGATCAACGCTATCCTTAGTCACTCCTTGATTCAATTTCACCTTAGTCTTTGTGTTCGACCTCGGAATACTATCCTTACTACAAAACGACCCATACACTGTGGGTTCGCTAGGAGTTAGGAAAAAATTTATCGAGCTATAAATTTAAGACTTTTGCGTGCATTGCATATAAATTCCTAGACGTAACAAGTTTTTGGCGCCGTTGCCGGGGACTAGGTCTAGATTGAGTTATTGTTTGTTATTGTTTATAGTGTAGGTCTTTCTTGTTGCTTTTGATCTCGTTTGGTTTGTATCTTTGCTTTTCAGGACATCTCTCACTCTTTAGGTTCATGTTAAGATCTCGTGGCAAGGATTTAGCTCCATTCGATCCCGAACCGGAGAAAACCCTTAGAACTAGATCCAAGAGCATTAGAAAGGGAAAGGAGATGGCCAGAAGAGATCTCCAAGCTGAGTTGGATGAAGCTTTAGAGCAAATTAGGCTAAAGGATGAAGCCTTGGAGAATGAGAGGAGACTTGCCAATGAGAGGCAAGAAGCAACTAGGAGGGAGATTGAAGAGATTAGGCAAGCTCTTGTGCAAAGAGAGCTTAATCGTCAACAACCTCCACCTCCACCACAACCGCAGCCGGCGGTCAATATTCGGGTTATGCCCATTGCTATCGAGGAGCCGCAAACGTTAGGGCGATGTATGGATCCGGCTCAAAGAGTGCACCGTCCGGATGTGAACTTAGGAGATCCCGCAGCCCATGATTATGAGCTCCGCCCTCAAGTTCTACAAATGATTCGGCATAATCAATTGGGAGGGATGGAAGGAGAGTCTCCTCATCAACACTTGATGAACTATGAGATCTTGATGGAGACTCTAAGACCGCCTAGATTGGAGAGCAACAACCATAAGCTTAGGGCTTTCTCCTTCTCACATAAGGATAAAGCCTTGGCTTGGTATCAATCTATTCCACAAGGGCGAGTGAGTACTTGGGAGGAGATGACAACCGAGTTTTTGACAAAGTTCTTCCCGCCTTCCAAGACTACCGAGTTAAGAGGGAAGATCAATGTCATCGTGATGAAGGATAGAGAGAGCCTATTCAAATCTTGGGAGAGGTTCAAGGACCTCCTCCTAGATTGTCCACACCATGGAATACCGAAGATAGAGTTGTTGGAGATCTATTTCAAGGGGCTTGATGAGGATAGCCAATTCAAGCTTCAATCACTTTCCGGTGGAACCTTTATGGAGAAGAATGTGGATGAGGCTTGGGAGTTTGTAGAGAAGCAAGCTTTGGTGATAGAGAAGTACTCCCATAGGAAGAGTGATGGGAGAAAACCGGGAGTTTATGAAGTGAGTGAAGTCACCATGAGGAACTACAAGCTTGATGCAATCAAAAGTGAGCTGAAATCTTTGAGGGAGTTGTGTGCTACAACTTTGAAGAATCAAGCAAGCCCTCAAGTGCAAGTGCAAGCAAACTTGTCTTCCAAAGAGGAAGATGTGAACTACATGGGAAGGGGAAATTTCAACGATTATCAAGGCCCTAATAACTTCAACAACAACCGGCAATACAACAATTACCGGCCTAACCACAACCATCACGGGTTCTCCTATTCCAACCCGGATGGTGCCTTGAACCCTCCCGCTTCCACAAGCGCAGCACCACCGCCTAAGGCTTCACAAGAGCCTCCACCCGGATTCACTCAACCTCCAAAGGATAGAACCGAGATGATGTTTGAGAAATTGCTTGGAAGGTTGAGTGGACTTGAGAGCACGGTGACTTCAATTTCTAAGGCTCAAAAGGTGTTGGAAGCACAAGTGTTCCAAAAGGCGGGTGAAGCTCATAGAGATCCGGGAAAGCTTTCCGGAAGAACCGAGGATAACCTAAGAGGCCAAGTGTTGGCCATTACAACAAGGAGTGGGCTGAGCATGAAGGATCCCTTACCTAAGGAAAATGACAAAGGGAAACAAGTGGTGATAGAAGAAGAGACCTTGCAAGAAGAAGGAGGCAAGAACAAGGAAGATGAGCCAATATATGTGGCACCACCTCCTTACAAGCCACCACTACCGTTCCCACAATCACGAGCAAGAGCTCTCTTGGACAAACACTTCGGTAAATTCCTTGAACTTATGTCTAAATTGCATATTAACATTCCGTTCATGGATGCTATTCTAGGTATGCCGGCGTATGGCAAGTTCTTGAAGGAAATACTCTCCAACAAGAGGAAGTTGGAGGAGTATGGAGAAGTGAGGATGACAAAGAGGTCCTCGGAATTGATTCAAACTATGAAGGAGGAGATGCATCCCAAGCTAAGAGATCCGGGATCTTTTTGTGTGCCAATTGGAGTGGGAGAAGTGAAGTATGAAGCCCTATGTGATCTTGGGGCAAGTGTAAGCATTATCCTGCTTGCACTTTGCAACAAGGTTGGGCTAGGAGAGCCAAAGCCGGTCAAGATGACCCTTTACATGGCAGACCGTTCAATTACTCACCCCGTAGGAATCTTAGAAGACATACCGGTGCAGCTCGGGAAGTTCTATGTGCCCATAGACTTCGTTGTTTTGGACATCCCGGCGGACTACCCGGTTCCTATCATTTTGGGAAGGCCGTTCTTAGCCACTTCCGGATGCTTGGTAGATTGTAAAAATGGAATTCTCTCCTTCAACATTGGAGAAGAGAATATTAAGTTCAAACTATCCACAATGATGAAGGGGCCAGCCCTTGGTGAAGATGTGTTCAACATTGTCGAGCAAGAGGAGTCTAGAGAAGTTGTGAGCTCGATCTTGATCAAGGACCCCTTGGAGAAGGTTCTTAGCTTGAGTTTGATGGAGGAAGGAGTTCAGGAGGCTTGCAATGAAGAAATCAAGGCTTTGGATGCATTGGAAAAGGAGACAAGAGCTTAATTTGAAGTACACGAAGGTGTGCTGAATTGATGTGTGAACCACGGCCTGGGGGGAAGAACACGCCCGTGGAAAGTCCCGTGGAACTTACTGGATTGCTCAAAAAGGCTAGCTTTGCAAGTTCCATGGCCGTGGTTGTGCCAGAGCCCGTGATTTTGCCCGTGGTTTCTCCAGAAATGGCATTGGTTGTTGATAAAGCTTCAAGGAGCTTTGGGGAGTCTTCCATGGCTTTGGATTCATCTCAACCAACATTGTATGGAGCGTCTCCAACCGATAAAGGTCCTCCTAAACTCGAACTCAAACCCCTACCCTCTCATTTGAAGTATGCTTTTCTTGGTGAGAATTCTACATATCCGGTTATTGTTAATGCATGCTTGAATGATGATGAGTTGAATAGATTGTTGCATGAGTTGAGATTGCATAGGAAAGCTATAGGCTATACCATTGATGATTTAGTTGGCATTAAACCTTCTTTATGCATGCATAAGATCTTGATGGAAGATAACCATAAACCTTCAATTGAACCTCAAAGAAGACTAAACCCTATCATGAAAGAAGTAGTAAAGAAAGAGATCCTTAAATTGCTAGATGCGGGAATCATTTTCCCGATTTCGGATAGTAAATGGGTTAGTCCCGTGCATGTGGTTCCTAAGAAGGGTGGGATGACCGTAGTAACCAATGAGAATAATAAACTAATCCCAACTAGAACGGTTAAGGGATGAAGGATGTGTATAGACTATAGGAAACTAAATGTGGCCTCTAGGAAAGATCACTTCCCTCTTCCTTTCATTGATCAAATGCTAGAGAGATTAGCTCAACATTCTCACTTTTGCTACTTAGATGGGTATAGTGGATTCTTCCAAATCTCTATCCACCCGGATGACCAAGAGAAAACTACATTCACATGTCCTTGGGGTACATTTGCATATAGGAGAATGCCATTTGGGTTGTGTAATGCACCCGCCACCTTTCAAAGGTGTATGATGGCTATCTTTTCTGAATATATTGAAAATATCATGGAAGTGTTTATGGATGATTTCTCCGTTTATGGATCTACATTTGATGATTGTTTAGCTAACTTGTCTTTGGTGCTAAAACGATGTGAGGAAACTAATCTTGTCTTAAATTGGGAAAAATGCCACTTCATGGTAAGTGAAGGAATTGTGTTGGGACACTTGGTATCCAACCAAGGCATTGAGGTTGATAGGGCTAAGATAGAGACAATAGAGAAGTTGCCGCCACCTACCTCGGTGAAGGGGGTAAGGAGTTTCTTAGGGCATGCCGGTTTTTACCGGAGATATATTAAGGATTTCTCTAAGATTTCTAAGCCTCTTACTAACCTACTAATGAAAGATGTTGAGTTTGTTTTCTCCAAAGATTGCCTTGAGGCTTTTTGTAGGTTGAAGAATGCTTTGATCACCGCTCCTATCATGCAACCTCCGGATTGGAGTTTACCGTTTGAGATCATGTGTGATGCAAGTAATGTTCCCGTTGGGGCTGTTTTGGGACAAAGGAAAGATGGACTTACACATGCCATCTATTATGCTAGCAAGACGCTAGATGATGCTCAACTCAATTATGCTACTACCGAGAAGGAGTTGCTAGCGGTTGTGTATGCATTTGAGAAGTTCCGCTCGTATCTTGTTGGAGCGAAGGTCATTGTGTATACGGATCATGCTGCTATCCGTTACCTCCTTACAAAGAAGGATGCCAAGCCTCGTTTGATTCGGTGGATCCTTCTTCTTCAAGAGTTTGATTTGGAAATCCGGGATAAGAAAGGGTCCGAAAATTCTGTGGCGGACCACCTTAGTAGACTCCCACCGTTGGAGATTGAAAGAGATGACATCCCCATTGATGACTCATTCCGGGATGAGCAATTACAATTGGTGGAGGAGTGCTTGCTTCAAGTGTCCAAGGGAAATGAGCCATGGTATGCCGACATCGTGAACTATCTTGTGTGTGAAGAAGTGCCACCCGGTTTGTCATATGCCCAGCGGAAAAAGTTCTTCAAGGATGTGAGGCATTACTATTGGAGTGAGCCACTTTTGTTCAAGAGAGGACCGAATGGAGTTTTTAGGAGGTGCATACCGGAGGATGAGGTGGAGAGTGTGATCCGCCATTGTCACTCCTTGCCATGTGGAGGCTATGCTAGCTCACACAAGACATGTGCAAAGGTGTTGCAATCCGGCTTCTATTGGCCTCACTTGTTTAGAGATGTGCAGAATTTTGTGGTAGGATGTGATGCTTGCCAAAGGACGGGAAACATCTCAAGGAGGAATGAGATGCCCTTGAACAACATACAAGAACTTGAGATATTCGATGTTTGGGGTGTGGACTTCATGGGGCCATTCCCCTCTTCATGTGGAAACCTCTACATCCTCTTGGCGGTGGACTATGTGTCGAGATGGGTAGAAGCAATCGCCTCTCCCACAAATGATGCCAAGGTTGTGGTGCATTTCTTCAACCGAGTGATCTTCCCTAGGTTTGGAACACCAAGGGTGATCATAAGTGATGGAGGGAAGCACTTCACCAATAGGAAATTTGGGACACTTTTGGCTAAGTATGGGGTAACTCATAAGGTGGCAACACCTTACCATCCCCAAACTAGTGGCTAAGTGGATATCACCAACCGGGAGATAAAAGGAATTCTTGAGAAGACGGTTTCAAGGACGAGAAAGGATTGGGCTATGAAGCTCGATGATGCCTTGTGGGCTTATAGAACCGCTTTCAAGACACCGATTGGCACCTCTCCCTACAAGCTAGTTTATGGCAAGTCTTGCCACCTTCCGGTGGAGATGGAGCATAGGGCGTATTGGGCTATAAGGTGGCTGAATTTTGACCTCAAGGAGGCCAGAGAGAAGAGGTTTCTAGACAGGAATGCTCTTGAGGAGATCCGGTTGGATGCCTATGAAAACGCCCGGATCTACAAGGAAAGGACCAAACGTTGGCATGACCAGCGTCTCATCCCGAAGAAGTTGAGTGAAGGCGACCTTGTCCTTCTCTTCAACTCACGGCTGCGGCTCTTCCCCTGAAAGTTAAAGTCAAGATGGACGGGTCCTTATGTGGTTAAGAAGATATTTCCCCATGGAGCGGTTGAGATAGGAGGGGAGCATTGTGGAGGTTTTAAGGTGAATGGGCACCGTTTGAAGAAGTATATCCCGGAATGCTCCGGTGGATGTGATTGTCCCACTTCACCTTGAGTGAGACGCCTTCGAGTTTGGTCAAGCTAATGACCTTAAAGAAGCGCTTAATGGGAGGCAACCCATTGGTAGACATCTTTCCCTTTTTCGTTTTAGTTTTGGTTTTGATTTTTCTGTTTTTGTGTGTGTGTGTGTGTGTGTTTTTTTTTGTGTGTTTGGAGTTTGTGTGCTAGAGTCTAAGTAGCATGGAAGCCTTGCATGGCATGTGGATGATGATGATGAGTCCGTCATCAATTATGGGTGGAGCGGACGCGGAACTTGGACGGCTAGCGGTGCCTAGCGCGGGTCCCGACACCATAACGAACATGATGAGCTCTCTACCATCATTGATAGGATGATCCGCCATCATTCCACTTGAGTGGACCCAAATACCAAAGCAAACCATTTTTATATTGTGAGAACCCTCTTTCACTCTTCTTTACTTGAATTGCACATTGGGTACAATGTGTTTCTAAGTATGGGGTGGGGTTTTCATGATCACTTGCATGATTAGCATCTAGGATAGTTTCTTTTAGTCACATGTTTCATTACGTCTTGCATTGTACATTCATATTTCGAAAAATCCAAAAAGTCAAAAAATTTAAAAAAATTTCAGTGCTTCTAAGCTTGGGAATGACCCTTATGATGAAATTGTCTTGTGAATTGGCTATGGATGGCCTTGTGTGTTGAATAGATGAATGCATATGTGGACTTGAAGTACTTATCTTGAATCCCATGAATGATTTGTGATTATAATGCTTGCCTTGATTAGATTGAGGATTGAAAGTCGAAATTGCATGCTAGTTCTTGCACATTATTTAGGAATGACTAAGGCAATTGATTTTCCTCTACTTCTCATCTTGATCATGTTGCTTGAGCACCTCAATTGATGAAAATTTTGACCTCTTTTGGCCCATCCGGGAATAGGATCATGCTAGTGTGTTGATGTGTGTGAAAAGCAAGTGTGGGGTGAAGTTGTTGATGAATTAATGTTGTGAATGAAGTGCGGAAATTGTTGTGAAAGTGTAAACAAAAATATAGGTTTGGGGACGTTGGTTTAAATGACGAGTAACTCGGCACCATTCACATAATCGGGTGTTTGTGCCTTGCCAAAGTCAAATAAACCGATAGTCCTAACGAGCTTTGGTATGTGTGCCCGGTGTGGAGCACCTCGAAAAATAAAAAAGCCCGAGGCCCGCTAATCACCAAGGTTTCGGCTTTTGTACACCAATGTCATTGTCTCAAAAATAAGTGAAAGAAAAAGATAAGAAAATAAAGAAAAGAAGGAGAAAATATACACTTGTGGGAAATTGATCAAAAACGAAATTGTGGAGTTAGTTCCATTCCCGACTTAGCATCACATGACCTAGAAAAAATCCCCACTCAATCACAGCGTTTCTTAGCCTCTTCTTTCCTAAGTCCTTGTGACCTATTTGCATGTGTGTAAGACTTAGTGATCTAGATTGGATATACTCATGATCATCTTGGCTTCTTCATCTTTACCTTTCATGCATGCTTTCTAGTTAAGTACAATTGTCTTTCCGTGCCTTCTTTCATTTGATGCATGATTGCTTGTCCATTTTCCATGAAACATGACTATGAAGGTGATCCAATATTACAAGCATAATCCCAAAAATATTTTCAGTTTTTCTTGCATTCATAAATCATGTCATCTCTTAGCCTATAGTCGGACTTTGCTCGGGGACGATCAAACCTTAAGTATGGGGTATTTTTGATAACACGATTTATGACGTAGGTTTAAGCACTCATTTAGATAGTTTTTCCGCTCATTCATGCATGGTTTAGCACTAGTTCATGACGTTTGTATTCAATTCTTGTATATTTGTCGAGATAGACGTCTACACGGACTTTTGCATGTTTTGTAGGTATTTTGGGAGCTTTAGGAGCTTAATCGATACATTCGAGGATCATTCCTCGAGATGACACACCTTCGGACTTATTGGGAAGCAATCTAGGAGCTAAGGAGGACACATGGGACCTTGTTGGTGCATGCATTGCACCAAATTGTGGCTTGATGATCCAAAGAAAGCTACATCACCAAAACCACGGCCACTGGGACTTCCACGGGCGTGGATATAGGCTGTGGTTTTCCCTGCACAGCAGTTCCACGATATACATGGCCGACTCTTGCAATTTGTGGAGAATAAAAGGTGGTCCTGCAGGCTGTTGAGGGCAGACCCCATCACTCCATTCTCTCCCACACTTTCACAACACACATTTTGGATTGGAGCTACTCTTGGAGGAGAAGAAACACTCTCATTTTGGGGAAGAAAAGAAGAACACACTATTTTAGAGTTTTCATAGTTTCTAGAGTGATTTTGAGCAACTTTGGTTGAAGACATTTGCAAGGTTTTGTAAGGAACGAATTTGAACCTTCTTGTGAAGGGTTGTAAGTCTTTCTTAACATACATTCAGCTTGGTTTTCTTTGTTCTACTTGTTCATCTCTACTGCACTTCATTTACTTGCTATGGAAGCCATGAATGTATGCTTGATGAGTTTGATTGTTATGATGCATGTTGTTGGCTAAATAGATGCAATTCTAGGGTAAGGGAAGGATGGTTATGGCTTGGACTATGATAGAATGAACTTAGACGTACCCTTAGTTGATTTGTTTGCTTGAACCTAGTTGCTGTTAGAAATCACGGTTCGTTCTAGCCAAACCACGGCCGTGGAAAATGATGAACTGCCCGTGATTTGACTGACTTGCTTGTTTTGATGAACTCTAGGTAGTAGTGAGCCTCATAAGCCGCTATTGGATCGAGTGTGCTAGGATCGTTGTTTAGGACTTACCTTCCCGAGACTTACCCGGTAAGGAGAGGTTAGATCCCTAGATAGCAATCCGGTTTGTGTAGATTTCCCAACCCTAGGCTCCTAGAGACTTACCCGGTAATAGGACCTTAGTTGCGGGATTAGTGGATCATGAGACCTACCCGGTGATTGGTTCCATTTGAGAAATACCCTTTCCCAACATACCATAGTTGATCCAAGGAATGATTAGAAGCTTGAGTCCAATGCCATAACCGGAATTCCTAACCCCTAGAATTCGCTTTTCTCTCTTTGATTTCCTATCTCGTGTTTGTGTTACTTATTTGTGTTGCTAGCTTAGTAGTTTGTTAATTCTTGCATGATTTGTGATCCTTGATTGATCACCACAAAATCAATCCAAAAACATTGAGATTTTCATTTCTTTATTCCTTTCTCTTTTCTTAGCCAGATCAACACTATCCTTAGTCACTCCTTGATTCAATTTCACCTTAGTCTTTGAGTTCGACCTCGGAATACTATCCTTACTACAAAACGACCCATACACTGTGGGTTCGCTAGGAGTTAGGAAAACATTTATCGAGCTATATATTTAAGACTTTTGCGTGCATAGCATATCAATTCCTAGACGTAACAATAAACCATCTGCTTAACTCTAATAACCAGTTTAGGTTCTTTTAATTATATTGTAGCAAATGATTTATCCTTATCCCAAAATTTTAAGGGGTTTCCATAATATAACTCTTTGCACAACTCTTTTTGTCGATCTATTATTTGTTCTTTCAGAGTTACTTCATTTATAGCAAGTGCAAATTCTTTTTGAGTAGGAACAATATATTCCTCACCACACTTACTACGCGTGAATTCAATAGTTTGATGAGTGTAAGCTTCTTTCATCTTTTTTACCAAAGCTTTTTCCCCATTTATTGTGAATATCATTTCACCTAGATTTTGAGTGCATGGAGAATATAATCTTTGGAAGTTATTTTCTATTATCATGTCATGTGATATTTGCTCGGTAGCCCAAATTATAGGAATTATGCAAAGATAACCTCCTATCATGATGGGTAAATCATGAATAACCTCAGAATGTGTCATGATGTTATTATCAGCTATCCTAATGTGAATTGGTTTAGATGCAGTTTTCCACATGAATGCAGGAAATAAATTTTTCTTTCTAAAGCAAATAGAACAACCACTATCAACAAAAGCACATAAATCATAATTTTTAAAACCTTCGATGCATATGGTGATAGGAATGTAAATGTTGTTTCGATTAGTAATCCTTAAGCATACTTCTAATTGTAGATTAAGATCATCTTCAAACACAGTTTGACTAATTGTTTTTGTTTTGTAGCCTATTAATTTTTTAGAACTCGAGGCTTCTCTTGTGTTTGTGATGTATTTATTAGATTACTAGGTCCTGGACCTTCCAAATATGGTCTATAGCTAGATCCGGTGCTTTCTAGATCTATACTATGTCTAGCAGGTTCTCTAATATTTTTTTCCAAGTTATTGGCCTCTAATTTTTTGTTTAGGGCTGCTAATAGGCTGGCAATTTCATCATCTACTTTAAAGGAGGGTTCTTCTCTAAGATTTGTAGTTGGAAGACTTACTTGATTTTGTGGAGGCAAGTTGAAATGAGGATTACTCCTATTACTTTGACTCCTGGAAAGACTTCTATTTATTGGAAGTGGATGAGAATTTGTGTGAATTCTCCCTTCTTCATCAACGGTTAAAATTCTTCCTTGGTTGGGACTAGAAGGATTTTCGAAGGCATTGATCCACACTATTTTTAAACTTATTTGATCTGGTCTTACTTTGACTGGTACAGCTTTTTGTCTCGGTCCAACTACTTCATATTTATCAGCTTCTACCACTTGAGTTCTAGCAGGTGGATTGGTAGTATTTTCTAGTTTATAAATGACTTTCCATTTCAATTGTAAAGGACAAGTCCCTTTATACATACTAATTCCTTCATTTAGCAGTTTTAATGCTAGAAAATTATGCGCAAACTGATCTTCTAAACTCACATAATAATTTGGTCTACACACCCATGATACTGGTCCTTGACTTAGATTGTATATTACTCCATTGATCGTTTGATCACTAAATTTTTTTATGCCTAGTGTCATAGACAAAGTTAATTCAATGCACATTCTTACCAAAATCTTGTAATGGAGTAATGATTACCTGAATTGCACAAACATAAATGTACATATATTTTTTGTCTTTATTGTGTTTTTGGATATTTTTCTAATTAATCTGGTTTATCTCAGTAGCTTGATTTTCATTATTTTTTACTACGATATCTCCAGCCATTTCTTCACATACGAACTTTGAGAATATTGGAATGAACGTTGTTTTAAAGAATTGTTCTTTAGCAATGATCGGGAATTCAGCCCCTGATCTATGAATTTTTTTCAATTGCTCTTTGTTGATGGAAGTATCAGCTTCTTGCAATTGGGCTAGAGTAGTTGTTTCTTCTGAAGAAAACATTTCTTCCATTTTTCTTTGAATTTCACTATCCTCTCCTTGCATCATTTCACATACTTCCTCATAATCTGAACTTTTAGATTCTTCTTCTTCCTCTACTACTTCTACAATTCCTTTATTATTATTTAAGGCTAGGTCAAGAGATTCTTCTTCTGTTATTTCAATATAATCTAAGCTCCCTAAAGCTTCAACAAGTTTATTATTCTTTCTATTTTTGCATTCATTAGCATAATGACCTATTTTCCCGCATGCCCAGCATTTGCAACTCTTTTTCTTCTCGGGACAGTAAGAGGCTTTTCTAAAAAATCTTCTTTTCTTAACAAAGGGTTTTCGATAATATTTTTTCTGATATTTTTCCCCTCTTTGTTTATTAAAGCTTTTCTTCCTATAATACTTTTTTCCATAACCATTTTTTTGATTATCTCTTCGGTTACATCCCCATTCTCCGGGAAGATCCCAACAATTTAGAAATTGTCTTTTCATATGTTGAGTTCCCTTAACTTGTTGACATTTTTTCTCTACCCATTTTCTGTTGAACCTTAGTCTATTTCCTAGGGGTATCTCTTGAATTGAATTTTTCTATCCATTTTTGGTACCCTTCATTAATTTCTTCATTTATGGGCTTAGGAAGTTTATCGAATAGCATTTGAAGGTTTATCCTGTTTTCTCCCACCTTATAGTAATAGTACTCAAATTCTGAAAGATAATTTTCCAAATATCTCATATTACAAATTTCAAGAGTATTTAATTTTCTTTGCCATTCGATTAATTTTTTATCTTTATCATCTCTGTCTCCAATAAACTCAGATTCTTAGGCTTTACAGAATTGCCTAAACATAACATCTGGTGGTTCTACTGCTCTTAAGGTTTCTTTAATTTCTTCATCGATTGATTCATACCAATCTGCCACAATTCCATACAAACTATGTTCGATATAATTTAGGAAATTTGCAGATCTCCATTCAGCGTACATGTTTAAGACACTCATCATACTTTTCTTCCAAAAGTCTAGCATATTTTCTTGGTTTCTTACTCCATCTAGGTTAAGCTTATATCCGGTTTCACTGATAAGTTCAAGCAAAAGTTCTCTTTTGTTAGGTCTATGGTTTGGCATAATCCTAACTCTAATTTTATCTACTTTTTCTAAAACTTCTTTGGATTTTAGATTAACTGTTTGTTGACTCGTTGACCCTTGTTCATATTCTCGATAACAAGATCTAGTGGCCTTGTTAACTTCTTGTTCTTGAACTATTTCTTCTTCCACTTCATTAACATCTGCAACTCTTTTACCCATCTTTTTATCTAGTTTTCGTTTAACTTCGCTTAAGGGAATAGTTTCTAGGTCTTTAAGTTTGATTAATCCCATTTGCTGATACATTTCTTCTTCATCAGTGTAATAACTAGATTTGTCACTACTCAAAGAACTCATTTCTTTGTCAGACATATCAAGTGTCTCCTTGATTTTCTAACTTTTCTTCTTGTTCTTCTTTCGTTTCGGGTTTTTTAGTTAAACTTGGTACTGAAAACTTCTTTTGGAGATTTTCGTTTTGAAAAGGATACTTATAAGAAAACCTGACTGACTTTTTTGTTGGAGGGTTTAAGAAAGGTGTTGCACCAAGATGTCTAATTTCGTTGGTAATTTCAAGAACTAATTTTTTGTTTTCTTCTCTGGTTGATAATAGAGTAGTAGATACTCTTCCCTATATTTTTGTAAGGATTGTTCTTAACTTAATTAAGCTTACTTTTAAATTTGCAATATCGTCGATTATGGTATTTAAAATTGCTTCGTGATGACCTTGTCCAGCGTTTAAATGTTTTGCATGTGGTGCTAATTTATGTGGACAATTTTCGAAAACCTCCAATTTTACTTAATTTTTTTAATTTTTTAATTTTACTTAATCACTTGGCTCTGATACCAAATGACAGGATCACACAAAAATTACAAAATACGACTTAAAGTTTTAAACAAGTATATAAATACAACTTATTATAAACTCCCTAAATATAAATACTAGAAAGTTGTGGGTAAAAAGAAAAAAAGTAGAAAATAAAATTGATTTGACTGATGAGATAATTTAGGGGTGTATAGATAAAGGATGATTTTTTTCCACAAAACTCTATTAAAAGTGCACATGCACTAGCTATGTGCCCAAATTTGGATGATCATTGCAGGTACGATGAGCAGTATATTCCTCATGATGTAATGTAGTTTGCTGACATCCTTTATGATTCTATCTGATGAAGTTTTTTAGCTCAAAAAAAAAATTCTTTCGAATCTTGTTCAACAAGCTTTAAATAATAAGTCTTGTTCATAACATCAAAACACAAGGAATATAATCCATAACAATTACATCGAGTAAGTACCTCACAACTCGAAAAGACTAGGGTACATGCAACCGATGCAAATGATAGGTAGAATTAGAAAGATGATGCAAGGCTGAGTTGAGGAATGATAGTGTGCTTAAGCATCCAGTCTGAAAGATACATGTTAAAGTGTTGAGTGAAGTGATAGCCATCCCACATAACTCTCTTATATGGATATGGGCATGCTTGAACTCCAATCTTCCCACACAAATAACTTTTGTTAAAGTTATATGGATTCTCCCCGTGTCCACAACATGTGACAAGAAGTGCACCTTGTTCAAATCCAAGAGAAGATGCATTACGAAGCAAGCTTGTAATTGCAAAGTAATAATCGGCGTAAACAAGAGTAGCATTGGGGTATCCGACTTGAAGCTCTAAGATAGCCTCGTGTAGTTGTTGGTTGTGGTGCTCGACGACTTTGTTGAAATCAACGCGACATCCAAGATCATCGTACATGTCGGGAGTTGTCGAGTTGGACAAGATAAGAGTATCCGGTAAACAACCAAGGGGAAAGATAGTAGGAACTACCATATTTGAAACACCCATAATGATCATTTCCTGCATGTCATAATCTACCGAAATTAGGTCTAAACACAACCTATCTCTACTTTTTATTTGAAATGCTTTATGAGCCTCACTTTCACTGCATCTATCATTGCTCCAACAACATAAGGAACCATCTCATAAGCAACATCAAGGGAACTCTCTTGTTCAAATGCAGTTAAATAATCAACACTCCCAATTGTTCCCATAAAAATCAAACTTCTCTTGAGCTTACTTCTGCACTCTGCCAAACACATTATTGTTAGGTAAAATCTTATTTTGAGACTTGCCACATGTGGAGCAATTAATGATTCTTTTATATATATAGGTCTATGGTTGTTTTGGGAGGTCAGATTATATATATATATATATATATATATATATATATATATATATATATATATATATATGTTCATGGGAAAGGAGTTTTAAAATCAAAAATAAGAAAAATCCACAATTATTAGATCAACTAATAATTGTTTAAATATAATATGTATTTGTTTAACTAAAAATTATTTAACTATATTTGTAATTGTTAAAATATTTCAATTGTTCAACTCATTATCAATTGTTGATGAAATTGCTCAATTATATAACTCATTTTTCACATGTTAATTTATATATTCAGTTTTTCAACTAAACTTTTGTTCTATTATATGACAAATATTAATTAATTTAGAGAAATTATAATCATTGATTATTTTAATGACAAAGTTAGAATCCTTTTCACTTTTAACTCTAATGTCTATTCCTCTTTTATATATATATATATTTCACTTAATTAGAGCTTGATCGAACATCAATTACATGGTATTACAAGATCATAGAGAACAAAAGCTAATTATGTCAAAATTGTAGTGTAATGATTATGAAATACCGATTAAAGAAGAGCAGGTGGATTTAAGATATTTCCGAAACCAATCGAGTTGGACGGAGAGGGTACTGTTGGTTTTTCCAGAGGTGTCAATATGCTTCGACTCGAGAATAGCATGATCCAAAGCTGTTGCTCCGCCCACAGCGAAATCTACGCCGCTGCTGAAGTTTGCGTCTTTCTCCAAATATGGATTCACAAAGTCGAGCCCCAAAGCCATCGCTGTGAAAAGAATGTTATCCCTCAAAAAGTTATACACAGAGATAAATTAAAGATTAAAACTAACCATAGAAGTCAACAAGTAGGAGGCCATCACTAGCGCGACCGGTGGGATAGTGGAAGTAAGATTCTCCGTAAGGAAACGTTGCCCCAATAGAGCTTCTATTCTCTCTCATCAAGTTTCCGGTGTCGGAGACGGAGTCTCCAATTTGATAGATGGTGTTGATGGATGACCAAACACTACCGCTCATACTCATCTTTACGCCGCCGATGGGACACCACAGTAAACAAACCATGGACATAAGTTTCAAACCAAAACGTAGCTGAACCCATTCACCCATCACAACAGTTTTCTACAATAGCAATAGACAAGGATAGGAAGACTATATATAGGAAACAGGCTTATCGTGTAATTATGAGAACAGATTCGTAATTATTATTAATTTTGTTACGAAAATGTCATATCGTTTAATGTATTATTCGTAGTTATTGTTGGTTGAGTGGATATTCGTAGTTATTGTTCATTGAATGGATTATTCCTAATTATTATTATTCGTAGTTATTATTAATTATGATATCTACTTTAAATCTCGACCCTTAATACTCACCATCTATATATATATATATATATATATATATATATATATATATATATATATATATATATATATATAGTGTAGATCATATGAGAACACCCCTAACGTGTATATATGAGAATAGATTCGTAATTATTATTAGTTTTGTTACGAATGTGTCATATCGTTTAATGTATTATTCTTAGTTATTGTTGGTTAAGTGGATTATTCGTAGTTATTGTGGTTATTCCTAATTATTATTATTCCTAAATATTGTTAATTATGATATCTACACTAAATCTCGACCATTAATACTCACCATCCGACGGTCTAAAATTGTTCTCATGTATACACGTTAGGGGGTGTTCTCATGGGAACCACACCTTTTATATATATATATATATATATATATATATATATATATATATATATATATATATATATATATATATATATATATATATATATATATATATATATATATATAAAATTTCAACATGAGTGTTGCTAAATAAGTCTTAATCATCTTTTTTTACGGGGGTGTTATTCAATTATTCTCGCCTTGTCTAACTCAAGTCCATAGTACCCAATAATTTATTAATTTTAACAAATTTCTAATGTTCCACAACCACCGGTACACCACAAGGCTATCTTAGAGTTTCAAGTGAAATACCACTCTTAGAAATTTCTCGAGTACTAACTAATACTTATACATATTAGGACTTTAACCACGGTATAATCTATATACATATATTAAAGCAGAAGCACTTCGTCCCACGTGTCATATTCTCACGAACTTCATGCCACGTGTCATTGTCTCGTGCATTTTAATTTTATAATTATACTAATTTATAAATAAGTAAAAAATCATTAATGTAGATAATAGATATATTGTTTCCATTTTTATTCTTACCGTAATCTTAATATCTTCTTAAGATATTCTTCTTATAATTTTTTGAAAAATTTTCCCCTTTAGTTATAAAATAATTAGATAATTTATTATTCTAACTTTATCATATAAATATATACTTTTTATATGAATTAGAAAATATGACTAACTTAACAAATGTATAAATTTTATAATATAATTATTATATTTTCTTTTTTCTTTTAAGAATATTATTTAAAACTAAGATAATTTTGTAATTGAACTTTTTAAATATTCTATATATTATCATTTATATTTTAAATTTTGAAATTTATTCAATTTCTTCTAATTTTTTATTCACCTTTATCATCTTCATAATAGTCTATTAACTTTAACTTTAACTAAGATATGTAATATTGTATAAATTAGTGTATTTTTGTTTATCTAAACTAAAATAAATTAATAATAAATTTAAATTTTTTAGGTTAATTAATTAAACCATTATGTTACATCGATTTTTTTAATATAAATTTTTAGAAAACTTATTTATCAATAAATTTTCAAAATTATACCCGTGCCTTGGCACGGGAACTATACTAGTTTAATTAATTCCAATGAACTTGTGGTCGAGGTCGTGTGTAACGCACATGTAGGCTAACTAATTAAGGATCTAGAGATTTTTATTTTTATTTTTGAAAATTTAATTGTATTGAGAGAAAGGATGTACATAAGGAGGTTACATGGACAAAACTAGATTCAAAGAGAGAGAGAAATACAAAGAGGCAGTTAAGAGAACCAGAAAGCTTAGACTAGGTTTAGATTTAGCATTTGGGCGGTAGCAAGAGAGGCAGAGGACCGGTCTTTCCAGTTGTGCTCGAAGTGAAGTTTGATAGAGTTGATGGCCTCACCAGCACAATCCACTGCTCTTGTGAAAGTGTTGCTATATAGGAGATTGTTCCTTGCTTTCCAGACATAATAGATGAAAGAGGTGATGGAGGCAATCCGTATGCTATCCATAAGGTTATGCTTTTGATGGGGCCTTGATGCGAGCCAAACCTAGACGTTATGAATGTAGGGGGCTGGATAGGGGACCCGAGTCCAGCGGGATATGATGTCCAGAACAAGTGAGCCATAGCTGCAGAAGGTCCATAGATGGTCATCAATCTCGCTAGCTCCATTGCACAGCTTACAAGTATCATTGTCGATCAAGTTCCAAGCTTTGATCTTAGCAAGGGTGGGGATTCTTCTTAGAGCTGCTAGCTAGGAGATGTAGCAACACTTAGGGATGTTGGAATGGAGCCATATAGCCTTGAAGGGGTTGGGAAGGATCTGAGGAGGTTTAGGCTTGAAGATAGCAAGCTTTTCCAAAAGAAGGTACCATTAGCGTTGGTCAATGCATCACAGTGTTGATAACCAGGGAGGGGCTGAGGGATCTCATCCTTGAGTTTTAGCAAGCTTTTCCGGAAGAAGTTATGATGAGGCTTGGGAACATATCTCCAGATACTCCTGCGACCCTTGATCAAGTGACGAACAATCCATTGAAACCAAATGTTATCGAAGTCCATATCAATTTCATAGATGAGACGGACAAGGGAAACCTTGTTCCTAGTAGTAAGGTCGGGAAAGCCAAGACCTCCATTGGCTTTGTCAGTGCAGATCGAAGACCAAGCGACTAAGGCTCTATTACTAGTCTCAACTCCGGACCAGAAGTAAGAGTGAATGAGACCTTGGATGGTATTAAGAACACTAGCAGGGATCATGAACATGGAGCTTCAGTAGTGATTGATCGAGAAGAGTATAGATTTGATTAATTGAGCTCTCTTTGCACGATAGGGTCTTTGCACTCTAAGATTGGATCCGTTTGGTGACCGTGTTGATCAAGGGAAGATAGTCAAGAATGGTCAGCCTCCTACTACCTATAGGAACACCAAGGTAAAGAAAGGGAAGGGAGCCGATATTCATGCCAGTGAGATTTGTAGCCCTATCCTGCTCAGAGGTGCTCATGCCACCAATGAAGAGTTGGGACTTGCTAGATTAATCTTAAGTCCAGAAAAGTCCCCAAAGCGATCAAGGGTGTCCTTTAGGATCTTGATGGAAGGGAGATCACCTCTATAGAGAAGTAGAAGATCATCGGCAAAAGAAAGATGGGTGATGGTAGGGGAAGAGCATTTAGGGTGGTAGTTGAATTCAGGATTAGAGGTACTCATCTGAATCATTATAGATAGGTAATTCATGGTAATGGTGAAGAGAGGTGTGGAGAGGGGACATCCTTGACTCAGCCCCCGGCTACCTTTAAAGTGACCACAAAGAGAACCATTGATATTGACTGAGTACGAAGCGGTGGTTATGCATTCCTTGATAAAGCCTAATGAAGTGCACCGGAAATTCCATCTTATGAAGGAAGTGGAGTATGAATTCGTGGCTGACGGTGTCAAAAGCTTTCGATATGTCCACTTTCATTGCAGCTCTTGGGCAGATATACTTTCAATTATACTTGTTGAGCAACTCCTGACAAATTAGCACATTATGCTTGATAGAACGTTTTGAAACAAAGGCGCTTTAGTTGAAGCTGATAATATTAGGAAGGATAGCATTGATGCGAGATGAGAGAATCTTTGCAATAGTCTTGTACATAGTATTGCAGCAAGATATGGGCCTGTAATCAAAAGGAGCAAGAGGACAATCATTTTTAGCTATAAGGGAAATAGAAGCGTGATTGACCTGCTTCAAGAGTCTTCCATTGGAGAAGAGGTCGAGAACCGCTTCAGTGAAGTCATGGTGTGTGGTAGTCCCTGAGGATTTGAAGAAGAGAGAGCTGTAACCGTCAGGTCCTGGTGCCTTGCTATCCCCAATGCTAAAGAGAGCATTCTTGATCTCGTCAGTCGTCACCATCTTATCCAGAGAAGCAACATCATCCAGGTTAAGGAGATTAATGTCAGGGAAGGGGGGGGTGGTGGTCTGGGGCGAGGGGTTGAGGACAAGTCGGAAGTGATTTAAAAAAATGGTTTCGATTCTATCACGCTCAATGGTGATAACCCCATCATTAGTACGAATCTAGAGATTTTGATTTCAATTGATAATATGACTAGTTTATTAACCTTTAGGTTTGGTTTAGGTTAAGAATAAAAAATGAAGAATAAATAATACAAATTATAAGCATAATATAAAAATTTTAAAAATGACCAACTCATAGACAAATTATCTTCTTATAAACAATTTTTGATACGGTTACCATGCCATCAATAAAATACTAAAAAGTGACTTTTTTGATACTTATTATTTATTGTTATCGAATAGTTGTCACAGTATCAATAAAAAACTATCGAACTTTGTAAAAATCCAAATATATTTATGATAAAATATCGGAAAAAAAATATAATTTTTCAAATTTTTTGTTGTTTTTCATACATATATTTTACACAAGGAGTTTTTGGTGAATTTAGTTTTCCAAAAAGTTTGTTTAAAAAAATGATTTTTTTTGGAGAATTCCAAGTTTATTTTCTCAAATAAACTTTTGATTAACTAGTATAAGTCAAATTTCCAACCAAAACATGTGTAACACATTTTCCTGAAAATTCAAAAACTTACGATCCACGTTAACACTTATGATATCTTGGATCTACTATTTTCGACTTGCATTGTGCGGATCTTCATGAGAAGTTTAAAACAATACATGCTTTCTCCAACGAAACAATATTTCTCAAACTTGGATCTTGGATAACCATATCCCTGTCTCATCCAGCTGAAGCCTAACAATTAACTTCGGACCACCGATCAACTGTCGGAAAATGTAGATGGACCCAGAAAATAACTTTCTCAATGCCATCTCAAATGTTGCTGGCCATGTGTTTGTCATATATATATATATATATATATATATATATATATATATATATATATATATATATATATATATATATATATATATATATATATATATATATATATATATATATATATATATATATATATATATATATGAGGTTAGTTCGGGTGAGGATGCTCTTTGAAGAGAGGATGTGAGGAAAAACTTTGTTATTTTAATGTACGATTTAGTTCTATTTTAATTTACTAATCGTTTATTTTTTTCTTTTTTCAAAAAAAATCCTCATGGGTAAAAGGAATAACTCCTGCCTCAAGGCCTGGCATGTACGATAGAGGGGCATGGCTTCAAGTAGCATGTTTCGAGACAATCTCCTTGTACGAGGATGCATGGGTAGTATGGGTACCTTGAGAGAGTTTTGGGTTGGCCCCAAGTTGTGTAGATGGAAGGTCAGTCGGCAAAGCAAGCAGATTAGTAGCAAAAGAGATGGTATTGGGTGGAGGTAGAGGGGAAAACAGTTCGTCGGAGATGATTGGAGGAGGGTTGGGGTGGAGCTTTTTGAAAGCCTCGGGTTGTTGGACATAATGGGATCTTCGGGTATTGCTTCAAAAGGGTTAGGTGGGGAGGAAGGTTGAGCAGTCTTGGAGGTTGTAGAGGTTGGATGTAAAAGCTCCGACGGTTTAATGAAGAGATTCTTAGTGCACTTGGAGCCGCCCATGGCTAGGCGATGGAGGGAGGGAGAAGAGGGTTGGGGGCGGTGCATCAACACGCGTACTCCAGAGTTGAGAAAGGGTTTTTGCTTGAAAGTTATTGATTATTATTTTTTATAATGCAGTTTGTTGCGACTGACATTTTATGATTCTATGCGATGAAGTTTTATGAGCTCAAAAAAAAAAAAGTTCCCGAATCTGGTTCAACAAGTTTCAAGTAATAAGTTTTATACATAACATCAAAACACAAGGAATATAATCCATAACAATTACAAAGAATAAATACCTCACAACTCGAAAAGGCTAGGGTACATACAATCAATGCAAACGATAGGTAGAATCAAAAAGATGATGCAAGACTGAATTGGGGTATGATAGTGTTCTTAAGCATCCAATCTGAAAGATACATGTTAAAGTGTTGAGTAAAGTGATAGCCATCCCACATAACTCTCTTATATGGATATGGGCATGCTTGAACTCCAATCGTCCCACACAAATAACTTGTATTAAAGTTATATGGATTCTCCCCGTACCCACAACACGTGACAAGAAGTGCACCTTCTTCAAATCCAAGAGAAGATGCATTTCGAAGCAAGCTCGTAATAGCAAAGTAATAATCGGCATAAACAAGAGTAACATTGGGGTATTCGACTTGAAGCTCTAAGATAGCCCTGTGTAGTTTTTGGTTGTGGTGTTCAACGACTTTGTTGAAATCAACGCGACATCCAAGATCATCGTACATGTCGTCGGGAGTTGTCGAGTTGGACAAGGTGAGAGTATCCGGTAAACAACCAAGTGGAAAGACGGTTGGAACTACCACATTAGAAACACCCATACTAATCATTTCCTGCATGTCATAATCTACCAAAATTAGGTCTAATGAGCACAACTTAGCTCTACTTTTATTTGAAATCGATTAGGAGCCTCACTTTCACCGCATCTATCATTGCCCCAACAACATAAGGAACCATCTCATAAGCAATATCAAGGGAGCTCTCTTGTTCAAATGCAGTTAAATAATCCACACCTCCAATTGCTTCCATGAAAATCACACTTCTTTTGAGCTTACTTCTGCACTCTACCACACGCATACACATTGTTAGGTAAAATCTTATTTTGAGACTTGAAATTGTGCCCACATGTGGAGCAATTAATAATTCTTTTTTATATATGGATCCAACTACCATCAATTAAATAATGTATGGTTGTTTTGGAAGAATTTATACTATTAAATCATGTAATAATTGTTTAAATTAATATGTATTTGTTTAACGAAAATTATTTAACTATATTTGTAATTGTTAAAATATGTTAATTTTTCAACTGAATGATCTAACTGATTGTTTAAATGTCAAATTTTTCAATAAAAATTTTGTTCTAATATATGACAAAAGTTAATTAATAGTTAGAAAAGTCCGACCTTAATTTGAAATAATCGAACGATCGATTAGAAGAGAAGAGATTCAGCCGGTGTATCCGTATCACACGTGAATCAGCTTTCTTCCTCTCTCGATCATTTTTTCAGAAGTTTCATCATTTGTTCTAGCAATTGAAGGTTAAGGCGATTCTTGTTTAGTCTCAGGTGGACCAAGTAGACGAGTAACACTTGGACAAAGATATTTTTTTTTCTCCCTTATCTAATATATTATGCATGCGATCCTTTTCTTCCTTGACATTAATTTGAACAAATACAACCATTGATTATTTTTATGACATAGTTATGAGCCCTCTTCACATTTTGAACCCTAATGCGCATTCCTTATATATATATATATATATATATATATATATATATATATATATATATATATATATATATATATATATATATATATATATATATATATATATATATATATATATATATATATATATCACTTAGAGATTGATCACAGATCGAGCATAAGCTAATTATGTCAAAATTGTAGTGTAATGATCATGAAATACCAGTTAAAGAAGAGCAAATGGATTTAAGATATTTCCGAAACCAATTGAGTTGGACGAAGAGGGTGCTGTTGCTGTATCCAGAAAAGTCAATATGCTTGGATTCGAGATAAGCATGATCCAAGACTGTTGCTTCACCCACTGCGAAATTTACGCCGCTGCTGAAGTTTGCGTCTTTCTCCAAATATGGATTCAGAAAGTCGAGCCCCAAAGCCATCGCTGTGAAAAAAAGGTTATCTATTAAGACAAAGAGGTAATTTAAGATTGGTATAACACAAGATCAAAACGAACCATAAAAGTCAGTCGTTATGAGGCCATCGCTACATCGGCCGGTGGCATAGTGGAAGTAAGACTCTCCGTAAGGAAACGTTGTACACTCGGAGCTTCTGTTCTCTCTAATCAAGTTGCCGGTGTCGGTGACGGAGTCTCCGAATTGATAGATGGTGTCGATGGATGACCAAATACTACCATCCATATTCATCTTTACACTGCTGGTGCGACACGACAGCAAAGAAACCATGGATATCAGTTTCAAACCAAAACATAGCTGCGCCCACTCACCCATCAAAACAATTCTCTACACTAGCAATACACAATTAAGGATATATATATATATATATATATATATATATATATAACTTTGAACAGCCTGGTTTCTTCTAAGATTATATATATATATATATATATATATATATATATATATATATATATAATTTGAATCATATAAAAACTTTTTATGTGATTAAAAAATTATCAGACATATAAATTATTCATATAGTTGAACACAACAAGTTTAGTTGAACAATTCAAATATATTTAAACAATTTTTAGTTGGACAAATATATGTTATATTTCAAGAATTGGACATACAGATTATCACTTAAACAATTGATTATATAGTTGAACAATTGACATATTTAAATAATTTTTAATATACTTTAATAATTTTGAATATACTTAAATAAATTTTAATTGATCGATCGAACAAATATATATTATATTTAAATAATTATTACTTGATAAATATTTGTTAATTCTTTCTACTTTTGACCCTAAAACCCCTTTCAACTTAAACTCAACTATGTAAATATATAAAATTTCATCACGGGTGTTGCTAAAGTGAATCTTTTTTCTTGGGTGTTATTCAATTATTCTCGCATTGTCCAACTCGAACTCATCGTGTCCAAAAATTTTGATTGTCTTATTGATTTTAGGAAATTTCGGATGGTACCCTCGTGATTAGGGATGGCAACTTCATCCGAACCCGATGGATACCCGATCAACCGATCCACTGTAAAAGGGTGAAAACCCGACGTAAAGCGGGTGAAAACGGGTGACGGGTGAAGCGGGTGATGGATCGGGTCGGATTCGGTGGAGGTTTCATCCACCCGCCACCTGATCCATCATCCATCCACCCACCCGACCCGTTTCCACCCGTTTAAAAATTTTAATATATATATATATATATATATATATATATATATATATATATATATTCCCTAGGTATATTAGAGAATTACTGAAACCCTAAAAAATTCTAGATATCATACTTCCACATCTATTCGGCGGCCACACCTCACTTTCTTCATCTAGAGTAAAACGAGATTGTTCGTCTTCACCAAATCCATTCGCCGAATCGCTGGTCTTAGCCTTCGCCTTCGCCGGTTTGCTAGTCTGTTGTTCCTCTTCCTCTCATTGTCTTCACCAGATCTGTTTGCCACTCGCAGTCTTCCTCTTCTGCTCTTCGTCTCACCGGATTTGTTTGACAATCGCCCTCATCGTCTTTGCCGGTTCACCACCCAGGATCTCTTCTTCTTCTTCTTTGACATTTCTCTTTAGATTTGGTGTGAGTTTCTATTTGTCTTCAAATTTTCTTGTTTTACTTGTTATTCTTGTGATGAATGAGGGTTCTTTCTAGTTTTTCTAGTGTGATTTAGCTAATTTTGACTTGTGACGCTTTCTTATTTTTCTTTAGCTTCCTCATCCTATCTTAGAGTTCAGTTCTGACTTGTGAGGCTTCACAGTTCTTCCTTCTTGTCCTTCTATTGAGTGGTGAGTAAATGAGTTCAACATTCCGATTCTTCCAATTTGTTTATTGCCTTCATATCTTCATTCCTTGAACTAGTTCATGTATATGCTCTTCAGTTTTTTTGTTTCACTTGATAGCATAGAAAGTGAATGTAACTCTCCTTTTTAATTTAGTTTTTTGCAAGCTTGATATATCTTATAAGTAAGCACTCCCCTTTAGTTTACTTGGTTTCTTTTCAATCTTCATTCATACCTCTTTTGACACTTCACTAGCATTCCTTCTTGACATTTTATAGTTTCGATTTATACTACTTGATACTATTGATGTTATCTATGATAAATAAATGTTTCTTGGATGCTCAAAGCATGTTTTAGCTTGTGTATGTGAATATATATTGCTTTATACATGAATGAAGTAGTATCTTGTGTGACATGAGCTTTTCTGAAGAAAAAAAAAAGTATTTGGCCTGAAGATGTGATATGAAAGTACATGTGTTTGGAATATAGATCTGAACACAAAAGGTTGTTATTTGTTATACATGACTGCTATTTTCAACCATACATACACCAAGGTTGTTATGCCTCCTAAAATTTTCACTAAGTTTCACAATGTTTACATTTGGAATATTTTCTAGGAATTTCGGCCATGAACTCATACGATGGAAGTTCTTCGACATCATGATTTTGGTCCTGTTGTCAACCCACTTCTAGAGGTATACAAGACATATTGAAGGTAAGATGACAATACCTTGATATCATTATGTCGAGTACTTGTAAATTTTCTTTATTTGAAATGTAAAACTGAATTTTTCCAAAGACTTAAGGTCCCTATCGAAAGTGAACAAGGAAAAAACATCATATAACTTTTCTTGATAAAATAACCATTTGACTCTTAATACATTGTAGTGTGGATTATGAAGTTTAACCCTGCATGGTCGGGGTCAATCATGATAGTTACATATCTTCTCTCATCTACCACGAATGAACTAAGGATTCTTTCCTATCTAGGTTTTCATTATGAATCCACAATGATCATTTTGTGAGCCAGTTTCTGAGCAACTTGAGGGATCTTACGAGACTCTTATACAATAGTGGTTGTTGGATCATTATGCATGCTTAATTTACGAGTGCAGATTGTTATTTATGCTCAATTTATGAGTGAATGCTGATTTTTTAGGATTTGTGCATGTTTTGTTTCTCATAGTAATATATCTGATTTTTCTTATCAGTTGTGGGATTCTTGTTTATAGGTTGATATGTGCAGATGTACATGCTCAATCCTTGCTTATGTGTTGATATATGTATGCCCAATCCTTGCTTATGTGTTGATATATGTATGCTCAATCTTACTTATAGGCTAAAATATGCATGTTCAAGTTTTGCTTATATGATAATTTGTATTGTTGGTTTTATTTTTGTGCAGGCTGATTCGTTGACTGCAATATTTGTCGCGGCTTTAGAGTTTAGAATCATTCGACGTTGAAGAATGTCAACTTAAATGCATCCCCTCACATTTCTCGTGTTTTTTTAAGAACATCAACTTGTGACACATAATAATATTTTTATTTAGATCTTATTTTGTTGGTTATGTTGTAATTTATATCATACTTTTGTTGGATGCAAATTTCTCAAGTTTTTTCTAGAAAAATATGATTCTAGCTGAATTTATGTATTCTTTAGTTAATTTTCAGTATCGTATTTTAGTAATTACCTATTTACGAAAGTTCCGTAGAACACCCGAAATGTCACCCGATCCACCCGCTTCATCTGTTGGATGCGGGTGGATCGGATGCGGGTGGAAGGTTTGGCGGGTGGCGGGTCGGGTGGGGTGGGTGGATTTCGTTGGCGGGTCGGGTGGAAATTTGGGTCATCCACCCACCACTCGACCCATTGCCATCCCTACTCGTGGTTTGAGATTTTCCGGATTTTGTCCAAATTCATTAAACTTTTTCAAATTCCATTAAAAACATACAAAAGAAAATAAACTAAAATTTTTTAAAAAAATTAAAATAGAAAGAATGGTTTATTTATTTTAAAACTAAAGTAAAGTATTTGATTTTTTTTTTTGAAAAAGTTAATGTTTTATATTAATTTAAAAATAAATCAAGTAGATAACTTTAAAAAATTCAAAAAAATCAGTGTTTTATTTTATTTTAAAATGCTAATCCAATTTATTTATTTTTATATTTTGTTAAAAAAATGTTAATTCAATTTATTTGTTTTTTAAAATAAAACACTGATTTTTTTTAAATTTTTTTAAAAGTTATCTATTTGATTTATTTTTAATTAATATAAAACATTTTTTTTAAAGTTACTGTTTTACTTTAGTTTTAAAATAAATAAATTATTCTTTCTATTTTAATTTATTTTTTAACTTTAGTTAATTTTCTTTCGTATGTTTTAATGAATTTGGGCAAAATCCGAAAAACAACAAAAACTTAAGGGTATCATCCGAACTGGAAAAAAACTGTTGGGCAAAATATTCTTTATTTGAAGGAGGCATTTTTTGAAATTTACTCATATATTTATTACAAAATTTGTAATAAATCGAAAGCTACACATAAAATATGGTATATTAGGATTTCTTATAGAAATTAAAATTATTGTGGACATGAAACGAAACTTTCAAAGATCGGTTTCAAATTAGACGTGAAATTTGAGAGTTATTGTGGTTGACATGTTGACCGTACGTTGAGAGCAGGTGCATCCTTTCTTGCTATAACTAATGGATTAATGTGATAATTGTAAATTAATTATCAAATTACACGTGAAATTTGCAAGAGTTGAGTGGTAAGCATTGATTGATATGTACAGGCTCGGTGGAACCCATATATGAGTCGTCAAATTATATAACAGGCGTTTAACATTTAGAGCCCGTTTGGAAGCTCTAAGAATCATTCCTGGTAACGAAATGATTCCGAATCAATCAAAAAATACGTTTGGTTAAAGGTCTTTTATCACATGAAAGTAATCCCATCATTTCCATTTTCATTCCTAACCCTTATCCAATTCCATTCCATTTCACCGCTCCAACCAAATGGGCACTTAATGGATTAATGTGATGATTGTACATTAATTATCATTTATTTACTAGGTAATTGTTATTCATAGGAAATAATTATTTTGAAAATGAAATTAATTAAGAATGAACGTATGAACATGACTCATTAGTTAGAGTCGACATGAGACATGACCAGTTGTTGACGACAATATTTGCACGACTATGTGCCCCGTATTTGAACGACTATGAGCATGAACATTAGTTGATATGTTCGCGTGCACGAGTACCGATTCCTATATGTGCCCGTTTCTCTAATTTATTGATTTTTAAGAATGTGAAACGGTCTTCTTCTTCTTGTTGTAACGATGGCGAAGAGGATAAAATACACACCGTTGAACTTGTGTTCATTAGATAATAGTTGTATAGTGTTAATTGTTGGAACTAAATTAAATAAAGACTATGAATAAAACATGTTTTAACACATGGGTGCGCCGGCTACTTTTCCGGGCACATTTTCGGTGGACTCCAACCATTTTCAACACCGGAAAGTGGCAGTTCTGGCTTCGTCTCCGCGGGCTCTTGCTCGTGGTATATTCATACGTTAACTTTGAGTTCCGTTTGAATGAGAAATGAAGACCGGAAGTTGGTTTCATGACAGACAATAACTTGGGGAAAATAGTAAAAAATGGGAGCTTCCCACATGGACTATATGAAGGGAGAAACAATGGGATATATAGGGCAATAATGTACTAAAGGTCGTGGACTTTGGGTCACCCATTTTGTTTGTTGGGTCAATAGATTTGGGGAAGTGGTTCAGCCCACCTTTAACTCCTACAAAAATGGTAATTTCATTTAGAACGAGCATGAGTTCATTCTTAATTTGTAAGATTTTTGTTCTCTCTGTAGAGATTTTAGATGTGTAAAAGCGGAATTTCAGGAAACAATTTCCTAAACATCTAAACATGGATCGCATTCATAATAGATTAGATAAGGGAGAAAAGGAATACCTTTTGATGCGTATTCAATTACTCCTTCAAGGATATGTAGAGTCTCAAGTGTTACTCCTCTAGTTGGTCCACCCGAGACTGAACAAGAATCGCCTTAACCTTCGATTGCTAGAACAAAGGATGAAGCTTTTGAGAGAGTGATCGAAAGGGAAGAAGAAGACCGATACTTCTAGTCTTACGTGTTTCACGGCTCATCTATCCCTCTACTAATCGATCGTTAGATTATATCAAATTAGGGTTGAGCTTTTTAACTATTAAAAAAGCCCGACCTTAAAATTTAAGATATATATTTTAGTAATTAATAAATAAATAACCCCTTATCTATTATTAATTACCAACTCCATAATATATTTTGTACTCCTACAAAATATATCATTTTCCACCATATACTAATATATGGTTATTCTCTCATTAATTGATTCAGTTCACATGCTCGTTATAATAGATAAGGGGTTATTTATTTACCTCGTAGGACCCGATAACACTAGAAATACATTTTATCATATAAATGTACTGATCATGGTTAGCTTCTAGCAAAACGCCATGACCCCTAATATTATCGATTTATATATATCCCTATATTTAATGTCCTATCTCATCATCAATAATTGCACCTCGGATAAAGGACATAATTCCTTCACTCTCTATAACTTATTTTATGAAGGAATTTGAAATAGTATATTGATTGACTAAAACCAGCCCAAATTTCATTTGATCAAGTAGCAGAAATTGGAGATTGACTTACTTGATTTACTCTTCGGTTTTACTAATTTCTACGCTGTAAAATCTTCTGTTTGGTGTTAGCAGTTCTTGGAACCGGGGTCAATAACATCAAGTAGGGCTGTTAATCGGAGCCGGAGGGAACCATTGGAACCAAACCTGTTTTTTACGGTTCGGTTCCTCTTAATTACTTGTCGGTTTTTTTTTCAAACCGAACCGTTATAAAAATGGTTTGGTTGGGTTCCTTAAAATAGAAATAGATCGGAACCGTTTATATTTTTATGTAAACTAGTAAAAGTAAAATAATATAATATATAACAAAAAAACTAAAAGTTAAAAAAAAGTATTGGTCTCCTTCTTTGGTATAATGACTGTAATATTGTCTTATGTTCCTCTTTCACATTCATTTGTTCCTCGCTAAATCGGTTTCTCTAGTTGTTCAACAACTTCTTTAACTAGGTTTGTCTTCAATCCAGAATTTATTTCTCTACAACCATTTTGTTGTTAGTTTCTTTAACTTAGACTATAAAAAAATTGAATTCTCCCATTTATAAAACAATGGGTGTAGTTCGTCGAGATAGACTTGAGGTTTCAATTTTATATTCCGTTGTAGCAGTGCTTAATTACTCATTATAAGGCATTCTCGAGTTATCGAGAATTAGAGAAAATTAAGGCAAAACATGTAAAAGTAAAAAAAAAACATTTGTATTCTTAAGAAAATTAAAGTATTTGGACTTTTCTCCTACAATTCATATGCAAATGAAAGTCATAAATAGTTCTTGTTAGGTTCAAGACGGTTCTTTTGTAATTCGGTTCCAAACGGTTTCACTCATAAGAAAATACAAGAATCGAACATTATACCTAAAATGGTTTGGTTCCTTATTTGGTTCGGTTCCAAACGGTTCCGCCTCTTAAAAGTAAAAAACCGAACTGCATAACTAAAATGGTTCGGTTCCTGGTTCCTAAAAAACATTGTTTAGGAACCGTTTTAACAACCCTAACATCAAGTCACTACATGAATTATCCTCCGTGCACCTCCTAAGATGCACTTACTGAAACAAAGACCATTCGTGAAGAACGCCGAAGGACATATGCATACCCTATCAAGCCTACCCTATTGTCCTCCTTTCGACCAAAACTAACTACCATGAAACAATAGGTATTGATCGGAAGAAGGTGGCGATAACGGTTTGAGAAAAGACTGGTTGATGCGAAAATGAACATGTTTGCTTTCATATCCATTGTAATTTCAAACTTATCATACATGTGGTTTAGTTTTCTTGTTTTGAATGAGTCGAAATGACTATTTAGATTGGTTTGTATTCAATCTAAAAATACTATTGTCCAATCAAATTTGATATGTAATCTTATCTTTTCTTCTTAGTATAGGTTTACATACCAAATTTGATTGAAACCGGTTACCAAAATTGTTCAAGTGCTCTTTACATTTAAAGTTTTGAGATGCATAATGAAAATGATAAGATTAACATACACCGATACATGTAGTTGTGAGTAAAAAGTAAAATTAGTATGATTCATCTAATAAGGTTACTGATAGGTGATGGAATCACTATCATTTAGGGTAGTTTTTAGAGTCTTTTTTATTGCATTTGAGTCGGTTTATGCTACTAACTCCTTGGTCCAGAAGAAGAAGACTAAAAGAAGCTAAGGAAGGAGTTATAAGCACTTAGGGGTGAAGACCGTTCACGAAGCAAAGCTTCTGCTGCATCACCGCCCCAGCGGACCCTTGTCCCCGCCCCTGCGGGTGATGCCTTACACCGGAGCACTCCCTGCGCCTTCACCAACACCTGCCATGAAGTGTGTCACCGCCCATGCGCCACTCCATTGGCGCCCCTCCGGTGTTTTCCCTTGAAGAGACGAAGACCAGCTCCCCTGCGTCTTCCACTACGGCGCTGCCTGCGCCTCAACCTGGGAGCTGGAAGACGAAGAGGCTGTGTCACCGCTCTTGCGCTAACATAGGGATGCCCCTGCGGCTTGGCATCAGAAACGCCAGGAAGACGAAGGGGCAGACGTTGAAAAGCATTAAAGATCCGCCCCATCGGAATTGCTTAGCCGCCTCTGCGGCCTTGAAGAAGATCAACCGATTTTGCCTAAACCGCCCCCTGCGGTTCCTGAAGTCCGCCCCTGCGGTTTAACGCCAGAAGCTTTACTCCGGCTGTTTACACTACCCTGATGGCATTAAAGGTGGCTGTTTAAGGCCGGCCATTTACTCCTAATTAAGTGTCTTTTGTAGTATAAATAGTCCTTGCTGATTGCTAGAATCATCCATGCTTTTCCACACAAAAATCCATTTTAGAATTGAGTTTTCCATTGTAATGAGTTGCTAACTCCCTTGCTACATTGGGTTGGTTTGAAGTTGTATTGTTACTTTGGTTATTTTATATAAGTTTTTATTCAGTAATGCTTTGTGTTTCCTTGATCTCCATTGTCTAATTGCATGTTTACTATTGCTTGAGATTGATCACCTTAGGTTCTAAAGTGCATGCAAACAACTAGGATTAATAGGTTCCGGGTTCGGGTCTTTAATCTAGTAGTAACTTTAAGTAATAACGGGTTGTAATTACTTAAAGAAAAGGAACACAAATATAAAGATGAGTTGAACGGTTTTAATCTTCTCTTTATATCCCTTAGTCTTTGTTTGAAAGCTAACTTGTTATTTGTTCTTGTAGGTTTACGGAACACTAACCTCTTAAGTTGTGTTGATGCCGTTTGGCTCAGCACATATATATGATCGAGACGGGAGATTACTTAAAAACTTGTAAAAGGAACGCACCAAAGTAGCAATTGCATGCTTAGAATCAACGTAGTGTATATTCACCCATCATTGTCTTACTTGTCGCGTTAATCATTTTCTTAAGTTTTTGTGTGCATCAATTCAACCAAACCCCCCTTTGTTACTTGTTACTATAATTGATAATTGCATCTAAAACACCTTAACTCTCTTGGGTTCGACCCTTACTTATCTACTATACTTGTTCTTAGTGCTAAGTCGGGATTTACTTTTGATTGGGTATAGACGACCATAGAAATACCTTTAGTCAAATTTTGGCGCCGTTGCCGGGGAGTTTTAGTGTTTTATTGTTTTTATTTATTATTGGTTTGAACCATTTTTATGGTTCAAACCCGTGCTACTAACCATAATCTTGCTACTTTTGATCCAGAAATTGAGAGGACGCACATCCGGCAACGAAGACAACAACAACTTCAACAAGAGATGGCTGATCGTACTCTTCGTCAACTTACGCAGCCCACCTTGGCTCAAAACCCTCTTGCGGTCACTATACCGGCATTAGGGGAAGGAGTCAATTTTGAGCTCCAATCGGGCCTCATTCACTTGCTTCCATCCTATCATGGGATAAGTGGTGAAGACCCCATCAAGCACCTTGGGAATTTCCATACAGTGTGTATGAGCATGAAGCAGGCCAACATTACCGAAGCACATATCAAGATGAGGGTATTCGGTTTCACACTCAAAGATTCCGCGGATGATTGGTATTACCACCTTCCATCCGGGAGTATCGACACTTGGGAAAACCTTCACAAGGCATTTTTAGAGAAGTACTTCCCAGCCAAGAAGGCCAATAGCATGAAGAAAGCTATAAGCAACATCGAGCAAGAGGCGAACGAAACTCTTTACGAGTACTTTGAGAGGTTTGCACGTCTCCGATCCAGCTGTCCTTTTCACGGATATTCAACTCAAGATCTAGTCTTGTATTTGTACAATGGCTTGCTAGATAATGAAAGGAGGATCGTCGATGCGACTTGCGGAGGTAATATTCTTAACTCTACTCCTGACCTTGCTTTGGAAAAGATACAGGAACTAGCGGAAGGGACTCGGAACTCTGGAAGAACCCCGGCTAAGAAAGGAGTTCATGTTGTGAGTTCCGGGAAGAGCGAGATTTCCACCGAGCTCGCGGAGTTGAAAGAAATGGTGAAAAGGCTAACACTTATGGGAACTCACAACAGCTCAAAGCTTGTGGAGTATGTGTTGACCCATACCATCCAACGAACATGTGTCAACAAGTCCAGGATGACAATGTTGAGGTGAACGCAATGGGCTATGGACAACCACAACAGCAAAGACCTAGGAATGATCCCTATGCGCAGAATTTCATGCCAAACTGGCGTGACCAACAGAACTTTCGTTGGAGGGATCAACAAAACCAACAACATCCGCCCCGTCAAGGTAAGTATCAAACAACTGAAGATATGTTGCAGGTTTTGACGAAACACTTTGCTACTCATGTCCAAACAACAGAATCCAGCATCAAGAACCTTGAAAAACAGGTTGGTCAAATGGCGGAAGCCATTTCAAGGACCGAATCAAGACTCTCCGGAGGATTGCCTCCCCAGACGTTTATAAGTCCCAAGGAGAATGTTAGTGCCTTAACACTAAGGAGTGGGAAGCAAATCCAACAAAAACCAGCAAAAGAACCCCAAAGTAAACCTTTTGTCGATTTCACAACACCCACAGCCGCCCCTGCGGCTGCAACTGCGCCCAGCACAGAGTAGGTGACGCCCCTATGGCTGGATGTCCCCGCCCCTGCGGTGACAACCCCTGAGCCGCCTCTGCGCTTACAAGCTGACGCCCCTGCGGAAAACACAACAGAAGGTTCTGCTAAAAGGGATACTTACGTCCGGCCAAACTTTCCGCCACTATACTCTGAGAAACCACCAGCTCCTTTTCCGGAGGCTTTGAAGGAGAGAAGAATCATTGAGGACAAGGACCTCTTTGAGACTTTCTCCAAATGCGAGGTAAACATTCCCCACCTTAAGTTGGTGAAAAGTATTCCTAAGTATGCTCGTTTTTTGAAGGAACTCTGCACTATCAAGAGGAATCAGAAGATGAAGGAGAAACAAAAGGTGCAAGTAAGTGAGCATGTTTCGGCAGTTTTCCAACGGAGAATGCCCAAGAAGTGCTGCGATCCGGGCATGGTAAGCATTCCTTGTGTTATAGGGGAAACCCGCTTTGACAAAGCAATGCTTGATCTTGGTTCTTCTATCAATGTCTTACCATATACGATTTACAAATCACTTGGCCTTGGGCCATTAATGGAAACTAGGATTGTAGTACAACTTGCTGATAGATCTAATGTATACCCGAAAGGGATAATCGAAGATGTGTTAGTAATGGTAGACAACCTAATATTTCCTGCCGATTTCTTTGTGATGGATATGGAAAATGATTCACATGTTGCACCCATTCTACTAGGTAGGCCATTTCTGAAAACTGCTAGGACTAAAATTGATTATGTTAGTGGCAAATTACCCATGGAGTTTGATGGAGAAGTAGTGGAATTTGACATCTATGATGCAATGAGATTTCCTAGTGATGATAATTCTTTATGTGCTATTGACATTGTTGAACCTTTTGTGCAAGATGTTTTTGATAACTCTGACGTTGATGAATTGAGAAATGTGATTGAGCATGACATTGATGGTTTCAAATCAGATTAAGTATTAACATCCATCATGAAAGAGGTCCTAGCCCAACTAGATGGATATAAAAGGCTACCTATTTTCAATTTGGCCATTGGGCCCATTACTAACCCAAGCGAGAAGCTTGTTCCGTCCATAGTGCAGGACCTGAAATAGAATTGAAGGACCTTCCGTCATACCTCAAGTACGTTTTCCTTGGAGAACACAATACCTTGCCGGTGATCATTTCCAACAAGTTGACTATCGGTCAAGAAGACAAGTTGGTGAAGGTACTAAAAGAGCAAAAGACGGCCCTTGGATGGACCATTGCGGACATCAAAGGGATAAGCCCCTCAACTTGCATGCATAGGATTCTACTTGAGGACAAAGCCAAACCCTCTAGGCAACCTCAAAGGAGGTTGAACCCGCCAATGATGGATGTGGTCAAAAAAGAAGTGTTGAAGCTCCTCCAAGCGGATATGATCTTTCCTACTTCGGATAGCACTTGGGTTAGCCCAACCCAAGTAGTTCCAAAGAAGGGAGGCATTACCATGGTGGAAATTCAACATGGAGAGATGGTTCCAAGCAAAACACAAACCGGATGGAGAGTTTGCATTGACTACCGCAAGCTCAATAAGGTAACATGAAAAGACCATTTCCCATTACCTTTTATTGATCAAATGTTGGAACGTCTTGTAGGTCATCAGTATTACTATTTCCTGGATGGATATTCGGGCGAATTCCAAATAGCCATCGCACCAGAAGACCAAGAAAAGACGACGTTCACTTGCCCATTTGGCACCTTTGCATACCCCAGAATACCATTTGGACTTTGCAACGCACCCGGCACTTTCCAACGGTGCATGATAAGTATTTTCTCCGAATACATAGAAAATTTCATTGAAGTCTTCATGGATGATTTTACCGTCCATGGAGATAGTTTTGACGCATGTTTAGGACATATGAAACTTGTTCTTAAAAAATGTGTTGAAACCAATTTGGTTCTTAATTCAGAAAAATGTCATTTCATGGTCGAACAAGGAATTGTGTTTGGACATGTAATATCGTCAAAAGGGATAGAGGTAGATAAGACAAAGATTGATGTAATTCAAAATTTACCTTATCCTACTAATGTTCGGGAAATCCGATCTTTTCTTGGTCATGCAGGTTTCTACCGACGTTTCATCAAAGATTTTTCAAAGATCTCGGCACCCTTATGTGAATTGCTCAAGAAAGATGTCACCTTCATAGTAGATGAGGATTGCAAGAAAGCTTTCGACACTTTGAAGGCATGTCTTACCACCGCACCTATCATCCATTCACCGGATTGGGAGAAACCTTTTGAAATCATGTGTGACGCCAGTGACTATGCCGTTGGAGCTGTCTTAGGACAAAAAGACGGACGGGCCTCCCATGTAATCCATTATGCGTCTATGACACTCAATGGAGCGCAAAGGAATTACTCTACCACCGAGAAGGAAATGTTGGCGGTGGTTTTTGCCCTTTAGAAATTCCGGCAGTACCTACTTGGGGTAAAAGTAATTATCTTCACTGACCATGCAGCTCTTAGGTACCTCATGGAGAAGAAGGAGGCAAAGCCACGATTGATCCGATGGGTACTCCTTCTAAGTGAGTTTAACCTAGAGATAAGAGACAAAAAGGGGGCTGAGAACCTGGTGGCCGATCATTTGAGCAGACTAGTGCAAGAAGAGGAAGATACAGGAAAAGGAAGAGAGATAGCCGGAAGTTTTCCAGACGATACATTTTACACAACTCTCTATTGTGTAACCGCCCCCGCGCCTCACAAAAGCCGCCCCTGCGGCTCAGTCTAGGCGCCCCTGCGGAATTGTCGACAGAGGTTTGTCTTAAGCTTCAATCTTTTAAGCCTTGGTTTGCTGACATTGTGAACTTCATTGTCAGGAAGGAATTCCCCCCCAGACTTCACCAATGCACAACGAGAGAAGGTAAAAGCTGAAGCTCGACACTACGTTTGCGACGATCCTTACCTTTGGAAGCATTGTAGTGACCAAGTGATCCGACGTTGCATTCCGGACAATGAGGTACAATCCGTCCTAACTTTCTGTCAGTCTGAAGCATGTGGGGGGCACTTAGGGGCAAACAAAACTGCAAGAAAAGTTTTGGATGCCGGTTTCTTTTGGCCACACATTTTTCGAGACGCTTTTGCGTTTTGCAAAGTGTGCGATAGATGCCAAAAATTAGGAAATCTTTCAAGGAGACATGAAATGCCCCAATCCTCTCTTATATTTTGTGAAATATTTGATGTTTGCGGAATTGATTTCATGGGGCCATTTCCTACTTCATTCGGGAACACATATATTTTGCTTGCGGTGGACTATGTTTCCAAGTGGGTGGAAGCAAAGGCCACCAAAACTGATGATTCAAAAGTGGTTGTAGCATTTCTTAAGGAAAATATCTTTGCTAGATTTGGAATTCCGAAAGCCTTAATCAGTGATAGGGGTACCTATTTCTGCAACAAGACGATCACGGCTCTCCTTAAGAAGTACCACGTTCACCAAAGAGTATCAATAACTTATCATCCGCAAACAAACGGTCAAGTTGAGGTATCCAACCGGGAAATAAAGACCATCCTTGAAAAGACGGTTTCTCACAGAAGGAAAGATTGGAGTGCAAGGCTAAACGATGCGCTATAGGCATATCGGACAGCCTACAAAACTCCGATAGGGATGTCTCCGTTTAGGCTTGTGTTTGGGAAAGCATGCCACCTTCCGGTGGAACTAGAGCATAAAGCTTGGTGGGCGGTAAAAAAGTGCAACATGAACATAGCAGAAGTGGGAGAATTCCGGAAGCTCCAATTGCAAGAGTTGGAGGAACTGAGGCTAGATGCATATGACCATGCTACCACATACAAAGAAAAGACCAAAGTATGGCATGACCGGAACATTCTCCGGAAGGACTTCAAGGTAGGTAATAAGGTACTTCTCTTTCAGTCTCGTTTGAAACTCTTTGCAGGAAAGCTGCGTTCGAGATGGACAGGGCCGTTCATAGTAGCTGAAGTATACCCTCACGGAGCTGTGGATCTCTATGATCCCCAAACGCACAAGGTGTTCAAGGTGAAGGGACAAAGGCTAAAGCTTTACCTTGAAGGAGTCAAGAACGATCCGATTGACGAGATGGTGCTAGAGGAAACAAAGTCAGAGAAGTAGAGATCTTACGTCGAGCCAACGACGTAAAACAAAGGCGCTTCTCGGGAGGCAACCCGAAGGAATAAGAAGAGGAGCCTCTGTCAAGAAACCGCCCTTGCGGCTTTGTATCCCCGCCCCTGCAGTGACACTCATCCCCAGTGCCGCCCCCGGCGCTGGGCCTGCGCCTACGAGATGCTTGTCACCGCCCCCGCGGTGACATCCCTACGCCCCTGCGGCGGCCATCCTTGACACGCATCCTCAGCGCCGCCCCCGGCGTTGAGCCTGCGTGACCCCTCTCACTTGTCACCGCCCCCCGCGGCGACAAACTCCCGCCCCTGCGGGTTTACCCAGAAAAAAAAAAAAAGTGGATTTCGAAAATGCCTACACCTACCACACACCACTCACCAACCTTCTTCACCAAACACACGAACCCTCAAAAACCCTACTCCCTCACTCACGCTCCTACGCCCTCTTGCTCACCAACCACCTCGTCGCGCCCCTGCGCCACCTCCGACAACCAGTCCACACCCTTCCAATGCCCTTGCGCCACCTGTCACGCTCAGGATGTGTGTGATACGCAATATGTTTTAAATTTATAAACTCGTTATATTTCTCCTAACTCCTAGCGAACCCGCAGTGTACGGGACGTTTGTAGTAGGGATAGTATTCCGAGGTCGAACACAAAGACTAAGGTGAGATTGATTCGATTAGTGATTAAGTTTAGTGAAGATCTAGTTTAAGAAAAGGGAAAGAAATAAAGAAATGAAAATCTCAATGTTTTTTTTTGGTGGGTTTTTAGGTGATCAATCAAGGATCACAATTCATGCAAAATGAACAATCAACTATGCTAACAAATCAACACAAACAAACAAGCTAAACACGAGATATAGATCAAAGAGAGAAAAGCGGATTCTAGGGGTTGGAAATTCCGGTTATGGCATAGGACTCAAGCTATCAAATCATTCCTTGTATTGACTATGATGTGTTGGGAGTGAGTGTTTCTAGATTGGGATGAATCACCGGGTAGGTCTAATGGTCTACTAGTCCGTTCCTAAGGTCTCATTACCGGGTAAGTCTCTAAGAGCCTAAGGGGCGGAATTCTACACAAACCGGATTGTCACCTAGGGATCTAACCTATCCTCACCGGGTAAGTCTCGAAAGGGTTAGTCCTAAACAACTATCCTAGCACACTTAGTCCAATGGCGGCTTATGAGGCTCACCACTACCTAGAGTTTGTCATCTTTGAAATCTAAGAGTAAGAATCACCGGGTGGGTCTCTTCTAACACTTAGTTGCTAACACTAGGTTACCCTAGGATAGATTAAGCTCAACAAACACTAGGATTTCAACATTCTAACAATCTAGAACTTAGATCCATCGAATCAGGGAAACCACGGGTCGTTCTACCACTTCCACGGCCGTGGAAGGGCAAGAACTAACCGTGGACTATAGCAGTGACTTCGCTCAAGCAATGAATCATCCAAGGTCAAATCTAAGTCCATCCTATCATAGTCCTAGCCATAACCCTCCTTTCCTTACCCTAGAATCGCATCTACTTAGCCTACAACATTCATCATAATAATCGAAATCAACAAACATAAAAATCATGGCTTCCATTTGCAAGATAATGAAGAGAAAGAGATGAACAAGTGAAGCAAACAAAACCAAGATGAAAGTAAGATTAGAAAGACTCACAACCCTTCCAAAAGAAGGTTTAAACGATTCTTACAACCCTAGAAAACGATTCCGAAATCCTTCACTACAAAACCTATCAAGTGCTAGCAATGGTGTGTTCTTCTCTTCTTCTCCAATGGAGCTCTTATCCTTCCTTCAATGGTAGATTTCCTCCTTAGAGAATCTTCTTGTTGGGAGAGTTTTTGATTGGATGATTGGGGATAATGGATGGCTGCTCCAAGATGCCTTCTCTCAGCCTTGCAGGACCACTTTTATACTACAACCTTGCTAGAGAAGGCCATGAGATCGTGGCACAGCTGTCACAACCGTCTGGCAGAAACCACGGTTGGTTCCACGGCTGTGGAAGTGCCAGCAACCGTGGTTTGGTGCTTCAGCTTCGCCTTGGATCATTAAGTTATGATTTGGTGCATGGCTTGTGTTGACAAGGTTCCATGAGTCTTCCTTAGCCTCTAGCTTGCATCCTAATGAGTCCGTGGGTGTGTCATCTTGATGAACGATCCTCGGACGTATCGATTAAGCTCCTAAATCTCCCAAAATACCTACAAAGCAATGCAAAAGTCCGTGTAGACGTCTATCTCGACAAAATATGTGAATTGAGTGCAAACGTCGTGAACTAGTGCTAAACCATGCATGAATGAGTGAGAAATCTATCTAAATGACTACCTAAACCTAATTCATAAATCGTGTTATCAAAAATACCCCATACTTAAGGTTTGCTCGTCCCCGAGCAAATTCCTAACTATAGACTAAGAGATGACATGATTTATTGTTCGCTCCAAACGGTGTGTGCAAGCTTTAAATTTATAACCCTAGACTTAAGCTTCAAACAAGGATGCGAACCCGCAGTGTACGGGTCAATCGTAGTAAAAAGCAAGAAATTCCAGGGGTCGATCACAGGGACTCGGTGAAACAAAGTCAATAACGGTAAGCTTCGTGAATACTAACCATAAAGAGCAATTAACACAATCAAAGATGAATAAGAAGTCAATAAAGCAAACATGCAATTCTAGGGATTAAAGCATCTAGTTGTGGTTCCAACTCAAGATCTAAAGATAAGCGGACAAAGCTGAGATTTTTGCATGGGGAAGGTGTTACTAAAGTGGAATAGATCACCGGGTAAGTCTCACTATTCACTAATCCTAAACCGTAACTCCTATTACCGAGTAAGTCTCAAGGAATCAAGATAAAGAACTATGACCTCAAACTAACACACCATCTAAGGGAATAGAATCAACCTTTACCGGGTAAGTCTCAGGCTAACTCACAAAGATGGGATGGAAGCACACTCAAACCCCAATAAAGGATAAACCTTTATTACCTACACTTATGATCGTTGGTACACAAACTAAGGAATTACCGGGTAAGTCTCATCCTAAGCTTGCATTGAACCAGAAAGGTGTAATAAGAATAGGATTTAGCAAACTCTAACACTTAACTTTCTGTTTAGAATCGGATAAGTCACCTCGGTGAGAAGAATTCCACCCCGGCCGAGATGTTCATCGACTGAACGAGATGCTTAGGGTTAAGGTTAAAGACTCGAACTTTCAGGATCCTACTGGAATCTAAGATTATTCTATCATTGTTTTTCCCACAACCTTCAGCCAATCACCCTAGAATCACACAAGGAAATTAGCCACTCATCATCATTATGAAAGTATTAAATATATTGGAAGAAGGTGAATATTTGAACAAGAAGAATTTAATGAAAAAGACTTCAATAACTGAATCAAATATCACAACAAAAGCGTTCCTTGGATAGCAATCCAACAAGACAAGACAACAAGTGAGGGAATTAAAGACAATCTTACAAAAACCCTCCAAAAAGCTATAAAAGCTATAGACTTCAATCTTCCTTCAACCTTCAAAAAGGTTCTTCGAATCTCTCCAATTGGAGTATGCTGCTGCTGCGTATGCTGGATAAGCGAGATCTCCTCGTAAGCAAGATGTTAGATTTGTGGAAATCCAACCCTTTTTATAGGAAAATAACCCTCCAAAGATAATAAATCTTAGAAAGATATTTTCCTATAAATATAGGTAAAATATATGATTCTGCATATCTCCTTCCTTCTAGGAGCCAAGCCCAAAAATATAAGATTACTTTCCAAATTTAAAAGATCTCAGCCAAGAATAAAATATTCTCGCCGCGTCCTAGGTGTTCGCCTCGGTCGAGTCGGCGTCTCTGGATCACCTCGGTCGAGATGAATCTCTGGTCAACCGAGGTGAGTCACAACAGAATGTGAAATCTCTCGAATCTGCTCCAAAGTAAATCTTTAATCCATGGCTATGCTCCCTGGATGTAGCTCCAAATGACTCATGACTCCTTTTGCTCCTTTTTGATGCAAAACGTGCCATTTTACCTACGATTACAACAAAACTAGGTGTAGACCTCGATTCTCGCAAAGGTAGATGAAATGGTAGTAAACTCACATAATACACATACAAACATGCAGATTATGAAAGATAAAACGTCCAAACAAACCCCAAAATATAGACTATAATTCATGCTATCAAAATACCCCATACTTAGCCCTTGCTTGTCCTCAAGCAAGTTCCTCATATAAAAGACAAGATAGAATGGATTATAAGTCATGAAAATCAATGAAAAAGTCTTTCAAAAACATTTTATGGTGTGCAACTATCATAGATCACTCTAAGAGAATACTTCATGGAATTTTAAAAACTCAATATGCTCAAAACATTTTACAAATATAGGAAAGTTGTTCATCTTTGCATAAAATCATAGAATGCATAATAAATCATAATTATCAAAATTAATCATGTATAATCCGATTTAAACCACTAAGTCAATCAATAAGCTCAAGGTCTCAAGGGCTTCCCAAAAGAAAGGTCAAGAAACGTGTAGGGTAGGATGTATATAGGGAATGTGGTGCTAGAATCCGGGAAAAGGATGAACTTCACTTTCACTTTGACTTGCAACATCTTCCACCAATAAGCTTTGCTTATTTCACACTTTTTCTTTTTACTTTACTTTTTGGGATGCATGGACAGAGGTGCACAATAACCGAAGCCTAGGAAATCTGCAATCATCAATTTCTCGAGATGCATCAAACCCTTGATGCACATACCATGACCCGTTAGGAATATCGCTCAATCCGACTTTGGCAAGACACAAACACCCAACTATGTGAATGGTGCCGAGTTACTCATCTTCATGATTGACTTCCCCAAACCTATTATTGCTTTCTAACACTTTCACTTCCAGCCACTTCTCAACTTTAACTCCACTTGCTTTCACCACTTCGCTTGCTTCCAAATTCCCGGATAGGTAAAGGGAGGCAAAATGTATATGAGGGGCTAAGCATGATCAAGAAGAAGAAGAAGAAGAGAATGAATTGTCTTGGTCTTTCCAAGAAGAAAGTGAGAGAACTTAACCTGCGGTGTCAACCTTCAAATTCAACATAATTTGGATAAAAACAAAGTATTAAACATGTCAATAATTTCAAACAAAGCATTTAGCAACTTAAACATATTATAAAACCTTTCAAACACATAAAGATTTTAAAACCAGTCAGTAAACAAAATCTTCACTGAGATCATATCTAGATAAGTAGCACAAAATCGTTTTCGAAAACTTTCTGTTACCCACCTCGGTCGAGATGTTCTTGGTTCAACCGAGGTGAAACGCCTCGTTTGGCCAAGAATGACTCGGTCGAGGTCAAAAAAATTTTTTTTAAACCAATTTTTTTTTAGTTTCGACGTTTTTCTCAATCAAATAACCTGTAGGTATGCATGTAATATCAGATAATCATATAAATGCAGAAGTGAAGCATAAATAAAATATCCGATAAAAGGGAATGTGCGTCATACATCAAAGTAGTCAAATAAGTACATCAAAGTCGTCATATAAATACAAACACCCCATACTTGGGACACACTGTCCCAGTGGGTCAATATAAGTCTAGAAATAAGAGTACTCACCGGATAAATAGCTGAACTGCATAAAAATATAATAAGAAGATCCTGCAGCTCCTCAATAGTCTCGATCCGGTGGTGGTGGTGGTGGCACATATGGTTACTGTGTCAGGTCGAACGGGTAACCCATGACACGCTCGAACTGAAGCTGGGCCATGATGTGCTGATAGTGCTGCCGCTCCTGCATCTCGCGGATATCCAGCGATAATGCAGCATACGAGTCAATAACCTGATCCGTCAGGTCATCGATCCGTCTATGGGCAGCTCGATCTCTCACTCCGCGCCTCCTGCGTCTAGCAGGTCTGACCGGAGAAGTCTCAGTTGGTGCAGGCTCAGTCTCGTCGTCATCATCTAGATCTGTGATCGGCGGTGCGCTCGTACCTGCAGTATCCGTCCCTGTATCCATCGGGACTCCACCATCTCTCTCGTCTACTGTCTCCTCATCATCGTCATCCTCCTCCTCATCCTCAGCTGGGGCAGCTGCTGCCTCCCTATGATCCTCCATCAGTGGAGCCCAAGCTGTCTGCCAGTAATGTGGATCGAAAACTGTGAACTGTGCAGACCAGCGGATCCCCTGTGGTGCAGTCCGCTCCCACGGCATAGCAACATATGGAGTGGTCAAACCGCGGGGAACCAAAATCCTCCGTGTGATCATCTCCTGAAGTCCAAGCGGCTTCGGAGCCGCCGCCATCGTACAAACACTGAGGTCCATCCCGTGATAAGCAGCTATGTGGGTGACTAGACCTCCACAGCAAATGTCTCCCTTTGCCTTGGCCTTGATCCTGTGCAGGTCCTCTGCCAAGATCAAGCCAAAGTCTAGGAAACCCCCCGTGACCATACAGTAAAGGCTGAAGAGCTCGCCTTGTCGGATCTTCTGGGGCGTCTCAGTACGCGCCATAAGTGTCTCGCTGAATATCCTATGGGCTAATCTAAAGGCTGGGTGGAAGATGACCTTCTCCCTGGAATCTCCAGGACGCCATCTATCTGCATGCTCAGTAATATGGGCAATCTGCCCCCAGAACTCCCTAGCTACAGATCGGGAGGGAAAGTCGGTGGCGGTGGGCTCAGAAAAGCCGAAAATCTCTCTCCAAACCTCTAAGGGAACTATGAAGTTCCGGTTCATCAACCAGTACTTCACAAACTGGTCTGTGGGGAGGTAGGAGAAGGAGCTAACGAACTCTAAGGTCGGCTCCAAGTAGGCTGGGGCTCGGATCTCAGTAAACTGATCCAGCCCAACAGTGGCAATCATCCTCCTAAGGTCTCCATCTAACCCTAGGCAATCGAAGGCTGACACGTCCAGAAAATGTGGTGCAATAATTGGACGGCTAGCTATGCGCTCATAATCTACCCGGCGTCTCTCGTGGATCACCGGGCGGTAAGGTCGGGAAGAAGAAGAAGAAGGAGGGGAAGGTGAGGATCTATCTCTGAGGGCTAGGCGACGATCGGAACTCATTTTCTCTCAAACACTGTCAGATCACCTCGGTCGCTGACAATCCTCAAGAATCACCTCGGTCGAGATGCAGTTCGACTGGACCGAGGCGCAACAGTTTACGATTCCAATCTCAGAAATTCAGTTCTTTTCCCCCAAAAATCACTACAATTGCTTCCTATGGGGTACTTAAGCCTTTTCTCAGCAGAATCAAGGGCAACCAAAGCCCAAATCGAAGCGAATGAACGAGTTAGGGTTTCGACTGTTTTTACCTCGTTTCGGTCGATTCGTTCGATTTCTTCGCAGATCTGTTGTTGCAATAGGATCCTCTACCCTTCAATCGCAGTTTGGAAGTGGAAATCTTCGAAAACGAGCAAAAACTGAGGAGGCGAGGTGATGAAGGCGCCGCGGTCGAGTTGAATAAGGTAAAAAGTGAAAAAATAAATGTTTCCCCTTTTTGTACTGTTCCTGGAACTGCTGTCACCTCGGTCGAGATGGTCTCGACTGGACCGAGGTGGTACGGACCGAGGTGGTTCTGCAAAAACCCTAGTCGCCTCGGTTGCTCAAGAATCAACTCGGTCGAGGTGCTCTGACAGTAACCGAGGTGCTTCTGTCTTCTCAAAATCTCGAACTTCTGTCCTTCCAGTTATGCTCCTTCCTTAGATATTCCCTATTGTCTGTCCAGAACGTCAAAAACAAAGCAAAGCAAAGCAAAAACAAAAACTATCTAAACTAGACTAGAAAACGGGAAAAGAAAGCAATACCTTGGGTTGCCTCCCAAGAAGCGCTTGATTTAAGGTCGCTAGCTGGACCATGATGTATCTCAAACGTGATGGGAGGTGCCCTCACCCCATACTTCACCTCCATCGTGGGGTGAAGTAAGTAAATCCATCAAACGTTCCAACAAGTGTAAGTGCTCATCGGGGAATGAATCGTCTATGGGTGGGTCATCCGTCTCGCGGGAAGATTCCGGTAGCCGGCTGAGGTGATCCGCAACTGAGTTCTCGGATCCCTTCTTATCGCGGATCTCTAGGTCAAACTCTTGAAGCAAGAGAATCCATCGAATAAGACGCGGCTTGGCATCTTTCTTAGCCAACAAGTAACGAATGGCTGCATGGTCGGTGTAGACAATGACTTTCGCCCCCACTAGATAGGAACGAAACTTCTCGAAAGCATATACAACCGCCAATAACTCCTTCTCGGTGGTAGCGTAGTTGCGTTGTGCTTCATCTAGCGTCTTGCTAGCATAATAAATGGCGGTAGTCCGTCCATCCTTCTTCTGTCCAAGCACCGCTCCTACGGCTACATCACTAGCGTCACACATGACCTCAAAGGGCAAGGTCCAATCAGGAGGTTGGATAATGGGAGCGGAGATCAACGCTTCCTTAATCCTGTAAAAAGCATCAAGACACTCCTGCGAAAACTCAAAAACAACATCTTTATTCAAGAGGTTAGTTAGAGGTTTAGAAATCTTAGAGAAGTCCTTGATGAATCTCTTGTAGAAACCTGCATGCCCGAGAAAACTCCTCACACCTTTAACAGAACAAGGAGGAGGGAGTTTCTCAATAGTCTCGATCTTAGCTCGATCGACCTCAATACCTCGATTAGAAACGAGGTGTCCTAGCACAATGCCTTCATTAACCATAAAATGACACTTCTCCCAATTCAAGACGAGATTAGTGTCTTCACATCTTTTAAGCACTAGCGAAAGGTTAGATAGGCAATTATCAAAAGAGGAACCATATACACAAAAATCATCCATGAATACCTCCATGATCTCCTCTATGTATTCGGAAAAGATAGCCATCATGCATCGCTGGAAGGTAGCGGGTGCATTGCACAATCCAAATGGCATCCTCCGATAGGCAAACGTCCCCCAAGGACAAGTAAAAGTGGTCTTCTCCTGATCATCCGGATGGATAGGAATCTGGAAGAATCCACTATAGCCGTCCAAGTAGCAAAAGTGTGAATGCTGGGCCAACCGTTCGAGCATTTGATCGATGAAGGGAAGTGGAAAATGATCCTTCCGAGTCGCCGTGTTCAGCTTCCTATAATCGATGCAAACCCTCCAGCCCGTAACGGTCCTCGTTGGGATCAACTCGTTGTTCTTATTCGTCACAACGGTCATCCCTCCTTTCTTTGGAACGACATGCACCGGGCTAACCCACTTGCTGTCCGAGATAGGATAAATAATACCTGCATCCAACAACTTAAGAACTTCCTTCTTCACAACCTCTTTCATGATCGGATTTAACCGTCTTTGAGGTTCCCGTGAAGTCTTATGATTATCTTCCATTAGAATTCTATGCATGCAGAAAGAAGGCTTAATGCCAATAAGATCGTCCGTGGTATAACCTATAGCTTTTCGATTCTTTCTCAGGACATGCATTAATTTAGACAATTCAGATTCGGAAAGGGAAGCGCTAACAATAACGGGATAAGTAGAGTCCGGTCCAAGAAAGACATACCTCAAGTGACTAGGGAGTTGTTTAAGCTCCACAACTGGGGGTGCTTTCTGAGAGGGATCCTTGCTTCCTCCTTCCAGTAGAGTAGTATCAGGAACTGGACTTGATGAAGTCTCAGTTAGAATCGTCTCGCCATCGATCTCGGTCGAGGCGCAGAGGCGTTGACCGAGATGTTCTTCAGTCGCCTCGCTCAGTCCAGAAAGTTCCTCGGTCGAGGTACTGCTACTAGAACCGAAACCGGAGATCTCTGTCTCCTAGATTAGCTTCTCAGTTTTAGCTCCTGGATCCTCTTCCAGTGCCTTCAAGCTCCGTATATCTGCATCACAAGAAGCATCTATACCTTCCTCCATTAAACTGAAGCTTATAACTCTTTCGAGTGGATCGTTAATAAGGATAGAGCTCACCAATTCTCTTGATTCTTCTTCATCGTAGATGTTGAAGATATCATCAGTTAGCTGCTCCCCTTTCATGGCTGCAAGTAGTGCGAACTCCACCTCATCGCCACCAACGTTGAATTTCAACTTGGCGTTCTTGCAATCCACGTTGCAACCCGAAGTTGCTAGGAATGGCCTCCCGAGAATAATAGGAACAGGATAATCTGCGGGAATGTCAAGTACAACAAAATCTATAGGTAGATAGAAGTTACCTAACTTGACCGGAACGTCCTCCAAGATGCCCACGGGATGGGTAATGGAGCGATCCGCCATATAAAGTCGAATCTTGACCGGCTTGGGCTCTCCAAGACCGATCTTTACGCATAGTTCCAGCGGGATGATGCTCACGCTGGCTCCTAGATCAAAAAGGGCTTCACAAGTGACATCCCCAACTTGAATGGGAATGCAAAATGAGCCGGGATCTCTCAACTTAGGAGGCATCTTCTCCTTCATGATTTGTATGAGCTCCGAAGATTTAGATGTCATCCTAACTTCACCAACATCCTCCAGCTTCCTCTTCCTTGATAAGATTTCTTTTAAGAACTTCCCATAGGCGGGCATACCTAAAATAGCATCAAGGAAAGGAATATTAATATGTAGCTTATTCATCAAGTCAAGAAACTTACCAAAGTGCTTGTCTAGATGTGCTCTGGCTCTGGACTGTGGGAATGGAAGTGGTGGTTTGTATGCAGGAGGTGGAATATAAGTTTCAGTCGTCCCTCCTGCTTTCTGTTGCTCCACCTCGGTTGGCATCTCGGTCGAGGTGTTCTTCGACTGGATCTGGACCGAGGTGGTCTGCGTCGAACGAGGTACCGGATCTGCAGTTTTAAGTCCACTCCTCGTCGTTATGGCCATGCACTGGCCCTTGGGGTTGCTTTCCGTCTTTGCTGGAAGCTTCCCTGGATCTCTTGGCGCTTCATTCGCCCTACTAGCAAGTTGTTGTTCGAAGGACTTTTGGGACCTCGAAAATGAAGTCATAGAATTCTCCATAGCGCTAAGCTTGATCAAGATAGCCTCCAGAACTGCGTCTTTCTTTTCCGGCTGAGACGAACTTGATCCTTGCCCTTGGCTCTTTAATGGAGTAGAAGAAGAAGAAGGGGAAGAGAGGAAAGGGTTAGAGGAATTATTAGAGTTGGAGTTAGAATAATTGTTACCCGGATTCTGGTTGCTTTGATTGTTCGTCCTCCAATTGTTGCTATTTGACCCTCTATTGTTGTTGTTGTTGTAGTTGTTGTTTTGGGGACCGTTGTTGTTGTTACGGTACCCGTTGTTGTTGTTACGGTACCCGTTGTTGTTGTAGTTCCTTTGCCCTTGCTCTTCCTTCTTGGTTTGTGCAACCAAGAGTTCCTTCAATTGCTTCATGTCATTCTTCAAAGACGTGAGTTGATCGTTGTTGGATTGAGTCTCTTGAAAGTTGACTCTTTTAACTCCACCTTCAGCTCCTTGGTGGGTGTATTTCTCCATGTGCAAGGCTTGCTTCTCAATGAAGTCCCAAGCCTCATCAATCGCCATGTCCATGAAGGTACCAGCGGAGAGTAGTTGGAGATTGAACTGGGTGTTTCCGTCCAGTCCTTTGAAGTAGATTTCCAACAACTCGATCTTTGGAATCCCATGATGTGGGCAATCCAAAAGGATATCCTTGAACCGCTCCCAAGATTTGGACAAGCTCTCCTTGTCCTTCATAATGAAAGCATTGATCTTCCCTCTCATTTCAGCGGTCTTTGAGGGGGGAAAGAATTTGGTCAAGAATTCCGTAGTCATCTCCTCCCATGTGTTAATTTTACCTGGAGGAAGAGATTGATACCAAGTAAGAGCTCTATCTTTTAAAGAAAAGTAAAAAGGTCTTAGCTTGTAATAGTTATTTTCAATTCTGGAAGGTCGCAAGGTTTCCATCAAGATCTCGTAGTTTTGAAGATGTTGATGTGGCGACTCCTTCTCTAGCCCTCCGAATTGGCATTGGCGAATCATGGATAGAACTTGCGGTCAAAGTTCGTAGTCATGGTCCGCTGGATCTCCTAGGTTCACTCCTGGACGCCTCAGTTGTTGATTAGGGTTCATCCTTTGACCTAGGGTTTGTGGGATTCCTGCAAGAAGAACATCTCGGATTGGCCTCCAAGGTGGAAGTACATCGGCCGGGGCGTCAGGTACTGGAACCTGCCTCGGTCGAGGGTCAGCTACTGGATCCTGCATCGGTCGAGGATCAACAGGGGGATCTTCCCTCGGTCGAAGTAGAATCTGGTTTCGTATGACTGCTATCTCCGCTTCGATTGCTGCAGTCTTGGTGCGATTCTCTTCTTTCTCTTGCCTTAGTTCTTCCTTGCTGAGGCGTAGCAGCTCTAGCGCCTCTTTCAATTCGGCCGCAAGATCGCGGTCGTCTTGTTGGGCCATCTTCGCTTCTCTTAAACGTCGCTTGTACGTCTTTTCCGGTTCGGGATCGTAAGGAACGATTTCCTTCCCAGTGCGGGTTCTTCGCATATACCTAAGAAAGAACCTGCAAAAGTCACTCAAGTAGAGTGGTTAGATGACACGGGGGCAAGCGCCCCAAGAGCAAACCGTACCGGCTCGGTCTAGACCAAGTCCCCTGCAACGGTGCCAAAAACTTGTTCGCTCCAAACGGTGTGTGCAAGCTTTAAATTTATAACCCTAGACTTAAGCTTCAAACAAGGATGCGAACCCGCAGTGTACGGGTCAATCATAGTAAAAAGCAAGAAATTCCAGGGGTCGATCACAGGGACTCGGTGAAACAAAGTCAATAACGGTAAGCTTCGTGAATACTAACCACAAAGAGCAACTAACACAATCAAAGATGAATAAGAAGTCAATAAAGCAAACATGCAATTCTAGGGATTGAAGCATCTAGTTGTGGTTCCAACTCAAGATCTAAAGATAAGCGGACAAAGCTGAGATTTTTGCATGGGGAAGGTGTTACTAAAGTGGAATAGATCACCGGGTAAGTCTCACTATTCACTAATCCTAAACCGTAACTCCTATTACCGAGTAAGTCTCAAGGAATCAAGATAAAGAACTATGACCTCAAACTAACACACCATCTAAGGGAATAGAATCAACCTTTACCGGGTAAGTCTCAGGCTAACTCACAAAGATGGGATGGAAGCACACTCAAACCCCAATAAAGGATAAACCTTTATTACCTACACTTATGATCGTTGGTACACAAACTAAGGAATTACCGGGTAAGTCTCATCCTAAGCTTGCATTGAACCAGAAAGGTGTAATAAGAATAGGATTTAGCAAACTCTAACACTTAACTTTCTGTTTAGAATCGGATAAGTCACCTCGGTCAGAAGAATTCCACCCCGGCCGAGATGTTCATCGACTGAACGAGATGCTTAGGGTTAAGGTTAAAGACTCGAACTTTCAGGATCCTACTGGAATCTAAGATTATTCTATCATTGTTTTTCCCACAACCTTCAGCCAATCACCCTAAAATCACACAAGGAAATTAGCCACTCATCATCATTATGAAAGTATTAAATATATGGGAAGAAGGTGAATATTGAACAAGAAGAATTTAATGAAAAAGACTTCAATAACTGAATCAAATATCACAACAAAAGCGTTCCTTGGATAGCAATCCAACAAGACAAGACAACAAGTGAGGGAATTAAAGACAATCTTACAAAAACCCTCCAAAAAGCTATAAAAGCTATAAAAGCTATAGACTTCAATCTTCCTTCAACCTTCAAAAAGGTTCTTCGAATCTCTCCAATTGGAGTATGCTGCTGCTGCGTATGCTGGATAAGCGAGATCTCCTCGTAAGCAAGATGTTAGATTTGTGGAAATCCAACCCTTTTTATAGGAAAATAACCCTCCAAAGATAATAAATCTTAGAAAGATATTTTCCCATAAATATAGGTAAAATATATGATTCTGCATATCTCCTTCCTTCTAGGAGCCAAGCCCAAAAATATAAGATTACTTTCCAAATTTAAAAGATCTCAGCCAAGAATAAAATATTCTCGCCGCGTCCTAGGTGTTCGCCTCGGTCGAGTCGGCGTCTCTGGATCACCTCGGTCGAGATGAATCTCTGGTCAACCGAGGTGAGTCACAACAGAATGTGAAATCTCTCGAATCTGCTCCAAAGTAAATCTTTAATCCATGGCTATGCTCCCTGGATGTAGCTCCAAATGACTCATGACTCCTTTTGCTCCTTTTTGATGCAAAACGTGCCATTTTACCTACGATTACAACAAAACTAGGTGTAGACCTCGATTCTCGCAAAGGTAGATGAAATGGTAGTAAACTCACATAATACACATACAAACATGCAGATTATGAAAGATAAAACGTCCAAATAAACCCCAAAATATAGACTATAATTCATGCTATCATTTATGTATGCAGAAAAATGGCAAAATCTTTTTGGGTTTGTACTTCTAATATTGGATCACCTTCATAGTCATGTTTCATGGGAATGGACAAGCAATCATGTATCAAATAAATGAAGGCACGGAAAGACAATTATACTTAACTCGAAAGCATGCATGAAATGTAAAAATGAAGAAGTCAAGATGATCAAGAGCATATCCAATCTAGATTACTAAGTCTTACAAACATGCAAATAGGTCATAAGGTCTTGTGAGATAAAAGGCCAAGAAACCTTGTGATTAGGTGGGGATTTTTCTAGGTTATGTGATGCTAATCCGGGAATGGAACTAACTCCACAATTTTGTCCTCGATCAACTTCCCACAAGTGGATATTTTCTCCATCTTTTTTTTTTCTTTTTCATTTTCTTTCACTTATTTTTGAGACAATGGCATTGGTGTACAAAAGCCGAAACCTTGGTGATTAGCCATCCTCGGGCTTTTTCTATTTTTCGAGGTGCATCCACACCGGGCACACATACCAAAGCTCATTAGGACTATTGGTTTATTTGACTTTGGCAAGGCACAATCACCCGATTATGTGAATGGTGCCGAGTTACTCGTCATTTAAACCAACGTCCCCAAACCTATATTTTTGTCTGCACTCTCACAACAATTTCAGCATTTTATTCATGACATTCTTTCATCAACATCTTCACCCCACACTTGCTTTTCACACACATCAACACACTAACATGCTCCTATTCCCGGATGGGTCAAAAGAGGTCAAATTTATATCAATTGAGGTGCTTAAACATCATGATCAAGATGAGAAGTAGAGAAAGATGAATTGCCTCATTCATTCCTAGATGGTGTGCAAGAACTAGCATGTAATTTCGACTTTCAATACTCAATCCATTCTAGGCAAACATCATGATCACAAATCATTCATGGGATTCAAAAGAAGTACTTCAAGTCCACATATGCATTCATCAATTTAACATATAAGGCCATCCATAGCCAATCCACAAGACAAGATTCATCATTAGAGTCATATCCAAGCCTAGAAAGCACAAATTTTTTTTAAATTTTCTGATTTTTTGGGTTTTTTCGAAATGAATATATATAATGCAAGACATGTGATAATATTAAACTTATCCTAGATGCTAATCATGCAAAAGATCATGCAAACCCCACCCCATACTTAGAAACACATTGTCCCCAATGTGGTAATGAAGTAAGGAAGAGTGAAAGAGGGTTCTCACAATATAAAAATGGTTTGCTATGGTATTTGGGGTTTCTCAATTGGATTGATGATGAATGATCCTATCAACAATGGTAGAGAGCTCTAAGTGTTCATCAAAGCGTCGGGACCCGCGCTAGGCACCGCTAGCCGTCCAAGTTCCGCGTCCGCTCCACCCAAAATTGATGAGGGGTTCATCATTATCATTCACATGCCATACAAGGCTTCCAATGCTACCAAGATTCTAGCACACACACAAAGCACACCAAACACACAAAAATAGAAAAATCAAAAACAAAAACAAAACGAAAAGGAAAAACGTTACCAATGGGTTGCCTCCCATCAAGCGCTTCTTTAAGGTCATTAGCTTGACCAAACTTGGGGGCGTCTCATTCTAGGTGAAGTGGGGAAATCATATCCACCGGAGCTCCCGGGATATACTTCTTCAACCGGTGCCCATTCACCTTGAAATCTCCACAATGCTCCCCTCCTATCTCAATAGCTCCATGGGGGAAGATCTTCTTCACCACATATGGCCCGATCCATCTTGATCTTAGCTTTCCGGGGAAGAGCCACAGCCTTGATTTGAAGAGAAGGACAAGGTCGCCTTCACTCAACTCCTTCGGGATGAGGCGCTTGTCATGCCACCGTTTGGTTCTCTCCTTGTAGATCCGGGCATTCTCATAGGCATCCAACCGGATCTCCTCAAGAGCGTTCATATCAAGCAACCTCTTCTCTCCCGCCTCCTTGAGGTCAAAATTTAGCCACTTAACGGCCCAGTAAGCTCTATGCTCCATCTCTACCGGAAGGTGGCAAGACTTGCCATAGACTAACTTGTAGGGAGTGGTGCCAATTGGTGTCTTGAAAGCGGTTCTATATGCCCACAAGGCATCATCGAGCTTCATAGCCCAATCCTTTCTTGTCCTAGAGACCGTCTTTTCAAGAATTCCTTTTATTTCCCGGTTGGAGATCTCCACTTGGCCACTAGTTTGGGGATGGTAAGGTGTTGCCACCTTATGAGTCACCCCATACTTAGCCAAAAGTGCCCCAAAGTTCCTATTAGTGAAATGCTTCCCTCCATCACTTATGATCACCCTTGGTGTTTCAAACCTAGGGAAGATCACTCGGTTGAAGAACCGTACCACCACCTTGGCATCATTTGTAGGAGAGGCAATTGCCTCCACCCATCTCGAAACATAATCAACCGCCAATAGGATGTAGAGGTTGCCACATGAAGAAGGGAATGGTCCCATGAAGTCCACACCCCACACATCAAATATCTTCACTTCTTGTATGTTGTTCAAGGGCGTCTCATTCCTCCTTGAGATGTTGCCCGTCCTTTGGCAAGCATCACAAGCTACCACAAAGCTTTGAACATCCTTGAACAAACTTGGCAAAAAGAAGCCCGATTGCAACACCTTTGCACATGTCTTGTGGGAGCTAGCATGCCCTCCACATGGCAAGGAATGACAATGGCGGATCACACTCTCCACCTCATCCTCCGGAATGCATCTTTTAAACACTCCATTCGGCCCTCTTTTGAACAAAAGTGGTTCACTCCAATAGTAGTGCCTCACATCTTTGAAGAACTTCTTCCTTTGGGCATATGTCAATCTGGGAGGCACTTCCTCACACACAAGATAGTTCACAATGTCGGCATACCATGGCTCACTTCCTCTAGATACTTGGAGCAAGCACTCCTCCACCATTTGCAATTGCTCATCCCGGAATGAGTCATCAATTGGGATGTCATCTCTCTCAAGCTCCAATGGTGGGAGTCTACTAAGGTGATCCGCCACAGAGTTCTCGGACCTCTTCTTGTCCCGGATTTCCAAATCAAATTCTTGAAGAAGAAGGATCCACCGAATCAACCTAGGCTTGGCATCCTTCTTGGTAAGTAGATAACGGATCGCAGCATGATCCGTATACACAATGACCTTCGCTCCAACAAGATATGAGCGGAACTTCTCAAATGCATACACAACCGCTAGTAACTCCTTCTCGGTGGTAGCATAATTGAGTTGGGCATCATCTAGCGTCTTGCTAGCATAATAAATGGCATGTGTGCGCCCATCTTTCCTTTGCCCCAAAACAGCCCCAACGGCTACATCACTTGCATCGCACATGATCTCAAACGGTAAACTCCAATCCGGAGGTTGCATGATAGGTGCGGAGATCAAGGCGTTCTTCAACCTACAAAAAGCCTCAAGGCAATCCCTGGAGAAAACAAACTCAACATCTTTCATTAGTAGGTTAGTAAGAGGCTTAGAAATTTTAGAGAAGTCTTTAATAAACCTTTGGTAAAAACCGGCATGCCCTAAGAAACTCCTTACCCCCTTCACCGAGGTAGGTGGTGGCAACTTCTCTATCGTTTCAATCTTGGCCCTATCAACCTCAATGCCACGGTTAGACACCAAGTGTCCTAACACAATACCTTCACTTACCATGAAGTGGCATTTTTCCCAATTCAAGACAAGGTTTGTCTCCTCACATCTCTTAAGTACTAATGACAAGTTAGCGAAGCAATTATCAAAGGAAGAACCATAAACAGAGAAGTCATCCATAAACACTTCCATGATGTTTTCAATGTACTCCGAAAAGATAGTCATCATACACCTTTGGAAGGTGGCGGGTGCATTACACAACCCAAATGGTATTCTCCTATATGCAAAAGTACCCCATGGACATGTAAATGTGGTTTTCTCTTGGTCATCGGGGTGGATAGGGATTTGGAAGAATCCACTATAGCCATCTAAGTAGCAAAAATGAGAATGTTGAGCTAACCTCTCTAGCATTTGGTCAATGAAGGGAAGAGGGAAGTGATCTTTCCTAGAGGTCATGTTCAATTTCCTATAGTCAATACACATCCTCCATCCCGTAACCGTCCTAGTTGGGATTAGTTCATTGTTCTCATTAGTCACTACGGTCATCCCACCCTTCTTAGGAACTACATGAACGGGACTAACCCACTTACTATCCGAAATAGGGTAGATAATTCCCGCATCTAGCAACTTAATGATCTCTTTCTTGACTACATCTTTTATTATAGGATTCAATCTTCTTTGATGTTCAATAGAGGGTTTATGATTATCTTCCATCAATATCTTATGCATGCACAAAGAGGGCTTAATGCCAACAAGGTCATCAATGGTATAGCCAATGGCTTTCCTATGCAATCTTAACTCATGCAACAACTTAGCAAGTTCATCATCATTCAAACATGCATTCACAATCACCGGATATGTAGAATTGTCACCAAGAAAAGCATACTTTAAATGATAGGGGAGGGGTTTGAGTTCAAGTTTAGGAGGACCTTTATCGAGTGGAGACGATCCAAATAATGTTGGTTGAGATGAATCCAAAGCAAATGAAGACCCTTCAAGGCTCCTTGAATCTTGATCATCAATGAGGGCTGCTTCTGGGGGAACCACGGTTGGATCCACGGTTCTTGGCACATCCACGGCCGTGGAAGTTGCCAAGCTTGCTCGTTGGAGCTTTCCAGAGAGTTCTACGGCCGTGAAACACACTCCACGCCCGTGGTTCCTACAGGTGCTCAGCATGCTTTCGTGAACCTCAAATTCAGCTCTTGTCTCCTTTTCTAATGCTTCTAAGGCCTTGATTTCTTCATTGCAAGCCTCCTCAACACCTTCCTCCATCAAGCTTAAGGTAAGAACCTTCTCCAAGTGGTCCTTGATCAAGATCGAGCTCACAACTTCTCTAGACTCCTCTTGCTCGACTATGTTGAATACATCCTCATCAAGAGTTGGCCCTTTCATCATTGTGGACAGTTTGAACTTGATGTTCTCTTCTCCAATGTTGAAGGAGAGAGTCCCATTCTTGCAATCCACTAGGCATCCGGAAGTGGCTAGGAAAAGTCTTCCCAAGATGATGGGAACCGGATAGTCCGCCGGAATATCCAAGACAACAAAATCAATCGGCACATAGAACCTTCCTAGTTGCACCGGAATGTCTTCTAAGATCCCAACCGGGTGAGTGATTGAACGGTCCGCCATGTAGAGGGTCATCTTGACCGGTTTTGGCTCTCCTAGCCCAACCTTGTTGCAAAGTGCAAGCGGTATGATGCTTACACTTGCCCCAAGATCGCAAAGGGCTTCATACTTCACTTCTCCCACTCCAATTGGGACACAAAAGGAACCCGGATCTCTTAGTTTAGGAGGCATTTCCTCCTTCATCGTTTGGATCAATTCCGAGGACCTCTTTGTCATTCTTATTTCCCCATACTCCTCCAACTTCCTTTTGTTGGAGAGTATCTCCTTCAAGAACTTGCCATATGCCGGCATACCTAAAATAGCATCCATGAACGGAATGTTAATATGCAATTTAGACATAAGTTCAAGGAATTTACCAAAGTGATTGTCCAAGCGAGCTCTTGCTCGTGATTGTGGGAACGGTAGTGGTGGCTTGTATGGAGGCGGTGCCACATATGTTGGCTCAACATCTTTGCTCTTGCCTCCATCTTCTTGCAACATCTCTTCTTCTACCACTACTTGCTTTCCCTTAGCATTTTCCTTGGGCGAAGGATCCTTCATACTCAACCCACTCCTCATTGTAATGGCCAACACTTGGCCTCTTGGGTTGTCTTCGGTTCTCCCGGGAAGCTTTCCCGGGTCTCTATGTGCTTCACCCGCCTTTTGGAACACTTGTGCTTCCAACACCTTTTGAGCTTTAGAAATGGAAGTCACCGTGCTCTCAAGACCACTCAACCTTCCAAGCAATTACTCAAACATCATTTCGGTTCTATCCTTTGGAGGTTGAGTAAATCCGGGTGGAGGTTCTTGTGAAGCTTTTGGTGGTGGAGCTGCGCTTGTGGAAGCGGGAGGGTTCAAGGCTCCATCCGGGTTAGAATAGGAAAACCCGGGATGGTTATAGTTGGGCCGGTAATTGTTGAATTGCCGGTTGTTGTTGAAGTTCCTTGGGCCTTGATAGTTGTTGTAATTGCCCCTTCCCATGTAGTTCACATCCTCCTCCTTGGAAGACAAGTTTGCTTGCGCTTGCACTTGAGGGGTTGCTTGATTCTTCAAAGTTGTAGCACACAACTCCCTCAAAGACTTTAGCTCGTTGTTGATGGCGTCAAGCTTGAAATTGCTCATGGTGACTTCACTCACCTCATATGCTCCCGCCTTTCTCCCTTCACTCTTTCTATGGGAGTACTTCTCAATCACTAGAGCTTGCTTCTCTACAAACTCCCAAGCCTCATCCACATGTTTCTCCATGAAAGTCCCACCGGAAAGAGATTGGAGCTTGAATTGGCTATCTTCATCAAGTCCTTTGAAGTAGATTTCCAATAGCTCAATTTTTGGTATACCATGGTGTGGACAATCTAGGAGAAGATCTTTGAACCTCTCCAAAGACTTGAACAAACTCTCTCTATCCTTCATCACGAAGGCATTGATCTTCCCTCTTAATTCGGTAGTCTTGGAAGGTGGGAAGAACTTATTCAAAAACTCGGTTGTCATCTCCTCCCAAGTACCAACTCGCCCTTGTGGAATAGATTGATACCAAGCTAAGGCTTTATCCTTAAGTGAGAAGGAGAAAGCCCTAAGCTTATGGTTGTTGCTCTCCAATCTAGGGAGTCTAAGAGTCTCCATCAAGATCTCATAATTCATCAAGTGTTGATGAGGAGACTCTCCTTTCATCCCTCCAAATTGATTATGCCAGATCATTTGTAGAACTTGAGGGCGGAGCTCGTAATCATGGGCTGCGGGATCTCCTAAGTTCACACCCGGACGGTGTGCTCTTTGTGCCGGATCCATACGTTGCCCTAACGGTTGTGGCTCTTCCATAGCAATGGGCACAACCCGAATATTGACCGCCGGCTGCGGTTGTGGTGGAGGTGGAGGAGGTTGTTGACGGTTAAGCTCCCTTTGCACAAGAGCTTGCCTAATCTCCTCAATCTCCCTCCTAGTTGCCTCTTGCCTCTCATTGGCAAGTCTCCTTTCATTCTCCAAAGCTTCATCCCTTATCCTAATTTGCTCTAAAGCCTCATCCAACTCAGCTTGGAGATCTCTTCCGGCCATCTCTTTTCCCTTTTTAATGCTCTTGGATCTAGATCTAAGGGTTTTCTCCGGTTCGGGATCGAATGGAGCTAAATTCTTGCCACGAGATCTTCACATACACCTAAAGAGTGAGAGATGCCTGAAAAGCAAAGACACAAACCAAAAAGAGATCAAAAGCAACAAGAAAGACCTACACTATAAACAATCACAAAAAGACTCAATCTAGACCTAGTCCCCGGCAACGGCGCCAAAAACTTGTCACGCTCAGGATGTGTGTGATACGCAATAGGTTTTAAATTTATAAACTCGTTATATTTCTCCTAACTCCTAGCGAACCCACAGTGTACGGGACGTTTGTAGTAGGGATAGTATTCCGAGGTCGAACACAAAGACTAAGGTGAGATTGATTCGATTAGTGATTAAGTTTAGTGAAGATCTAGTTTAAGAAAAGGGAAAGAAATAAAGAAATGAAAATCTCAATGTTCTTTTTTGGTGGGTTTTTAGGTGATCAATCAAGGATCACAATTCATGCAAAATGAACAATCAACTATGCTAACAAATCAACACAAACAAACAAGCTAAACACGAGATATAGATGAAAGAGAGAAAAGCGGATTCTAGGGGTTGGAAATTCCGGTTATGGCATAGCACTCAAGCTATCAAATCATTCCTTGGATTGACTATGATGTGTTGGGAGTGAGTGTTTCTAGATTGGGATCAATCACCGGGTAGGTCTAATGGTCTACTAGTCCGTTCCTAAGGTCTCATTACCGGGTAAGTCTCTAAGAGCCTAAGGGGCGGAATTCTACACAAACCGGATTGTCACCTAGGGATCTAACCTATCCTCACCGGGTAAGTCTCGAAAGGGTTAGTCCTAAACAACTATCCTAGCACACTTAGTCCAATGGCGGCTTATGAGGCTCACCACTACCTAGAGTTTGTCATCTTTGAAATCTAAGAGTAAGAATCACCGGGTGGGTCTCTTCTAACACTTAGTTGCTAACACTAGGTCACCCTAGGATAGATTAAGCTCAACAAACACTAGGATTTCAACATTCTAACAATCTAGAACTTAGATCCATCGAACCAGGGAAACCACGGGTCGTTCTACCACTTCCACGGCCGTGAAAGGGCAAGAACTAACCGTGGACTATAGCAGTGACTTCGTTCAAGCAATGAATCATCCAAGGGAAAATCTAAGTCCATCCTATCATAGTCCTAGCCATAACCCTCCTTTCCTTACCCTAGAATCGCATCTACTTAGCCTACAACATTCATCATAACAATCGAAATCAACAAACATAAAATCATGGCTTCCATTTGCAAGAGAATGAAGAGAAAGAGATGAACAAGTGAAGCAAACAAAACCAAGATGAAAGTAAGATTAGAAAGACTCACAACCCTTCCAAAAGAAGGTTTAAATGATTCTTACAACCCTAGAAAACGATTCCGAAATCCTTCACTACAAAACCTATCAAGTGCTAGCGATGGTGTGTTCTTCTCTTCTTCTCCAATGGAGCTCTTATCCTTCCTTCAATGGTAGCTTTCCTCCTTAGAGAATCTTCTTGTTGGGAGAGTTTTTGATTGGATGATTGGGGATAATGGATGGATGCTCCAAGATGCCTTCTCTCAGCCTTGTAGGACCACTTTTATAGTACAACCTTACTAGAGAAGGCCATGAGATCGTGGCACAGTTGTCACAACCGTCTGGCAGAAACCACGGTTGGTTCCACGGCCGTGGAAGTGTCAACAACCGTGGTTTGGTGCTTCAGCTTCGCCTTGGATCATTAAGTTATGATTTGGTGCATGGCTTGTGTTGACAAGGTTCCATGAGTCTTCCTTAGCCTCTAGCTTGCATCCTAATGAGTCCGTGGGTGTGTCATCTTGATGAACGATCCTCGGACGTATCGATTAAGCTCCTAAATCTCCCAAAATAACTACAAAGCAATGCAAAAGTCCGTGTAGACGTCTATCTCGACAAAATATGTGAATTGAGTGCAAACGTCGTGAACTAGTGCTAAACCATGCATGAATGAGTGAGAAATCTATCTAAATGACTACCTAAACCTAAGTCATAAATCGTGTTATCACCACCCTCTCTCGTTCCTACCACCATCTTCCTCCCACTGCAACTCTCTCACCATACTACACCTTTCTCTACTACTACACCACCACGCCTGCACCAAAGCCGCCACCGGAGCAACTCCAAACACCACCACCTTCACAATTTCTCTCAAATCGCCTTCTGCAGTTCTCCTGCCCCCGCGCCTGCAAGCACTTGCACCTGCGCCTCATCGCCCCTGCGCCTGCTTCATCCGCCCCTATGGAAAGTACAACAGAAAGGTCAATTTATCTTCCTTGTTTCAACATACACTAATCTTTTGCTTCAATCATCTTCAAGAATGGAAGCACCAAGGGAATACAAGATGTCCAAGACAGAGAAGAAGCATTATAGGATTGTGCAGGATTGAGTTGTGTATGCAACTCGATTTTTACATATTCCTACTTTGGAGAAACTCGGCATGCTGGAGAGTATGCAGTCTTTTTTGGCAAATGTTGGGTTCGGAGAATTCCTACAGAGGAGTGCTCCAACATATCCCGAGCTTAGCAGACAGTTCATCTCCACTTTCACAATGGAGAAGGAGGATCATGTGTGTACCGGCCTCACCTTCAAGTTCAACAAGGTGAACTACACACTGGACTACTTCCAGCTACAGGAGGCCTTTGGGGTAACTTTAAACCCCTCCGAGAGCTGGTGGGAGACAGTCCCTACCCCGGATTTGTTTGAGTTCTGGCAGACGGCTACCGGGTCAAAGTTCCATGCTGGGGATGAGTACTCCAACAAGCTCACTCACCTCTCCTTGAGGCTCCTCTCCAAGATCCTGATGAGTGTCTTCTGTGGACACAAAGAGGAGAACAAGGTCGCCCTCAAGGACCTCCCACTACTCTACTCCTGCCTTCCACAGAGCGAGAAGGTGATGGATTGGCCGTACCTCTTCCTTTCCGCTTTGAAGCGGATTAGGAGGAACGAGCCGAGGGGCATTGTCGGCGGTGGAGTGATCTCCTTGATTGCCTCACAGGTGATGGACCTGTCCGAGCTAGAGGACGGGCTGGAGGCCCCTCTTTACACTAAGGGGATGCTCAGGAGGTGCAAGCTCCTCCGGCGGGACGGGGAGAACCTATTTTGGATCTCCCTTGCAGATGGGAGCCACCTCACCTACCTCCCTATGCCTTTACCATTTTGGGAGGAGCTCTCCGAGCTGTACATTCCGGCAGATCCCTTCGTGCCGAGGTGGCCACTAGTGGCCATTGTGGAGAGGCATGCTGCCAGCTCCAGCCGGGCTCATCAGAAGGAGCACCTGCCCATCCCAGATGACGAGGAGATGCCCACTACGACACTAGAGGAGGATCCAAACCTTGCGAGCCTACAGGCTTAGATGGCTACCATGACCACCCAACATCAAACATGGCAGTCCGACTACCAGCGGACTATGCTGGAGCAGCAACAAAGCTGGCAGTCGAGCTTTGTTGCTTCCATGACCTCCCGCTTTGACCAGAGGCAGGAGGCGTGGCAGGCGGTCCAGCAGCAACAGCTCGAGGCTCAGGAGCTGGCTTGGCAGGCCGGTTTTGAGACCTCCTTCGGCCGCCGGATGGAGGCCCAGCAGAGCCGCATTGAGGACATCTACCGCCGGCAGGAGCACTTCTTCAGCCACTTCCCGTACCCACTGGAGGAGGGTCCGGATGGTCCAGCCGGACCATCCCACTGAGGGGTACATTTCTCTTCCCTTTCCCCACATTTATCTTTGCTTCATTTCCACTTTGAGGGCAAAGTGTACTTCAAGTATGGGGGAGGGACATATCATTGCATGTACAGTTTTATTAAGTTGTTTTTGAGTTTGTTTTTGCATTTTTTTAAATTCAGTTTGATATTCAACAAAAAAAAAGAAGAAAAAGCCAAAGAAAATGAAAAAAGGCATGAAAATCCTTTGATAAACCAAAAACCCGAAAGGGAGGTTTAGGTAAAAAGAAGGTAGTCCGACCAACCTTAGGTTGGTGCAAAAGTGGGCTTGAGGGATGTGAGTTAAAGTGAGATCATCAAAAGAAGAAAAGTGGGAAGGTGAAAACCGGAAAGGGTGCCTTGGCAAAATGAGCGACACCGAGTGTAGGTTTCCCTTCCGACGTTTGGCGACATAAGAAGGGGAGTCATAAGGAGGTTGTCCGGGTAGGTCACTCTTGGAGCGATAAGGATGGTAGTATTTCTTTTTCTCACATTTCCTCTCCTTTCCTTCTTTCTTTCTTGGCTCTTCTCTTGTTTTCATTGTCTTTTCTTGCTTACCCATGCTTCTTGAGGCCTTTGAGTCTATTTTCTGTCATTTGTTTTACTCGGGACGAGTAAAAGGTCTAAGTATGGGGGAGTTTGATAGGTGATGGAACACTATCATTTAGGCTAGTTTTTAGAGTCTTTTTTATTGCATTTGAGTCGGTTTATGCTACTAACTCCTTGGTCCAGAAGAAGAAGACTAAAAGAAGCTAAGGAAGGAGTTATAAGCACTTAGGGGTAAAGACCGTTCACGAAGCAAACCTTCTGCTGCATCACCGCCCCAGCGGACCCTTGTCCCCGCCCCTACAAGTGACACCTTACACCGGAGCACTCCCTGCGCCTTCACCAGCGCCTGCCATGAAGTGTGTCACCGCCCCTGCGCCACTCCATTGGCGCCCCTGCGGTGTTTTCCCCTGAAGAGACGAAGACCAGCTCCCCTACATCTTCCACTACGGTGTTGTCTACGCCTCAACCTGGGAGCTGGAAGACGAAGAGGCTGTGTCACCGCCCCTGCGCTGACATAGGGACGCCCCTGCGGCTTGGCATCAGAGACGGCAGGAAGACGAAGGGCTAGACGTTGAAGAGCATTAAAGATCCGCCCCAGCGGAATTGCTTAGCCGCCCCTGCGGCCTTGAAAAAGATCAACCGATTTTGCCTAAACCGTCCCTGCGGTTCCCGAAGGCCGCCCCTGCGGTTTAACGCCAAAAGCTTTACTTCGGCTGTTTACACCACCCTTATGGCATTAAAGGTGGTTGTTTAAGGCCGGCCATTTACTCCTAATTAAGTGTCTTTTGTAGTATAAATATTCCTTGGCTGATTGCTAGAATCATCCATGCTTTTCCACACAAAAATCCATTTTAGAATTGAGTTTTCCATTGTAATGAGTTGCTAACTCCCTTGCTACATTGGGTTGGTTTGAAGCTGCATTGTTACTTTGGTTGTAAGTTCTTTTTTATATAAGTTTTTATTCAATAATGCTTTGTGTTTCCTTGATCTCCATTGTCTAATTGCATGTTTACTATTGCTTGAGATTGATCACCTTAGGTTCTAAAGTGCATGCAAACAACTAGGATTAATAGGTTCCGGATTCGGGTCTTTAATCTAGTAGTAACTTTAAGTAATAACGGGTTGTAATTACTTAAAGAAAAGGAACACAAATATAAAGATGAGTTGAACGGTTTTAATCTTCTCTTTATATCCCTTAGTCTTTGTTTGAAAGCTAACTTGTTATTTGTTCTTGTAGATTTACGGAACACTAACCTGTTAAGTTGTGTTGATGCCGGTTGGCTCAGCACATATATATGATCGATACAGGAGATTACTTAAAAACTTGTAAAAGGAACGCACCAAAGTAGCAATTGCATGCTTAGAATCAACCTAGTGTAGATTCACCCATCATTGTCTTACTTGTCGCGTTAATCGTTTTCTTAAGTTTTTTTGTGCATCAATTCAACCAACCCCTCTCCCCTTTGTTACTTGTTACTATAATCGATAATTGCATCTAAAACACCTTAACTCTCTTGGGTTCGACCTTTACTTATATACTATACTTGTTCTTAGTGCTAAGTCGGGATTTACTTTTGATTGGGTATAGACGTCCATAGAAATACCTTCAGTCAGTTACATACTTGACCCAATTTGACGACGACAACATCCAAGAAAAAAAAACACAGTACAACGAGAAGGCAAAGTAGAAGACAATAGATGAAACACTATGTTCTACCAATTGATGTCCTTTATAGTTGTATGATTTCCTTCTTCTTGTGAACCTCTCCTTTAGGAAGTGGGACATATTGTACTACCTTGAGATCAAACTTTGTTTCTCAACACTTCAATTTGAGGCAATACAATACTTACTCAAGATCTAACAAGTCTGTCGTCAACATAATCTTTTGCTAAAATGTTGTAGAGAAATTCATAATAAAATAATCTAATGTAGCATAAAAACACCATTACACTTGCAAGAGGTTAATCAACCAGATATGTATGTCTAAACCATCCGATGGTCTAAGATTGTTCTCATGATTACACGATAAGGTTGTTCTCATGGAAACCGCACCCTATATATATATATATATATATATATATATATATATATATATATATATATATATATATATATATATATATATATATATATATATATATATATATAATATTTGAAAAGAAGTCATTCAAGCTCAATCCATATGCACCGTCCGAACCTTTGCTGATTCGATTGAATTGTTCGAATCGTTGAGTCCCGCACACTTCGAGCCTTCGAAATTCTCGAAGAAACAAAATAGACTTATGTGACAAAAGCCAAAATAATATACGAATTCAAATTTGTGAGGTAGGACTTCCAAGATGCGTCAAAGTTGAGAGGAGGCTCAAAGAGTAAGAGGGGTGTGAGACCGCCTATGCTCATCCCTAGTGTGAGTGGAGGGAAAGAACTTATTTTCTAATTAAGTTCTACGCTTTATGATCCGCACAAGTCCAATGATTTTTTTATGGGCTTCATCCCGCAAGCTTCACGCGTGTGTGTATATATAATTTGGCGTGAATATATCATGTAAGTTTTTGGTATTTAATTTTTAGTATAATAATTTGAGTATTATGTTTTAGATATTGGAATTAAAGTATTGAAATTCGTGTGTAAGTTTTTGGTATTAGAGTTGAGATATAATTATAATTTAAAAAAAAAAGAATCGTGAGATTTCATCGTTCAAAATACACAAACTACTATTTAAATTAGAAGATATTTTTCAAATTAAAACTAATAATAGAAAAAGTACTCGGTTACTCTACATCTCATGTTATGAGCATATCAATAATAAATGTTTATTATTCATGTTGCAATTCATCATATCATGTAGACTTGGGTCCGGTTTAGGGCAAACCGTCAGTCGACGGTTTAGGTTTAGGTTTGGCTTTCGGTCAAACCTAAACCGGCGGTTTGGCTGATTTTTTTACTTTTTGTTTTAGTTGATTCCGCAACGGCTATTTCATATAGCCGTTGGGCGGGCCCCATAATAGCCGTTGGGTGTGGTTTTTATTTATATTTTTAATTTTTTTTAAAAAAATAATACCAAACCATTCTTCCATTTTATCTCACACCAACATTCTCATGTCTTTCTAGCTACTTACTCTCAATCTCGTATTCTCAAATCTCGATTTCTCGAATTCGAATCTTCTTTCTCTCAATCTATTCTAATGGAAAACTAAAGTGACAACACTCCGCTTTCTTTCCTAGCATCCAAGAAAGCAAACCCCAAATGTCCGATATGTCATAGGATCAAGGTGAAGGGGCTTTTCGACAGGTCTCTCCACCAAAAATGTTACATCTGACATGTTTACAAAGCATTACAAGAAGAGTGAGGTGGTGAACGAGTATTGTCAAGTCTCGTGCAACTATTGTCCGAAAGTGTACAAGTGGAGGGCGAAGGGAGGCTACGGGGCTTTGCAAACCCACATACAAAAGGTCCATCTCGAGAAGCTCGGAATATCACAGGGACAATCTCAATTGTCCCACGGGTTTGCATCTTCTTCCTCTCAATCTTCTTTATTTATGGATAACCATAGTGAAGAAAGTTTAGGATTAGCCAACCTTATTTGTTCGCAACTTCTCATGCATTTCCATTTTCTTATGCGGAATACCAAGATGTACGAGAATATAACACTACTTCTTCAACCTTCTTTTAAACCAACTTCTCGTAAAACCGTTTCCAAATTAATTTCTAAATCTTATGAACAAAATATACAAAAAAATTCTTACGATTTTACAGTCATTTTCGCATAAAGTTGTTATTTGTATTGATATTTGGTGTACATTATCACAAAGACATTTTTACATGGGAATTACTTTACATTTTATTGATGACGATATGTTTTTGCATAAATTTGTTATTGCATTTTGCCATTTTAACAAAAGACATAATTCCACGAACATTGCAAACTTGATAAAAACGGCTTTACAAGAATATAATTTACAAGGTCCAGTTTTTTCATAATCTTTTGATGGTGCGTCTGTCGTAACAGCCGGAATTTTCGTTCCGGATACCGACCTTCAAGACTTCTTTCGGGGCCACAAGAGTTGTCCAAAGGGAGTTCCACCCCCACGGCCTCAAAAGCCTCGGGCGCGGAAACCTTGTGTTGCCGTGGTCGCGAAAAGCCTTATCCGCGGGTGCGGTTTTGCAACAGAACGTGGGTGATCTTTTGTAACCGTCGTTCTTTTATTCCCTTTTAAGAAGATCCAATTTTATCTCCTTCTTGGATTGCCACATCCTTATACATGTTTAAACTTAGCATCATTTTGTTCTTTTCCCTTTCACATATCCATTCAACCTCCTCCTTCTTCATCCTTCTCCTCCCTCTCTTGCAATCATTTGCTCCTTGTTGTGAGTCTGTTTCTTCCTTCTGCATAGTTTTGAATCACAAGACCTTGGCGGAACTTTTGGAAGTGTAGTAATTTTATCTTTCTCTTCTTCTTCTGCGTTTCTTGTATCAAGGGATCAAGGATTGTCCTTGACTTGCCCTTTTCATTCTGTTGAGTGTAACTCAGGAAGTCACGTGTAGTAGCTTGGTGTTGGATGACCGAAGTGGAACAAAGTCATCCAAAAGGCATCGGAAGTTTACTGCACATCGAAGAGACGCTCGATCGTACGTTTCTGGAGTTTGACCGCACCCGCGCCTGTGTCATCCCGCACCCGCGCCCTCCAAGAGTCATCGCTCCCGCGGCTCACTGTCACCGCGGTCACGGAGTCTTGGAGTTTGTCACCGCGCCCACACCTCTCTTTTCCTGGGGTCGCGCCTTACCTCTAGTGGGTACCGTTTTGTGGTATGTCACTTCCTTCCTTCCTTCAAAGTTGATCCTGGAGTTGTACTATGCTAGGTTGGACCCTAGCATAACAAGTGAGAATGTCAATTAGTGTTGTGTGGATCCTTAGGTGATTGTGATAGTTGGATGATGACGTAGGGCTTGTTGTTGTGGTTGTTGATCTCATGGGGATCTTGAGACTAGGATTAGGAATATCCTAGCATATGGTTATATGATATTTTAAAGATCATTGAGACTAGAAGTAAGAACCTTCTAGCATGATGTTATGTGACCTTGTAGAGGTTATTGAGAGTAGAAGTTGAGGGCTTCTAGCATATCGAGTAGTTTTTTATTGCGTGTGTTGTTGTTCAGGCATAGAGTATTTCCTACGGGAAGTTGAGAGCTTTATAGTTGGGATTACTTTGAGACAGGTAAGTCCCTTGGGCTTACTTAGCTGACTTATGTGTGTTAGCTTAACTGTGATAGTCGTGCGTGCTGGATTTTAATATTAAGAACATTCTAGGACGACCTTTATTGTTTATTGGCCCAATTAGTAATGGGCGGTGACAACTTGTCCAGTTCTACAGGAGATCGAGAGGTTTTGTGCGACTAGTCAAGACAGGTACACGATGTGATGCATCGGATCCAGTCTTATTGGTATAAGGGGACAGAGGCGAGGTTCGGGAGATCCTCGTGTCACAAAAGAAGTTGAATTAGTAAAGTGTATCACCTAATGAAAGATAATAACTAGCTTGAGTGTGAGCATGTTTTATGTGTTTTAATATTGATGTGTATTTGTGTTGTTATAGTTATCCTGATATATAGAATGTTAGCTAACGGTTTTATCCGTTGTTGTAGATGCCTTGTAGGATATGGATGTTGTTGAGGATATGGTCGGAGTGGTCAGCCGGGGGAGGGGGAGGGGGGTTCCGTACATTATAGCACATGATATGGGTTTTCATATTCTTGTTTCATTTACGTTGTTATTGTAGAACTCGGTTGAGAGTCAGATTATTTATCATCATGTTAAACCGTTAGATGTTTATCTATTTCAAGTTTTCTATTTATTTGTGCCTTGTTGCAAGATCCGGTAAACTTTTTGTCAAGCTAAGGGTTAGGACTTATTGTGAGGCCCTAACCCGTAGCATCCCGAGTTCCTAGAATTTAGGGTGTTACATCCGCAAACACCGCCGCCGTAAACGAATTGGTGGAAGATGCGGGTGAATATTACGAACTCTTTTTACTCACCAAAGATGTGCATGTCATATTTTAAAATTATGTGTTCAAGATGGACTTAAATTTTTTTGTTCAATGTTAACCCCCATCACCAACGTAATTGAACATATTTGGCACTTAACCGATTTTAAGAAAAAAAAATAGAGAACAATGTGTTTACAAAATAATGTTCATCCAATTGCATTTTGAAAAGACATTGGAACTCGTTGGAACTCTACTTACAAACTAAGTCAAGCTCTTCGTTACAAAGATCTTTTACAATCATTTTCCGTACAAAACATTATGTGGTCTATGTTAAATGATGAAACTATTTGGCAAACTTGTTCTGATATTTGTAATGTTTTTAAAGGTTTTTAGTGATTCAACTAATATGATGAGTTATGTTTACACTCTCACTTCTTGTATCTTTTTAGAATTAGCCATAAATGTTGTCGAGGCTTTACAAACCGTTTAACTTATCCAACTCTTATAAATGCTATGCATGAAATGAAATTAAAATTGGCTAAAATATTACACCGATATTCCCTTGGTGTATCTTATTTCACCGTTTTTTATCCTATGCTTAAAATTGATGGTGTTACCGAATTGTTGGGTGTTTATTATGAATGTTTAGGTTTAAGTTCTTCTAGAAACACTTCTACCATTATTCATGAAGTTCGTGCTGAAATTAAAAATTTGTTTACTTCCTTTGAAACAAGTGCTAGCTCTTCCATCGAACCGACTCCTCCACCCTCTTCTTCTTCATCTTCTATTCTTTGAAAAGCTAAACAATTTTAGCTAAAAGAACAAAAACACCACGGCATTCATCCGCAAGTGCGGAATTTCAAGATTATCTAACAACGTGTTTTAGTTTTGATGGTGAAACTTTTAAAATTTTGGATTGGGGGAAGAGTTTAGCCCCGAAGTATCCAACAATGATCAAAATTGTGCAAAAACTCATGGTCGTGACTGCATCAATGATTGCTGTGGAGCAAGCTTTTAGCCAAGGAGGGAACACGCTAAGTTACAAGGAAGTCGATGAAGCCCGAGAAGTTTGAGGCACAAGTATGCATTCAAGATTGGATAAGGACGGAGAAGCAGAAACAACAGAATGCCCTGGTTTATGACTCAAGATCGGATTCTAACACCGATGATCCGGGCACCACTTCCGAGTTCGAGAAGGAAAGGTGCGGGGCTAACGAAAACAACTCGGAAGTCTAACAAAGGTAAGCAAAGGTAAGAGAACTACGTGGACTTTGATTCCTCTTACCTCCGAGAGGATACGTAGGCAACAAGGAAACAGGTTCAAGCCCTTTCTTTTTTTGTAATTAAATTACTATTGTAAAAAAAACGAGAGCAATCTCGGTCAAAGTTTCTAAAATCTCGCACAAGAATTTGGAAATTTTGACCAAGATTGCTCTCGGATTTTTTTTAACTAAATCGGTGCTAAACCGCCAAACCGTCGGTTTCTCTTCGGCCGGTTTAGATTTAGAACTCAAGTCTAGTATATGTATCACATTTCATAAAAACATTTCAACATATTGTGCATTGCATTTTATCATACACATTTCAACATATCATACATTATTATCATTTCATGCATATATGTGTATGCATCGTAATTTACTACACTAGGTATCCTAACTACGTATCCTCCCTAGTTAATGATAACATGCATATTAGTCATTTTAGGACATGCATTTAATTATACTTTTGCATTCATTTTGCATGGGAATTGATATTTTTATATTACTTTTTGTTTAAATTATAAAATTGGATGTCTATTTCTCTTTGTGTGATTGTTTACGTGTCTAAATTAATTATTATGATTTTAATCCCTACGATGTCTACCTAATTCCTTTTCTTCATGGCGTTTTTGATGAAATGGGTCATTTGCCTATAGCAGTTACTAAATTGGCCCCCACCTTTTCCATCTTTGTAATTTAGGCCCCAAAAAATAATTATTGTCACTAACTAGTTTTAGTAAGTATACACCAACTAATACTGAAAAAGGGAGCAAAGTACAATGAGAACAGTCCTCCGATGTGACTCCTCTGCAACAAATGATGACCTTTTTCCCATTTTGAAACGTCGTTTTGTACCATTCGCCGGCAATTAAAAAAGGTGAAATTGGGTCTCGCTCCAAAAATGAAGCTTCTTCTTTCATTCACAGATACATAAAAGCCCTATTCTTCTTTGTTGATTGAAAATAGCGAATTTGAAGATAAAAGCATGTTCAACCTACAATTGAGTAAGGATACTGTTTGTCCAGGTTTAATTGAGTAATGTTTGTTGTATATATTTTTTCTCTTGGATCTAAGTCTCTTCTTTTCATGTGCATGAAGCTTGAAGAGATTTTAGGCAAGGTTCACACAAATGAAATTTGGGTAATGTTGAGTAATGACTATGATTGTGTAGTGGTATTTTCATGTCGCTATGCTAACGTTTTGTGTGGCATTATGAAATTTGGGTATGGTTATGTAATTTCATAATAGTCATGTACTTGTTCGCTCCAAACGGTGTGTGCAAGCTTTAAATTTATAACCAAGGAAATAAGCTTAAACAAGGATGCGAACCCGCAGTGTACGGGTCAATTATAGTAAAAGCAAGAATTCCAAGGTGTCGATCTCAAGGACTTAGGTGAAACAAAGCAGGTATAGGTACTCAATGCAACTAATAACCACAAAAGAGATTAAAGCAATCAAAGAAATGATAATAAGGTCAATTAAAGGAAATATGCAATTCTAGGAATTAAAGCATCTAATTGTGGTTCCAACTCAAGATCTAAAGATAAGCGGACAAAGCTGAGATTTTGCAAAGGGAAGGTGTTACTAAAGTGAAATAGATCACCGGGTAAGTCTCACTACTCACAATCCCAAACCAAAGCTCCTATTACCGGGTACGTCTCAAGGCACTAAGGAAAGGAACTATAACATCAAACCAACACACCACCTAAGGGAATAGAATCAACCTTTACCGGGTAAGTCTCAGGCTAACTCACAAAGATGGGATGAAGGCACACTCAAACCCTAATAAAGGATAAACCTTTATTACCTACACTTATGATCTTTGGTAAACAAACGAAGGAATTACCGGGTAAGTCTCATCCTAGGCTTGCATTAAACCAGGAAAGGTGTAATAAGAATAGGATTTGGCAAACTCTAACACTTAAGTCTCAGTTACGGATCAAAAGGTTACCTCGGTCAGACATATCCCACCCCGGCCGAGATGTTCATTGTTCGCTCCAAACGGTGTGTGCAAGCTTTAAATTTATAACCCTAGACTTAAGCTTAAAACAAGGATGCGAACCCGCAGTGTACGGGTCAATTGTAGTAAAAGCAAGAAAATTCTAGGGGTGGATCACAAGGACTTGGTGAAACAAAGTCAACACGGTATGCTAATGTCAATGCTAACCACAAGAGCAATTAATACAATCAAAGATGAATAAGAAGTCAATAAAGCAAACATGCAATTCTAGGGATTAAAGCATCTAGTTGTGGTTCCAACTCAAGATCTAAAGATAAGCGGACAAAGCTGAGATTTTTGCGTGGGGAAGGTATTTCTAAAATGGAGTAGATCACCGGGTAAGTCTCACTACACACTAATCCTAAACCGTAACTCCTATTACCGGGTAAGTCTCAAGGAATTAAGATAAAGAACTATAACCTCAAACTAACATACCATCTAAGGGAATAGAATCAACCTTTACCGGGTAAGTCTCAGGCTAACTCACAAAGATGGGATGGAAGCACACTCAAACCCCAATAAAGGATAAACCTTTATTACCTACACTTATGATCGTTGGTACACAAACTAAGGAATTACCGGGTAAGTCTCATCCTAAGCTTGCATTGAACCAGAAAGGTGTAATAAGAATAGGATTTGGCAAACTCTAACACTTAACTCTCAGTTTCGGATAGGGTAAGTCACCTCGGTCAGAAGAATTCCACCCCGGCCGAGATGTTCATCAACCGAACGAGATGCTTAGGGTTAAGGTTAAAGACTCGAACTTTCAGGATCCTTCTGGAATCTAAGATTATTCTATCATTGTTTTTCCCACAACCTTCAGCCAATCACCCTAGAATCACACAAGGAAATTAGCCACTCATCATCATAATGAAAGTATTAAATGTAAGGGAAGAAGGTGAATATTTGAACAAAGAAGAATTTAATGAAAAGACTTCAATAACTGAATCAAATATCACAACAAAGCGTTCCTTGGATAATAATCCAAAAAGACAAGACAACAATTGAGGGAATTTGAAGACAATCTTACAAAACCCTTCAACAAAGCTATAAAAGCTATGATCTTCAACCTTCCTTCAACCTTCAAAAAGGTTCTTCAAAAACTCCCAACTTGGAGTATGTTGCTGCTGCTGCGTGAGCGAGATGTATGCGGCCTCCTCGAATTGTGAAAATCAGACCCTTTTTATAGGAAAATAACCCTCCAAAGATAATAAATCTTAGAAAGATATTCTCCCATAAAAATAGGTAAAATACATATTCTGCATATCTCCTTCCATCCAGGAGCCAAGCCCAAAAATATAAGATCACTTTCCAAGTTTAAAAGATCTCTTCCAAGAATAAAATATTCTCGCCGCGTCCTAGGTGTTCGCCTCGGTCGAGTCGGCATCTCTGGATCGCCTCGGTCGAGATGAATCTCTGGTCAACCGAGGTGATTCACAACTGAATGTGAAATCTCTCAAAACTGATCCAAAGTAATTCTTTAATCCATGGCTATGCTTCCTGAATGTGGCTCCAAATGACTCATGACTCCTTTTGCTCCTTTTTGATGCAAAACGTACCATATTACCTGCAATTACAACGAAACTAGGTGTAGACCTCGATTCCCGCAAAGGTAGATGAAATGGTAGTAAAATCACATAATGCACATACAAACATGCAGGTTATGAAAGATAAAACGTCCAAACAAACCCCAAAATATAGACTATAATTCATGCTATCAAAATACCCCATACTTAGCCCTTGCTTGTCCCCAAGCAAGTTCCTCATATAAAAGACAAGATAGAATGGATTATAAGTCATAAAAATCAATGAAAAGTCTTTCAAAAACATTTTATGGTGTGCAACTATCATAGATCACTCTAAGAGAATACTTCCTGGAATTAAAAACTCAATATGCTCAAAACATTTTATAAATATAGGAAAGTTGTTCATCTTTGCATAAAATCATAGAATGCATAATAAATCATAATTATCAAAATCAATCATGTATAATCCAGTTTAAACCACTAAGTCAATCAACAAGCTCAAGGTCTCAAGGGCTTCCCAAAAGAAAAGGTCAAGAAACGTGTAGGGTAGGGATGTATGTAAGGTAATGTGGTGCTAGAATCCGGGAAAAGGATGAACTTCACTTCCACTTTGACTTGCAACACCTTCCACCAATAAGCTTTGCTTATTTCACACTTTTTTTTTTTCTCTTTTTACTTTACTTTTTGGGATGCATGGACAGAGGTGCACAATAACCGAAGCCTAGGAAATCTGCAATCATCAATTTCTTGAGATGCATCAAACCCTTGATGCACATACCATGACCCGATAGGAATATCGCTCAATCCGACTTTGGCAAGACACAAACACCCGGCTATGTGAATGGTGCCGAGTTACTCATCTTCATGATTGACTTCCCCAAACCTATTATTGCTCTCTAACACTTTCACTTCCAGCCCACTTCTCAACTTTAACTTGCTTTCACCACTTCGCTTGCTTCCAAATTCCCGGATAGGTAAAGGGAGGCAAAATGTATATGAGGGGCTAAACATGATCAAGAAGAAGAAGAGAGAAGAGAATGAATTGCCTTGGCCTTTCCAAGAAGAAAGTGAGAGAACTTAACCTGCGGTGTCAACCTTCAAATTCAACATAATTTGGATAAAAACAAAGTATTAAACATGCCAATAATTTCAAACAAAGTATTTAGCAACTTAAACATATCATAAAACATTTCAAACACATAAAGAATTTAAAACCAGTCGGTAAACAAGATCTTCACTGAGATCATATCCAGATAAGTAACACAAAATCGTTTTCGAAAACTCTCAGTTAACCCACCTCGGTCGAGGTGTTCTTGGGTCAACCGAAGTGAAACACCTCGTTCGGCCAGAATCTCCCCGGTCGAGGTAAAAAAAATTTTTTTTTAAATACCAAATTTTTTTTTCTTTTCGGTTTGGTTTCGACGTTTTTCTCAATCAAATAATCTGTATGTAATATCAGATAATCATATAAAGGCAAATGAAGCATAAATATGAAAATATCCGATAAATAAAATACATCAAAAGTGTCGAATACATCAAAGGTAGCCACTTAGTCAAATAACAAACACCCCATACTTGAGACACACTGTCCCAGTGGGTATAATAAAAGTCTAAGGACAGGATACTCACCGAACATAGCTAAGCTGCATGAAGAAGTAAGAAACAGCTCCAAGATAAGACCATCTCGGTTGGCGAAGCACATATCGGTCGAGGTGTTCTGACAGTCCCCGAGATGTATCTCAGTAAAGCTCGTTTCCTCAACTTCTCGAAATTTTGTTCTTCCAGTGTAGCTCCTGAACTGTGATCCTTCCTTTTTGGAATACCTGGTTGTTGTCTAGAGGAAAGCAAAAACAAAAACTATCTAAACTAGACTAGAAAACGGGAAAGGAAAGCAATACCTTGGGTTGCCTCCCAAGAAGCGCTTGATTTAAGGTCGCTAGCCGGACCCTTCTCCATAGAATTACTCAATGCACTTCGAACGTTGTGGAGTGCTCATCACATCCATCATAAGAGTCTTCCAAAAAGGTTCCGGTTCCTAATTTCACCGGCAAATGGTAAGATCTCCCACGTACAAGCTTGTACGGTTTGATTCTCACCGGAATTCTTCTAGATTTCCTGCACTTCAATGGGACATAATCTACCCTCGTGTCCCATCCTTTCCTGGATCGAGAAAACAGTTTCTCGAGAATCATAGCAGCTTCCCCATCTAGAACTTGGGGATGGTACAAGGTCCTGAGCATGCGAGGGACCCCATACTTGAACAAGAAACACTTCATCGCCTTAACGGTGTAGTGCTTGCGAACTTCACTCCTTATAATCCAAGGAGTATCTTCCTCCAACAGTTTCAAGGGAGGTTTCATCTTGATCTTAGGAGGTTCTTTCGGAAGAGACCTCCAACTCTCCGGTGTCTTCCTGAAAAATTCAGAAATATTAATAGGGAATTCAAATGAAGTAGGAGAACGTACCTTGCAAAGTTCTCCAAAGCTTGAGGCAAGTTTCGTGTTGGGTTGATAATCCACCCACGAAATCTCTCTCAGTTCAGCTGGTCTTTCTTCCACCTTGACCACAATCTCAGTAATTTGGCCAAAGTCTTCTGCATCTGCCTCTTCCGGTTCTGCAGGTTCTTCTTTCATCTCGACCGAGGTTACTTCCACCTCGACCGAGGTCTCAACAGTCAGATCGAGATCTTCCACATCTTCTCCCTCTAAAGCTTCAGGAGAAACTTCTGGTTTGACTGGATGTATGCTCGAAACGTGCAACACTTCCTTATGCTCCTCTTCCGGCTTAGCATAGGATAGGGTGCTTTCCTTGAGCTCCGTCACCTTCTTCATCAACTTCTCCAATCTTGATTCGAGAGAGTCTTCGAAAGGTTGCTCATAAATGTTTTTAGGGACATTCTTCTCATCCCATATCGCAAGTTCATGTTGAATGGCCTCTTCTCTTTCCCATTCATTGTTGAACCAATAGAAGGAGTACTTCTCCTCCAAGTATTCATAATGATCCGCCCTAGCACTTTGTCTTGCTATCCAGGCTGGATCAAACATAGCCATCAGAAATCCTGAAAACTACAAAACTCATAGAAAGAGTAGTTAGTAGCAACAGGGGCAAGCGCCCCGAAAGCAAACCGTACCGGCTCGGTCTAGACCAAGTCCCCGGCAACGGCGCCAAAAACTTGTTCGCTCCAAACGGTGTGTGCAAGCTTTAAATTTATAACCCTAGACTTAAGCTTAAAACAAGGATGCGAACCCGCAGTGTACGGGTCAATTGTAGTAAAAGCAAGAAAATTCTAGGGGTGGATCACAAGGACTTGGTGAAACAAAGTCAACACGGTATGCTAATGTCAATGCTAACCACAAAAGCAATTAATACAATCAAAGATGAATAAGAAGTCAAATAAAGCAAACATGCAATTCTAGGGATTAAAGCATCTAGTTGTGGTTCCAACTCAAGATCTAAAGATAAGCGGACAAAGCTGAGATTTTTGCGTGGGGAAGGTATTTCTAAAATGGAGTAGATCACCGGGTAAGTCTCACTACACACTAATCCTAAACCGTAACTCCTATTACCGGGTAAGTCTCAAGGAATTAAGATAAAGAACTATAACCTCAAACTAACACACCATCTAAGGGAATAGAATCAACCTTTACCGGGTAAGTCTCAGGCTAACTCACAAAGATGGGATGGAAGCACACTCAAACCCCAATAAAGGATAAACCTTTATTACCTACACTTATGATCGTTGGTACACAAACTAAGGAATTACCGGGTAAGTCTCATCCTAAGCTTGCATTGAACCAGAAAGGTGTAATAAGAATAGGATTTGGCAAACTCTAACACTTAACTCTCAGTTTCGGATAGGGTAAGTCACCTCGGTCAGAAGAATTCCACCCCGGCCGAGATGTTCATCAACCGAACGAGATGCTTAGGGTTAAGGTTAAAGACTCGAACTTTCAGGATCCTTCTGGAATCTAAGATTATTCTATCATTGTTTTTCCCACAACCTTCAGCCAATCACCCTAGAATCACACAAGGAAATTAGCCACTCATCATCATAATGAAAGTATTAAATGTAAGGGAAGAAGGTGAATATTTGAACAAAGAAGAATTTAATGAAAAGACTTCAATAACTGAATCAAATATCACAACAAAGCGTTCCTTGGATAATAATCCAAAAAGACAAGACAACAATTGAGGGAATTTGAAGACAATCTTACAAAACCCTTCAACAAAGCTATAAAAGCTATGATCTTCAACCTTCCTTCAACCTTCAAAAAGGTTCTTCAAAAACTCCCAACTTGGAGTATGTTGTTGCTGCTGCGTGAGCGAGATGTATGCGGCCTCCTCGAATTGTGAAAATCCGACCCTTTTTATAGGAAAATAACCCTCCAAAGATAATAAATCTTAGAAAGATATTCTCCCATAAAAATAGGTAAAATACATATTCTGCATATCTCCTTCCATCCAGGAGCCAAGCCCAAAAATATAAGATCACTTTCCAAGTTTAAAAGATCTCTTCCAAGAATAAAATATTCTCGCCGCGTCCTAGGTGTTCGCCTCGGTCGAGTCGGCATCTCTGGATCGCCTCGGTCGAGATGAATCTCTGGTCAACCGAGGTGATTCACAACTGAATGTGAAATCTCTCAAAACTGATCCAAAGTAATTCTTTAATCCATGGCTATGCTCCCTGGATGATTCCTTTTGCTCCTCAATGTGGCTCCAAATGACTCATGACTCCTTTTGCTCCTTTTTGATGCAAAACGTACCATATTACCTGCAATTACAACGAAACTAGGTGTAGACCTCGATTCCCGCAAAGGTAGATGAAATGGTAGTAAAATCACATAATGCACATACAAACATGCAGGTTATGAAAGATAAAACGTCCAAACAAACCCCAAAATATAGACTATAATTCATGCTATCAAAATACCCCATACTTAGCCCTTGCTTGTCCCCAAGCAAGTTCCTCATATAAAAGACAAGATAGAATGGATTATAAGTCATAAAAATCAATGAAAAGTCTTTCAAAAACATTTTATGGTGTGCAACTATCATAGATCACTCTAAGAGAATACTTCCTGGAATTAAAAACTCAATATGCTCAAAACATTTTATAAATATAGGAAAGTTGTTCATCTTTGCATAAAATCATAGAATGCATAATAAATCATAATTATCAAAATCAATCATGTATAATCCAGTTTAAACCACTAAGTCAATCAACAAGCTCAAGGTCTCAAGGGCTTCCCAAAAGAAAAGGTCAAGAAACGTGTAGGGTAGGGATGTATGTAAGGTAATGTGGTGCTAGAATCCGGGAAAAGGATGAACTTCACTTCCACTTTGACTTGCAACACCTTCCACCAATAAGCTTTGCTTATTTCACACTTTTTTTTTTTCTCTTTTTACTTTACTTTTTGGGATGCATGGACAGAGGTGCACAATAACCGAAGCCTAGGAAATCTGCAATCATCAATTTCTTGAGATGCATCAAACCCTTGATGCACATACCATGACCCGATAGGAATATCGCTCAATCCGACTTTGGCAAGACACAAACACCCGGCTATGTGAATGGTGCCGAGTTACTCATCTTCATGATTGACTTCCCCAAACCTATTATTGCTCTCTAACACTTTCACTTCCAGCCCACTTCTCAACTTTAACTTGCTTTCACCACTTCGCTTGCTTCCAAATTCCCGGATAGGTAAAGGGAGGCAAAATGTATATGAGGGGCTAAACATGATCAAGAAGAAGAAGAGAGAAGAGAATGAATTGCCTTGGCCTTTCCAAGAAGAAAGTGAGAGAACTTAACCTGCGGTGTCAACCTTCAAATTCAACATAATTTGGATAAAAACAAAGTATTAAACATGCCAATAATTTCAAACAAAGTATTTAGCAACTTAAACATATCATAAAACATTTCAAACACATAAAGAATTTAAAACCAGTCGGTAAACAAGATCTTCACTGAGATCATATCCAGATAAGTAACACAAAATCGTTTTCGAAAACTCTCAGTTAACCCACCTCGGTCGAGGTGTTCTTGGGTCAACCGAAGTGAAACACCTCGTTCGGCCAGAATCTCCCCGGTCGAGGTAAAAAAAATTTTTTTTTAAAACCATATATTTTTCAGTTTCGACGTTTTTCTCAATCAAATAATCTGTATGTAATATCAGATAATCATATAAAGGCAAATGAAGCATAAATATGAAAATATCCGATAAATAAAATACATCAAAAGTGTCGAATACATCAAAGGTAGCCACTTAGTCAAATAACAAACACCCCATACTTGAGACACACTGTCCCAGTGGGTATAATAAAAGTCTAAACAAGAGGACTCACCGGATAAGAGCCGAACTGCATAAAAAATATAATAAATAAATCCTGCAGCTCCTCAGTAGTCTTGATCCGGCGGTGGTGGTGGTATGTAGGGGTACTGAGTCGGGTCATAGGGATGGCCCATGATACGCTCAAACTGTAGCTGAGCCATCATGTGCTGATGATGCTGCCGCTCCTGCATCTCGCGGATATCCAGCGAAAGTGCAGCATAAGAGTCGATAACTTGATCCGTCAGGTCATCGATCCGTCGGTGTGCAGCTCTATCTCTCACTCCACGCCTCCTGCGTCTAGCAGGTCTGACTGGAGAAGTCTCAGCTGGCGCCGGCTCAGTGTCCTCCTCATCATCATCTAAATCGATAATAGGTGGCGCGCTCGTCCCAGCTGTATCTGTCCCTGTGTCCATCGGGACGCCACCCTCTCTCTCATCTACTGTCTCGTCGTCGTCATCCTCCTCCTCAGCCTCCTCCTCAGCCTCAGCAGGGGCAGCTGCTCCCTCTCTGTAATCCTCCATAAGTGGACCCCAAGCGGTCTGCCAGAAATGTGGATCGAAGACAGAGAACTGTGCAGACCATCTGATGCCCTGAGGTGCAGTCAACTCCCATGGCATAGCGACGTAGGGTGTAGTCAGTCCTCGGGGAACCAGAATCCTCCGAGTAATCATCTCCTGAAGTCCGAGCGGCTTGGCAGCCGCCACCATGGTACACCTACTCAGATCCATATCCTGATACCTAGCGATATGGGTCACTATCCCTCCGCAGCATATATCTCCCTTCCCTTTGGCCTTGATCCTGTGCAGATCCTCTGCCAACATCAAGCCAAAGTCAGGGTATCCTCTTGTGACCATACAGTACAAAGCAAAGAGCTCCCCCTGTCGGACCTTCTGGGGCGTCTCAGTACGCGCCAGAAGTGTCTCGCTGAAGATCTTGTGTACCAATCGAAAGGCTAGATGATAAATAAGCTTCGCCCTGGAATCACCAGGGCGCCACCTATCTGCGTGCTCCGTAATGTGGGCGATCTGACCCCAGAACTCTCTAGCTACAGCTCGGGTCAGGAAATCTACAGCAGCGGGGGCAGGGAAGCCAAAAATGTCTCTCCAGTGGTCTAGAGGTACTAAGTAGTTCCGGTTCATCAACCGGTACTTCACAGCCCTCTCTGTGGGGAGGTAAGTGAAAGAGCTGACAAACTCGAGGGTCGGCTCTAGGTAGGCTGGGGCTCGGATCTCAGTAAACTGATCCAGCCCTACGGTGGTGATCATCCTCCTAATATCTCCATCTACGTGGAGACAATCAAAGGCAGAAATGTCCAAAAATCTAGGAGCGATAACTGGACGACTAGCAATACGATCATAATCTACCCGGTGTCTCTCGTGGATCACTGGGATAGAAGGTCGGGATGAGGAAGAAGAAGGGGAGGGAGAGGATCTATCTCTAAGGGCTAATATTCTGTCGGAACTCATTTTTCAAATAATCTGTCAAACTACCTCGGTCGGCTGACAACTCCAAGAATCACCTCGACCGAGGTGCAGGTCGACTGGACCGAGGCGAAGGCAGTGCGATTTCCAACTCTCTGAATTTCAGTTCTTTTCCCCCAAAAATCACTACCGATGCTTCCTAAGGGGTACTTAAAGGTTTCCTCAACAGAATCAAGGGCAACCAAAGCCCAAATTTTAGTAAACGAACGAGTTTAGGTTTTCGAATGTTTTTACCTTGTTCCGGTCGAGTTGCTCAGATTTCTTGCAGATCTGTAGTTGCAATCGACTCCTCTACCCTTCAATCTCGGTTTGGAAGCAGAAAATGTCGAAAACGAGCAAGAAATGAGGTGAGCGAGGTGCGTCTGTTCGCCGCGGTCGAGGAGGATAAAAAAAAATGAAAATGTAATTTTTCCCCCTTTTATACTTTTACTGGATCTGCTGTCACCTCGGTCGAGATGGTCTCGACTGGACCGAGGTGGTATGGACCGAGGCGGTTCTGCAGAAACCCTAGTCGCCTCGGTTGCTCAAGAATCAACTCGGTCGAGATGCTCTGACAATAACCGAGGTGCCTCTGTCTTCTCAGAATCTCGAACTTCTGTCCTTCCAGATGTGCTCCTTCTTGTTGTCTGTCCAGAACGCCAAAAACAAAGCAAAGCAAAGCAAAAACAAAAACTATCTAAACTAGACTAGAAAACGGGAAAGGAAAGCAATACCTTGGGTTGCCTCCCAAGAAGCGCTTGATTTAAGGTCGCTAGCCGGACCATGATGCGTCTCAAACGAGGTAGATCGGTGCAACCTCCTCAACCGGCGTTTCCGGTTGGTACTTCTTAAGTCTATGACCGTTGACCTTGAAATTTCCGCTAGTTTCGCCCCATATCTCAACTGCACCATGAGGAAAAACATGTTTCACAACGTAAGGCCCGGTCCATCTAGATTTCAACTTACCCGGAAAAAGACGGAGGCGGGAGTTGAAGAGTAGAACTAAATCTCCCTCGTTAAGCTCCTTTGGAACGATACGCTTGTCATGCCATCTCTTCGTCCTTTCCTTGTAGATTTTGGCATTCTCATAGGCGTTCAAACGCAGCTCTTCCAGCTCGTTAAGTTCCAATAGTCGCTTCTCACCAGCATCTTTAATGTCAAAGTTCAACCATTTGATAGCCCAATACGCCTTGTGCTCCAATTCAACGGGCAAATGGCAAGACTTCCCATATACCAAATTATAAGGGGTGGTTCCTATGGGAGTCTTGAATGCGGTCCTGTACGCCCAAAGAGCATCGTCCAACTTCATGGACCAATCCTCCCTTGTTCTAGAGACGGTCTTCTCCAAAATTGCCTTGATTTCTCTATTCGAGATTTCGACCTGTCCACTAGTTTGAGGGTGATAAGCGGTTGATACCTTGTGGGTTACCCCATACTTCGATAGAAGTGCTTTGAACTTCCGGTTGATGAAATGTGTTCCTCCATCGCTAAGATGATGCGTGGAGTTCCAAACCGTGGAAAGATAGTTCTATTCAAGAACTTCACAACCACCTTGGCATCGTTAGTGGGAGAAGCAATGGCTTCAACCCATCTAGAGACGTAATCAACCGCAAGGAGAATGTAGAGGTTTCCTCCGGAGGATGGGAAAGGTCCCATGAAGTCAATCCCCCATACATCAAAGATTTCCACTTCTTGGATGTTGTTAAGTGGCATTTCGTTCCTCCTTGATAAGTTCCCTATTCTTTGGCATGCATCACAAGAGACAACAAAAGATTGCACGTCTTTAAATAATGTAGGCCAAAAGAAACCAGAACGTAATACCTTAGCGCATGTTTTATCAGTGCTGGCATGCCCTCCACAAGGAAGTGAATGACAATGCCTTATGACGCTATTAACCTCATCTTCCGGAATGCACCTTCGAAGCATCCCATCCGGTCCGCGCTTGAATAGCAGCGGCTCATCCCAGTAGTAATGTCGTACTTCCTTGAAGAATCTCTTCTTTTGAGAGTACGTCAATCCGGGTGGTATTTCCTGGCAAACAAGATAATTCACAATATCAGCATACCAAGGACCTTTATTATCAGAAAGTTGGTGGAGGGAATGATCCGCCAACTGTGGGTGGATGTCAGAGAAGGGAGTAAGAAAATTGTTATTCTCAGTAATCTCAGTTGACATCATCCCGTTGTCGACCTCGGTCGAGGCGCATAGGTGTTGACCGAGGTGTTCTTCAGACGCCTCGCTCTGTCCAGAAAGTGCCTCGGTCGAGGTACTGCTACTGGATCCGAGGCTGGAAACCTTCGTTTCCTGAATCAACTTCTCAGTTATAGCTCTTGGATCCTCTTCCAGTGCCTTCAAGCTCCGTATATCTGCATCACAAGAAGCATCTATACCTTCCTCCATTAAACTGAAGCTAATAACTCTTTCGAGTGGATCGTTAATAAGGATAGAGCTCACCAATTCTCTTGATTCTTCTTCATCGTAGATGTTGAAGATATCATCAGTTAGTTGCTCCCCCTTCATGGCTGCAAGTAGTGCGAATTCCACCTCATCGCCACCAACGTTGAATTTCAACTTGGCGTTCTTGCAATCCACGTTGCAACCCGAAGTTGCTAGAAATGGTCTCCCGAGAATAATAGGTACTGGATAGTCTGCGGGAATGTCAAGTACAACAAAATCTATGGGTAGATAGAAATTACCTAACTTGACCGGAACATCTTCCAAAATGCCCACGGGATGGGTAATGGAGTGATCCGCCATGTAAAGTCGAATCTTGACCGGCTTGGGCTCTCCAAGACCGATCTTAGTGCATAACTCCAGCGGGATGATGCTCACGCTGGCCCCTAGATCGCAAAGGGCTTCACAAGTGACATCCCCAACTTGAATGGGAATGCAAAATGAGCCGGGATCTCTCAACTTAGGTGGCATCTTTTCCTTCATAATCTTGATAAGCTCCGAAGATTTAGATGTCATCCTAACTTCACCAACATCCTCCAGTTTCCTCTTCCTTGATAAGATTTCTTTTAAGAACTTCCCATAGGCGGGCATACCTAGAATGGCATCAAGGAAGGGAATGTTAATATGTAGCTTATTCATCAAGTCAAGAAACTTACCAAAGTGCTTGTCTAGATGTGCTCTGGCTCTGGACTGAGGGAATGGAAGTGGTGGTTTATATGCAGGAGGTGGAACATAAGTTTCTGTCGTTCCTCCTGCTTTCTGTTGCTCCGCCTCGGTTGGCATCTCGGTCGAGGTGTTCTTCGACTGGATCTGGACCGAGGTGGTCTGCATCGAGCGAGGCGCTGGATCTGCAGTTTTGAGTCCACTCCTCGTCGTTATGGCCATGCACTGGCCCTTAGGGTTAGTTTCCGTCTTTGCTGGAAGCTTCCCTGGATCTCTTGGCGCTTCATTCGCCCTATTAGCAAGTTGTTGTTCGAAGGACTTTTGGGCCCTCGAAAATGAAGTCATAGAATTCTCCATAGCGCCAAGCTTGATCAAGATTGCCTCTAGAATTGCGTCCTTCTTTTCCGGCTGAGACGAACTTGATCCTTGCCCTTGGCTTTTCAATGGAGTAGAAGAAGAAGAAGGGGAAGAGAGGAAAGGATTAGAGGAATCATTAGAGTTGGAGTTTGAATAATTGTTACCGTGGTTTTGTTTATTCGCCCTCCAGTTGTTGCTATTGGATCCTCTATTGTTGTTGTTGTAGTTGTTGTATCGGGGTCCGTTGTTGTTGTTACGGTACCCGTTATTGTTGTTGTTCCTTTGCCCTTGCTCTTCCTTCTTAGTTTGAGCCATCAAGAGCTCTTTTAATTCCTTCACGTCATTCTTCAATGACGTGAGTTGATTGTTGTTGGGTTGAGTCTCTTGAAAGTTGACTCTTTTAACTCCACCTTCAGCTCCTTGGTGGGTATATTTCTCCATGTGTAAGGCTTGCTTCTCAATGAAGTCTCAAGCCTCATCGATCGCCATGTCCATGAAGGTACCGGCGGAGAGTAGTTGGAGATTGAACTGGGTGTTTCCGTCCAGCCCTTTGAAGTAGATCTCCAACAACTCAATCTTTGGAATCCCATGATGTGGGCAATCCAAAAGGATATCCTTGAACCGCTCCCAAGACTTGGACAAGCTCTCCTTGTTCTTCATGATGAAAGCATTGATCTTCCCTCTCATTTCAGCAGTCTTCGAGGGGGGAAAGAATTTGGTTAAGAATTCCGTAGTCATCTCTTCCCATGTGCTGATTTTTCCTGGAGGAAGAGATTGATACCAAGTAAGAGCTCTATCTTTTAAAGAAAAGTAAAAAGGTCTTAGCTTGTAGTTGTTATTTTCAATTCTGGAGGGTCGCAAGGTCTCCATCAAGATCTCGTAGTTTTGAAGATGTTGATGCGGCGACTCCTTCTCTAGCCCTCCGAATTGGCATTGGCGAATCATGGATAGAACTTGCGGTCGAAGTTCGTAGTCATGATCCGCTGGATCTCCTAGGTTCACTCCTGGACGCCTCAGCTGTTGATTAGGGTCCATCCTTTGACCTAGGGTTTGCGGGATTCCTGCAAGAAGAACATCTCGGACTGGCATCCGAGGTGGAAGTACATCGACCGGGGCGTCGGGTACTGGAATCTGCCTCGGTCGAGGATCAGCTACTGGATCCTGCATCGGTCGAAGTAGAATCTGGTTCCGAATAGTAGCAATCTCTGCTTCGATTGCTGCAGTCCTGGTGCGATTCTCCTCTTTCTCTTGCCTGAGTTCATCCTCGCTGAGACGTAGTAGCTCCTGCGTCTCTTTCAATTGGGCCGCAAGATCGCGATCGTCTTGTTGGGCCATCTTCGCTTCTCTTAAGCGTCGCTTGTATGTCTTTTCTGGTTCGGGATCGTAAGGAACGATTTCCTTCCCAGCGCGGGTTCTTTGCATATACCTAAGAAAGAACCTGCAAAAGTCACTCAAGTAGAGTGGTTAGACAAAACGGGGCAAATGCCCCAAGAGCAAACCGTACCGGCTTGGTCTAGACCAAGTCCCCGGCAACGGCGCCAAAAACTTGTTCGCTCCAAACGGTGTGTGCAAGCTTTAAATTTATAACCCTAGACTTAAGCTTAAAACAAGGATGCAAACCCGCAGTGTACGGGTCAATCGTAGTAAAAGCAAGAAAATTCCAGGGGTCGATCACAGGGACTTGGTGAAACAAAGTCAACACGGTATGCTAATGTCAATGCTAACCACAAGAGCAATTAATACAATCAAAGATGAATAAGAAGTCAATAAAGCAAACATGCAATTCTAGGGATTAAAGCATCTAGTTGTGGTTCCAACTCAAGATCTAAAGATAAGCGGACAAAGCTGAGATTTTTGCGTGGGGAAGGTATTTCTAAAATGGAGTAGATCACCGGGTAAGTCTCACTACACACTAATCCTAAACCGTAACTCCTATTACCGGGTAAGTCTCAAGGAATTAAGATAAAGAACTATAACCTCAAACTAACATACCATCTAAGGGAATAGAATCAACCTTTACCGGGTAAGTCTCAGGCTAACTCACAAAGATGGGATGGAAGCACACTCAAACCCCAATAAAGGATAAACCTTTATTACCTACACTTATGATCGTTGGTACACAAACTAAGGAATTACCGGGTAAGTCTCATCCTAAGCTTGCATTGAACCAAAAAGGTGTAATAAGAATAGGATTTGGCAAACTCTAACACTTAACTCTCAGTTTCGGATAGGGTAAGTCACCTCGGTCAGAAGAATTCCACCCCGGCCGAGATGTTCATCAACCGAACGAGATGCTTAGGGTTAAGGTTAAAGACTCGAACTTTCAGGATCCTTCTGGAATCTAAGATTATTCTATCATTGTTTTTCCCACAACCTTCAGCCAATCACCCTAGAATCACACAAGGAAATTAGCCACTCATCATCATAATGAAAGTATTAAATGTAAGGGAAGAAGGTGAATATTTGAACAAAGAAGAATTTAATGAAAAGACTTCAATAACTGAATCAAATATCACAACAAAGCGTTCCTTGGATAATAATCCAAAAAGACAAGACAACAATTGAGGGAATTTGAAGACAATCTTACAAAACCCTTCAACAAAGCTATAAAAGCTATGATCTTCAACCTTCCTTCAACCTTCAAAAAGGTTCTTCAAAAACTCCCAACTTGGAGTATGCTGTTGCTGCTGCGTGAGCGAGATGTATGCGGCCTCCTCGAATTGTGAAAATCCGACCCTTTTTATAGGAAAATAACCCTCCAAAGATAATAAATCTTAGAAAGATATTCTCCCATAAAAATAGGTAAAATACATATTCTGCATATCTCCTTCCATCCAGGAGCCAAGCCCAAAAATATAAGATCACTTTCCAAGTTTAAAAGATCTCTTCCAAGAATAAAATATTCTCGCCGCGTCCTAGGTGTTCGCCTCGGTCGAGTCGGCATCTCTGGATCGCCTCGGTCGAGATGAATCTCTGGTCAACCGAGGTGATTCACAACTGAATGTGAAATCTCTCAAAACTGATCCAAAGTAATTCTTTAATCCATGGCTATGCTCCCTGGATGATTCCTTTTGCTCCTCAATGTGGCTCCAAATGACTCATGACTCCTTTTGCTCCTTTTTGATGCAAAACGTACCATATTACCTGCAATTACAACGAAACTAGGTGTAGACCTCGATTCCCGCAAAGGTAGATGAAATGGTAGTAAAATCACATAATGCACATACAAACATGCAGGTTATGAAAGATAAAACGTCCAAACAAACCCCAAAATATAGACTATAATTCATGCTATCATTCATCGACTGAGCGAGATGTTCTAGGGTTAAGGAAAGACTCGAGCTTTCAGGGTCCTACTGGGATTAAGATTATTCTATCATTGTTTTTCCCACAACCTTCAGCCAATCACCCTAGAATCGCACAAGGAAATTAGCCACTCATCATCATGAAAGCAATAATCAAATATATGAGAAGGGAATGAATATTTAAACACAAAAACCTTAAGAACAAGGCTTCAATAACTGAATCAAATATCAAATAACTCAGCGTTCCACAATCACAAATCAAGCAAAGACAACAAACCAAGGGAATCTAAGAAAGTCTTACAAATCCCCTTAAAAATCGATAACAAAGCTATGAACTTCCTTCCTTCAATCTTCAAAACTTCCTTCAAACTTTCAGAAAATCTCCCTAATCCGCAGATTATTGGGTGTATCGAGGCTGCTGCGAGATGTTGCGCCGTGCTTTCGGCCTGATGCGTCGTCCTCAATTTGTGGGAACTCCGACCCTTTTTATAGGAAAAATTGTCTTCCAAAGATAAGAGATCTTAGAAAGATATTTTCCTATAAAATAGGTCCAAATAAATCAACTGAATATATCTTCTTCCTTCCAGAAATCTAGCCCAAAAATATAAGATCTTTTTTCCATAATTAAAAGATCTCAGCCAAATAAAATATATCTCGCCGTGTCAGGATATTCGCCTCGGTCGCGATGCTCCTCAAAATCACCTCGGTCGAGGTGACACTGTGGCTGACCGAGGTGAATCTCAACTGAATGTGAAATCTCTCAAATCTGGTCCGAAGTAAATCTTTAATCCATTTCCATGCTTCCTGGGTTCCTCCTTAAGCTCCTGAATATAGCTCCTATGACTCCTTATCTCTTTTAGCTCCATTTCGGTCCAAAACGTGATGTTTTACCTACGATTACAACAAAACTAGGTGTAGACCTCGATTCTCGCAAAGGTAGATGAAATAGCAATATAATCACATAATATACATCCAAACATGCAAATTATTGAAGATAAAACGTCTAAATAAGTCCTAAAATATAGACTATAATTTATGCTATCAAAATACCCCATACTTAGTCTTTGCTTGTCCCCAAGCAAGTTCCAAATCTTAGATACAAGATAGAATAGATTATAAGTCATAAAGATCAATGAAAAGTACTTTCAAAACATTTTTGGGGTGTGCTCCACTCATAGATCACTCTAAGAGAATGCCTCATGGCAAATGAAATCAAGATATGATCAAAACATTTTATAAATATAAGAAAGTTGTTCATCTTTGCATAAAATCAAAGAATGCATAATAAATCATAATTATCGAAATTAATCATGTATAATCCAGTTTAAACCACTAAGTCAATCAACAAGCTCGAGGTCTCAAGGGCTTTCCAAAGAGAAAGGTCAAGAAACGTGTAGGGTAGGGATGTACATAGGGAATGTGGTGCTAGAATCCGGGAAAAGGAATCTTCACTTCACTTTCTTGAAATTCAACACCTTCCACCAATAAGCTTTGCTTATTTCACTTTTTCTCTTTTTTTTTACTTTTTGGGATGCATGGACAGAGGTGCACAATAACCGAAGCCTGGCAGATTAGCAATCATCAATTTCTCGAGATGCCTCAAACCCTTGATGCACATACCATGACCCGTTAGGAATATCGCTCAATCCGACTTTGGTAAGACACAAACACCCGGCTATGTGAATGGTGCCGAGTTACTCATCATCATGTTTGACTTCCCCAAACCTATTTGTTTCTTTCTAACTTCCAGCTAACATCTCATCTTTTCTTTCACTTGCTTTTCACTTGCTTGCTTCCAAATTCCCGGATAGGTAAAAAGAGGCAAATATGTATATGAGGGGCTAAGCATGATCAAGAAGAAGAAGAGAAGAGTATGAATTGCCTTGGTCTTCCCAGGAAGAGAGTGAGAGAACTCATAATGTGGTGTCAACCTTCAAATTCAACATAATTTGCCAAAAACAAAGTATTAAACATGCCAAAATTTCAAACAAAGCATTTTGCAACTTAAAGATATCATAAAACCTTTCAAACATATAAAAATTTCAAAGCCAATTTGTAAACAAAAACCTTCACTGAGGTCATATCCAGAAAAGAAGCACAAAAATCATTTCGAAAACTTTTCAGTTAAACCACCTCGGTCGAGATGTTCTAAGTCAACCGAGGTGAAGTAACTCGTTTGGCCAGAATCATCCCGGTCGAGGTCATAAAAAAAAATTTCTTTAACTTGTTTTTCGACGTTTTTCTCAATCAAATAACCTGTATGCATGCATGTATTCTCAGATAAGCACATAGAGCAAAAATCAATAATATCCGGTATAGTCATACAAACATACATAGTGTCAAATAATACATCCGCATACCCCATACTTGGGACAGATTGTCACAATGGGTCAAATAAGTCTAAGGAAACAGGATACTCGCCGGACATAAGCTGAGCTGCATAATAAATAAAGAAAAGAAATCCTGCAACTAGTCGTGGTCTGCTGGTGGTGGTGGTGGATATGGCACGTATGGATGCTAGGATGGGTCAAACGGATAACCCATGACGTGCTGGAACTGAATCTCTGCCATCCGGAGCTGGTAGTGTTGGCTCTCCCGTATCTCCATCATCTCTAGGGATAAGGCGGCGTAGGAGTCGATCATCTGATCCGTCAAATCGTCAATCCGTCGATGAGCTATATGATCTCTCTGTCTGCGGGGTCGACACCTAGTAGGACGTGGTGGTGCTGCAGCGGCCTCCTCCTCTGTCTCCTCGTCGTCTAGATCAACGACTGGCACACTGGGACCAGCTGTATATGTCCCTGTCTCCATAGCAGCTCTGCCATCGTCCTCCTCATCCTCATCCTCTTGTACCTGAGCTGTTGTTGCTGCTGTTGCGTCTCTAGCGTCCTCGAAATAAGGAATCCATGCAGTGGACCAGTACTGAGGGTCAAAAACTGAGAACTGGGATGACCACCTAATACCCTGAGGGGCAGTCTGCTCCTAAGGCATCGCCACATATGGCGTAGTAAGTCCACGAGGCACTAGAATCCTTCTGGTGATCATCTCCTACAGACCTAGCGGCTTGGCAGCCGCCACCATAGTAAAAGCACTCAGATCAAGGCCAATGTAACTCGCGATGTGAGTCACAAGGCCGCTACTGCAAATATCTAGTTGTGGTTCCAACTCTAGGGATTAAAGCATCTAGTTGTGGTTCCAACTCAAGATCTAAAGATAAGCGGACAAAGCTGAGATTTTGCAAAGGGAAGGTGTTACTAAAGTGGAATAGATCACCGGGTAAGTCTCACTACTCACAATCCCAAACCAAAGCTCCTATTACCGGGTACGTCTCAAGGCACTAAGGAAAGGAACTATAACATCAAACCAACACACCACCTAAGGAAATAGAATCAACCTTTACCGGGTAAGTCTCAGGCTAACTCACAAAGATGGGATGAAGGCACACTCAAACCCTAATAAAGTATAAACCTTTATTACCTACACTTATGATCTTTGGTAAACAAACGAAGGAATTACCGGGTAAGTTTCATCCTAGGCTTGCATTAAACCAGGAAAGGTGTAATAAGAATAGGATTTGGCAAACTCTAACACTTAACTCTCAGTTACGGATCAAAAGGTCACCTCGGTCAAACAGATCCCACCCGGCCGAGACGTTCATCGACTGAGCGAGATGTTCTAGGGTTAAGGAAAGACTCGAGCTTTCAGGGTCCTACTGGGATTAAGATTATTCTGTCATTGTTTTTCCCACAACCTTCAGTCAATCACCCTAGAATCGCACAAGGAAAGTAGCCACTCATCATCATGAAAGCAATAATCAAATATATGAGAAGGGAATGAATATTTGAACAGAAAAACCTTAAGAACAAGGCTTCAATAACTGAATCAAATATCAAACAACTCAGCGTTCCACAATCACAAATCAAGCAAAGACAACAAACCAAGGAAATCTAATAAAGTCTTACAAATCCCCTTAAAAAGCTATAACAAAGCTATGAACTTCCTTCCTTCAATCTTCAAAACATCCTTCAAACTTTCAAAAAATCTCCCTAATCCGCAAATTATTGGGTGTATCGAGGCTGCTGTGAGATGTTGCGCCGTGTTTTCGGCCTCATGCGTCATCCTCAATTTGTGGGAAATCCGACCCTTTTTATAGGAAAAATTGTCTTCCAAAGATAAGAGATCTTAGAAAGATATTTTCCTATAAAATAGGTCCAAATAAATCAGCTGAATATATCTTCTTCCTTCCAGAAATCCAGCCCAAAAATATAAGATCTTCTTTCCATAATTAAAAGATCTCACCAAAATCAAATATATCTCGCCGCGTCAGGATATTCGCCTCGGTCGCGATGCTCCTCAAAATCACCTTGGTCGAGGTGACACTGTGGCTGACCGAGGTGAATCTCAACTGAATGTAAAATCTCTCAAATCTGGTCTGAAGTAAATCTTTAATCCATTTCCACACTTCCTAGGTTCCTCCTTAAGCTCCTGAATGTAGCTCCTATGACTCCTTAGCTCTTTTAGCTCCATTTCGGTCCAAAACGTGTTGTTTTACCTACGATTACAACGAAACTAGGTGTAGACCTCGATTCTCGCAAAGGTAGATGAAATAGCAATATAATCACATAATATACATCCAAATATGCAGATTATTGAAGATAAAACGTCTAAACAAGTCCCAAAATATAGACTATAATTCATGCTATCATACGGTTACGTTTGTTTGTGTAGTGTAATGTAAGTTGGGTATGGATAATTTCATTATGTATATTTCCTTTTGCGTCTGCTTTGGGTATGTATACCCCGTAATGACTATCTACCTTACAAGATAACACTTTTTGTGGCTGTGTAATTGGGTAGGCTTTTGAGCATGGTAGTACTAACACATGTTGGGTAGCTACTTGTGTGGTTTATAAATGTACTTACACATGTAACTATTTGTTTTCAGGTATGGATACTATATAGTTTGCAGTTTATTCCGGGGGAGATTGGGTAAGTTTGGATGGAATTTGAAGTTATGTTGGGAAAATCCAAAGCAAACCCATAATTATGAGACAAGGGACAACAATAGATGCGTTGAAAGGGTTAATTGCATCAAGATTTAATTTGTCAATGGAAAAACATAATCTTGTATTAACATACAAAAATACTATCAATCAATCGTTACAGCCTTTCACCATTGATAGTTGGGAAGATTTTGAAGCATTTGTGGATGCAAACAGTGTAGAAAGTGTGTCTTGGAGTATCCCATTATGTGTTTGAATGGAAGAACAACATAATTTAGGGGTATCAATACTCAATGGGAAGGAGGAGGTAAGTTCAAGCATAGTGGTTTACGATGAGCGAATTGTAATGGCAAGAATTAATGAGGACGCAGCAAGGTCAACCCTAAGTTTGCAATATGAAGTCCAACCCATTGATTGTTCAGAGCCTACTTTGATTAATGAATCGGTGGCCTGACTCTAATGAATCGGTGGGCACTTGAGGTTGGTCAGACTTATAAGAGTAAGAAGGATTGAAAGGTTATTTTGTGTCTGAATGCCATCTATCAGTGTTTTCAGTACAAGATAAAAAAAAATCAAAGAAACTTGTTGTGGTTGCTAAATGTGACGAAATTACATGCAAATGGAAAGTTCATTTCTTCAGTTTAGGCAAGTCTCAACATTTCACCATCACATAGTACAATAATGAACATACTTGTTCTTTCGAAAGCTGAAGGTGCAATCGTAGGAACCCTTCCGTACACGTAATTGCACATCTATTGCGTTATTTGTAAGTAATGACTTTGAAACCGTTTGCATGTATTGGGTATACAATTTGCATGTTTAGGGTATACAGTATGTAATTTAGGGCATTGTGGCTTAACACCATTTATTTGGGTACCATCTATGCGCCTTCATTGTTCATCTGATTTAACCCTTCTGATCCATGCGCCTCCCCTGTTCACTGTGTCATGTCGTTCCAGTTTTTAATATATTTTTCCATTTTTTCCTGTACAAACGAGTGGTGGAAATCATGGGGGCCAAAACACAAAGAACAACAATTTGGGGCCCTATACCGCCAATTCTTTCTTTTTTTATAAGGTTTGGTTGAACTCAACATGTGTATGTAGCCTTATATGATTGTAGTCTATTGATTGGGAATTGGAGTAGCGCTTGATTGAGTTAATTAACCATAGATAGTTAGGGCTTGTTTGGTATTGTATCCTATCCTTGGGATTCATTTAGATTTTTTGCGAGATTTTTGGGGATAGGAAAAATCGCGTTATTTGGTATTGGTTGGAGTTTTGGGATTGTATTCTGTTACGGGATTCTTTTTGCTAAATAATCCCGAAAAAATAATCTTCCCAACCAAGATTCTTCCGGATTGTTGGGGATAGGTTGTTTTTTATTCCCTACATACCTTTTAGAAACCAAACTATTCGATCTCCTCCATTCTCGATCGCTCGTAAAAAATCAGGCTCTCTCGTCCTCCTCCCTTTTGCTTCTTTTACTCTGAATGGATGCTCCTACTTCTCCTATCGATGACACACCTATTGGAACAAGGAAGAAACAAACTGCAAGTTGAAGTTATTACGGCCATGGCGACATAAGAGGATAGTGCAGTGAAGGAGCCTCTTGATCTCATCAGACTTCTCGATGAGCGTATCTACGTCAAGCTTCGCTCCGACCATGAACTTCATGGGAAACTTCATGTATGCTTCGCTTCCTATTCCTCCTTCTTTTGTGTGGTTTTCATGGCTTCAACTTTCGAAATTAATCCTCAAATAGTCTATCTGAAGTGATGAGTGTGTATATAGGCTCAATGTGTATTTCGTGGAAATTAGGGTTTTGATGAATTGTGACTCTAAGTTTGAGTTCAAGCATGTAATTGTATCGGGAACTTCAGTTTTGATTTGAAGTATTGATTCAAGATTTGATAAAATATTTGTGCATTCAAAATTGTAAGATTTTTATCTTCCATTGAGGATTTATGTTTGTTTGTACAAAACCCCTAGTATTGAGACTAGCCCGTCAGATACTAAATTCTTGGAATCATTTAGCTTACGAATACTAGAATTATTAGAAACTAAAAGTGTGTGCTTTTGATTTTATGTTATAAACAAATTATCCAATGACTTCTCAAATCTCATAAAGAACACGTTAGAGATAATTTTAAGTTCTAAGTCTCTAAGGGTTATGTTGTATTGATGACAAAATTAGTCAATGACAATTCTCATTGAGAACATGTTTCTTGTTTGTTTTATTTTTTTTGAATTTGAGATACTCTCAGTTTTCAAAATTTAGCTACGATTATGGTTTAATAGTTTATCAATTCAGTTTGATGCGCTTCTGATGGTTGACCTAATTTCTTTTGTAATATGACATAAGTTTCTTTGTTAATAAAATTTATCCATTATGTTATGATATAAGTTGCGGGTAATGTCATGCTAAGAATGTTCATTTTTATTGATATGTTTCAACTAAATTTCATTTTCAGAAAATGAGATGTGTTGTGTCGTTCCTCATGGTCAAAGAAAATGGTGTTATATTAGTGTCCCCTCCTTTGAGAACAACTTGAAGGAACAATCAATGTTGAAAGTTCATGTTTGAGCAAGGAAGGTTCATTGGTTTTGTAATTCCCGACATTTTATTTGAAAGATAGATTTAAGATTGGATGAGATACTTGTGTATTCGGAATTGTAAGATTTTTGTTTTCTGTTGAGTTCCAACATGTTTCTTTGAGGGAATTTGTGATGCGGGGTTGATGACGCAATTCCTGATCTAGATTGAAAGTTCTCGACTGAAGCAAATCTCGGTTAGATAATGAAAATATCGGGCAAGATATTGGGAAGAACAGACCGAGATTTAGTAAAACTCAGAAGGCTGAATAATGGATGATATGGAAAGATAAGAAGATGATAATATGGAATGATAGATGATAAATATAGAAAGATAAGAATATTATAAGACTTGCAAAGAACCTTGACCAATTATGTGTCAAAACCCGATATAAAGAATTACCTTTCACACTTCATTCTTTAACCTTACACAAGCCTTCTAGATAAGACAAAAACAAGGAGGGACTAGTTTGACTTGTAGCACCGATCTTAAAAAAGAATAACACACACAAGAACAACCTAGCAAGGATCCATAACTTTTCAACTAAAAACTCTCTTTTTGGTTGAATAGGAATCATAAAATGCAAACTTCATAAATGAAGTCACAAGTGTCTCACAATACTTTGGAATTAAATTCAAAATTGAGCTACCTAAAAACCGCTCCTTCTAAGGTTATTTATAAGAGAGACTTTCCTATTTTAAACTAGGAAAGATATCTTTAAAATATCATGTAGGAAATATATCTTTTTAAGATAATCTAACAACGTAAAGATATAATCCTAAAAGATAAAACTAACAATTACGTTAAATAATTTTTGCGAGCTTTTAAGGTAACAAAATAGTAATAGATAGTTCTTCCAAAAATAGAAGATCTTGGCTGGATCTTCTAACGCAAGTCAGACTCCAAATATCAGATGAAAATCTCGACCGAGATTTTGGGTTGTTGACCGAGAGTTTGCATCTTCCATGCAATCCTCCATTCTCTCGGATCCTCTCATGTTGGTTGCTTGCAAGCAACCTTTTCTTGAGTCTCTTCTGCTCTTGACTTAATGAAGGATCCATGTAATGTAAGGATGTCCACGGGTCACGGGTCACCCGTGACCCGGCGGGTTCTGACCCGGCGGGTACGGGTTCCCCCGGGTCGCGGGTACGGGTAAGGGTCATGAGATCCTTACCCGTCGACCCGCCGGGTAGACCCGTAACGGTCACAAAAAAAAAAATTTTAAATTCCCAATGGCTATATAGATTATAAAAAAAATTAAAAAACAATAAACTATAATAAATCTAACCCAAAAATAATTCTATAAATACTCCAAACCCAATTCATTTCATCTCACACCAATTCTCATTCAATCATCTATTCAATCTCTCAATCTCTCCATAATTTTCAACTCTTACATTCAATTACTCTCATAATCTCATATTCTCATTCTCTTATTTTTTTACTGCTCTTACTACTACATTCTATTATTCAAAAAAAAATCTCTAGCCGAGGAAGACGTTCCGTTAGCGGTGCCAGTCCTTCATCCGGCGAAGGTGTTACCGGAGGACGTCATTCCGTTAGCGGTCCTCCAACCGGTTCGGATTTAAGGCGGGACTTATTAAGTGGAGATCACGAGATCTTCGAGGAGGAGGATATGGACTCACCTACTTTCCCCAACACCCAAGAATCCGAGACCCAATTCACGGAGGAGGCGGAGGAGCCGCCGTTGAACAACACTCAACTAACGACGGCGGTCTTCCGATTTTGGTTCACAAAAGGTGCTCCCGATGCCAACGGGGTTTACTATGTCAAATGCAATTTTTGTGCGGCACAATACAAGCACAAAAAGGAAGAAGGCTACGGGAACTACCAGAGGCATATCCGGAACAAGCATCCCGAAAAAATGGGATTAGCATGAGGGCAAACACAACTTACCGGGTACGCATCTACCTCTAACCAACCTCCTTCTTTATTTACATATGATCATGCTTCTTCTATGGGTACATTTTCGGAAATGTTAGCCAAAGATTCTTTAGCATTTAGTTTTGCACAAAATGTTGGTTTTAATGATTGGATGCAAAATCATGCTCAACCCGCATATAAACCGATTTCTCGTCAAACCGCTAAAAGAAAAATGATACATAAATATAAAATTCGCAAAGAAGAATTGATTAAATATTTTATGAAAAACGGTGATATTCAAGTTTCTATTTGTAGTGATATTTGGACCGACGGTTTTCATAAAAAAATTCATATATGGGTATTACTTGTCATTTTGTTGATAAATTTTGGATTTTAAACAAAAGAGTTTTAGCATTACGAGTTTTCAACGAACAACACACCGCCCAAAACATTGCCCGTTTGATTGCAAATGTTTTGGAAGAATATAGACTACTTTCACGAGTTTTTTCAATCGGTTTTGACAACGCCTCCGCTAACACGGCTTCCATTAGAGATTTAACCAACTATTGTAAGCCGACGGTTGGAGGTAAATTTTTTCACATTAGGTGTGCCGCTCATATTTTAAACTTGTGTGTTCAAGACGGTTTAGCATACGTTGGAGATTTAGTACAACCTATTCGAAATATTTTTAATGAACTTTGGTCTAAAAAAAGTGTACGTACTAAATGGTATGCATATTGTAAACAAAATGGCGTTTATCCTAAAAAATTTCCAAAAGATGTTTGTACAAGATGGAACTCTACTCACAAAATGATTTACAAATCATATGAATATCGAGAACTTTTAACCCGCACAACATATTGACGGTAATTTTGTTTTCGGTGAATCTTGGATTTTAGCAAAAGATGTAATGGAGGTTTTTAAATATTTTTATGATGTTATTAACACTTTTAGTTATGTTTATACACCAACTTCAAGCATATTTTGTTATGTAGCAATTAATATTGCATTTGCAATTCAACAAGGTCTTTTAATTGAAAATGTTTCACAAGCTATTTATTCAATGCGAAGTAAATGGTTAGATTATTAGACAACCATTCCCGATGTTTTTGTTGTTGCATTTGTGTTAGACCCTAGACGTAAAATGGATGGTTTAAAACAATTTTTAGAAAGTTATTATGACTTTTTAGGTTTAGAACAACATCCCGATTGTCATGTTTCTACCATAATTGCTAAGTCGGAAAATTATTTGATGAATTATTGATTCAATATTGTGTTTCCGATCAAGGTCAATCTTCTCAACCCCCTCCTCGTCCTTCATCTTCAACTTCATCTAAATTTAAATCAATTGCTAGAAATTTGTTTGGCCCGAAAAAGGCAAAAACCACGAATATCTAACCATTTCTTTTGAGTTTGCCAATGATGAAGAAGAAGAGGATTTCAACATATTAGAATGATGGAGCCGACCGGAGAGAATGAGGTTCCCTACCCTCTCAAGGACGTGGCACAAATTCTCGCCATTCCCGCCTCAACGGTAGCGGTTGATCAAACATTTAGCCAGAGTGAAAAGGTGCTCGATCTGACGAGATCAAACATGTTGCCCGCGACGTTGGAGGCACAAGTCCTCCTAGCCGATTGGAGGAAAGCGGATATGCGAACACAAAAAAACAACCTCTCGGCGGAGGAAGGCGATGAAGATGACGACGAGCGACAACAAACGCCATCGGATGTATCGGCGGGAGAGTCCGACATCTAAGGTAAGGGCCAATCGGGGATATAAACAAAGGTAAGAGAACTAAATGGGCTTTGATTCCTCCTCCCCGAGAGGATACGTAGGCAACCGGGATTCCGGTTCAAGCCCAATTCTTCCCTTTTTTTTTAAGTTTAAGTCCAATTTTTTTAAGTTTAAGTCTTCTCTTTATTTTCTTCTTTTTTAAGTTTAAGTCCAATTTTTCTCTTCTCTTTATTTTCTTCTTTTTTTAAGTTTATTTCCATTATTATTATTTATTTTTTTTAATGAGGTGGCTGACCCGTCGACCCGCCGGGTCTGACCCGTGACCCGGCGGGTCAGCCATTTTTACGGGTCCGGGTCACCTTCCCGGACCCTTGACCCGGCGGGTCCGACCCGTGGACATGCTTAATGTAATGTAGGTGTAGATGCTATCAAAGATGGTCCCACATCATACTCCCCTTCTTGAAAATGATTCGACCTCGAATCATAGTCTTGATCATCACTAAGCACATAATGATTGAAGTATGGCAGATTCTGGACTGATCAAATCCATGGTATAAAAATACCAACTTCTTCTTCCTTATCTGTTCCTTCTTGATATGTACGTTACTCGATAAAACGGATTCCAACATCTGAATGGTGCAAGCTTTGAGTTCCATGTCTCTCCTGGAAGGTCTCTCAAACTTTGTTAAACTCGGGGCTTGACAATTCTCATCATAATGTACAACAGTAGCAAATCTCAGGCTTTCTCCTTAAATCTCGGGTGAGATTTTCCACTGAAGGTTGAGATTTTCACAGTGAGGGCAAAATTCGTCTCACATGATGAAAACCGATAGTATTCTTGGATCTTTCCTCCTCCAAGGTGCATCCAAGCTGAATCTCCTGACTCAAATGGTATTTATTGGCGAAACTTGTTGGTCAATGCAAGAGCATGCATTCCTTTCTCCTCGGTCCTTGTCACATCCTAGTATGCAATCTCTTGATGAACTCCTTCTGTTTTCCTACATTAAAATTTACTCTCTCCTCAATAGGGAACAATATAAGATCAAAGCAAGTTAAGGAAAACAACTTAATCTCAAAATCATTATAGTTTAAAGATGTATATGGATCACAACTCCTAGAGTAAGCACAACTAATAGGAGGTAACAATATAATGTCAAAGGTATAGTTACTCCCCTTCTTAGCATAGCTAACTCTTCAAATACGCTCATGTTAAGGTCTTTTCATGAAGCTTTCTTCCACATGAACAATTCTCGATAACAAATTCTAGGAGTGATGTCAATGGGTGGAAGCTCCTTATATAAATCTTCCACAAGGCCAACAAGAAACCTTGAAAGGCTGGGGTGTGGATCTACAAATTGTGATTGAAACAATCTACGACAGTAGACAATCTCGGGTGAGAATCTCAGCCGAGATTTGTGAATTTTGCCCAAGATTTCTCTCCTGGAGTGAAATCTTGCTTTCCTATTCTGAGTTTCCGTCCTTATCATGGTAGCACTTCCTTCACCATACTCCTCCGGCATTCTTGACTCATAGATTGTGTGTATATCCTTCTTCTTGATATCCGCAACTCGCAATCCTATAATAGAACTCACTCGATTTCCTTGGACAACGGTGCAAGATTAAGGTTTGCAAGAAATAATGTTTCCAAAAAGTCATGGAAATGCAAAGAATACAACACTCCAGGCAATCTCAAATTGCTATCAACAATATCATGCATAACATAATCAAAAGATGAATGCAACAACCTAGGCTCATGCACATCACAATCAAAAGAGTCATCACAACTCAACTTAGTTAAATGTTCAATGTTAACAAGACAATATCATTCATGCTAGTATCTATGTCATGCTCATCATCACTAATCAAATCAGATTTATGCTTATGGGTTTCCACACTAGTCTCGGCATGTAACACAATAGTAGATTTTGATTTCAACAAATCCACAAGATCATGCATAGAAATAGAAGGTTTAGAATCACTAACCTTTTTAGTTTGGATAACCTCCATTGATAATTTCTTCTTCTGGGACTTGAGAGTTTGTGATTCTTCTGCGCTCAATTGTTTACTCAACCTTCCCAATGTACGTCTTATGTTTTTTATGGAATCATCATCATTGGGCAAAGGTTCCCGGGGTTGGATGACTAGTGAAGCCTCCCTTGATGGAAACTCCTCGATTTTTGAAAATCTTGAGTGAAATCCTAGGTGAATGGGGCTGAGATTGTTGTTTCTCCCATTAACTTGTATTTCCAACGTTGGATCTAGTTGTTGGTCTTCTTCCGTTGATTCTTCTTTCAATTTCTATGGACAACTGCAACAGATCTATCATGAAATCATAAGAATATAACCCAAGTTCATTCATTATAGTAGGATGCAAAATACGTAAATAACGATCCATCATTGCTCCCTCATCCTCTATAATGTTGGTCTTCACCATTGTCATTCGCATGGTTGTGTAAACCTCTTCTACACTCCTAGAACCTTGATTTAGGTTCTCCAAGTTTTGCCTTAGTTCCTTAGCATAATGTGGGGGCAAAAGTCTTGTTCTCGTTATTGCCTTCATTTGCCTCCATGTATTGATGTCCGGATCTAGCATGCTTCTTCTTTTTCTGACAAGTTGATCCCACCACTCTAAGGCGTATCCTTGGAATTCAAATACAACAAGTTGGACCTTTCTTTTCTCATTAATTTGATGGAAAGACCAATTTTTTTCAACTCTAGTCTCCCATTCCATAAAAGCGTCTGGATCGCTCCTTCCATCAAAACTAGGGATCTGGCGTCTAGGATAGTTCCTCCAAATGTCCCTCTCATCCTCAAGTTCCTGAAAGTTATCAAATTGCGGAGCAATAGGCATATTATAATGTTGACTTGTATATATCATACCTTGCTCATGGTGAATTCTTAGGAATGATTTAGTGTTCGAGGTCCGGTATGGAACATGGAAATGTCCATTATTCTCATTCATTGATCTCTGTTGAGGAATGTATTGATTAAACCTTGACTGGGGCATATCTTGGTTTAAAACCTTGGGCGAGATTTCTCATTGAGGGACGAGGTTTTCCCCTAGAATGATATTCCGGTGTATACATCCTACACAATCACATAAAGTAACAACAAATTTGATGTAATTGTGAACCACAAGCTAATTTGATGTAATTGCCTTGGATGGATTAAAGCTTCTTTACCAGTCGGTGCACTAGCTTCAACTAGAACTTCTTTGGATGCCTCAAGTAGTCAACTTGGTTTGGAGAAAGGTTCTTGTGTTGGAAGTTAGTTACGATACTTCGCTGCAGGTCTCTTCACACAAATGATTGCAAGGCAGAAAAAATATTGCAAAACGCAACTAGTATGGTAGAAAGTATAGATACTCACTAACATACCCAAATAAATTACTCAATGTGTTTAGAATAGGAACAGGCGAAGAAAAGGCACACAAGAGATTAAGAAGAGTGAAAGAACGTAACTTGAACCTATGCAGTTGGAAAGAGAGATAGTCGGGATTGGTTTAGGGAATGGATAAGACTCTTAACTGGATCAAGGTGGGTATAGAAACTCTTCTTTTGATGTACTCTTGCACAGGGTGCACTTTGATACTTCAGATTAAGCTTTGAATTTTTTTTTGAAACTGGACAACAATAGCTATCTCGGATAAAATATCAGGCGAGATTCTTTATGAACTGTCCGAGATTGTTGAAAAATTGATACTTTGATGTCGATGTTTAGCAATCACTTTTGGGGTTGCTACTTCTTGCTTGCCTTGGGATATATTAGTGTTGGAGAAGCGTATATATCGTTGTTTGAAAAGAATGGATAAGATCTTACCTACTAGAAATATCTCAACTTTAAGCGCAAACTTTTGAGCGCATTCTCCGAAGGGTTGGGTGAGGTTTCAAGGTTAATGGATGGCTTGTGTTTGGCTATGACGTTTCTCTCTTCCGAGATAATGTGGATCAATAAATTAATATTATAATCTAATCTCGAATTAACTAACACTAGACGGAAGAGTGAACGCATACTATCGTTATTCGTTAATATGGTCGTATATTATCAAAATAAAATCACCAACTTATGATATCAAAATCACATTGTAGCATTTATCATCATAACTCATAATAAAACTAATGTTACATTCTCAAAATGAATTTAAGCTCATTTCTATAAAACAAATTTCAACCAAAGCAACACACTTCTATGAAATTTCAAAAACTTACTGCTTAAAAACGAAAATTCTATGTTATACTTATTCAAAAGTTCTGAAAATATAAAACAAACACCATCATCATCATCAAGTTAAAGAACTACAAGGATGGTAACCACTCAAAAAAGTTTGTTGTAGAAAAACAATTAAAATTCTAGCACTAACATGATGATGGGTAAATCGCGTTTTCCCTACTCACCGAGTATGTATAAACGAATAATTTGTAGTGCACTCACACACCCTAACATCCTCACTTATAAGCTCTCTTTAAGAAGCCTTATTACTACTCTCTTCTAGATGGAGTAATTCCGAAGGAGGGGTGACCTCCCCTATTTATAGTCATTGTCACCTCCTCCACAAGAAGGTTCCGGAACTCGATTCTCCTAGGTCATTCCGGAGCCTTCTCACTCAATCTCATCCGAGTCTATAACTCTCCCTAGATTTCTAGCCTCGTCTATGAGGTTCCGTCAAGTTCTAGATGTCTCCATCTTTTGGAGAGATCCGCATCCTTCCAGAAGGTTTCGCCACCTTCCGGAAGGTTCCACTAGCGTTTGGAATCTTCCACCTTAATCCGGAATCTTCCGTCTTCTTTCGTAATGTTCCTCTAGGAATAACCCATTTTGAAGTATGAATTAGTCCAACAATTCTTCCCTTAATTCATATATCTTGGGTGGAGTAAATAAAAACTGGAGTGCTTTCTTCGACCCCGTGTCTTGAACCAAAAGAAACCACATTATTTTTTAGGTTCTTTTATAGAACAAAATAAGAACAGTCAAAACAAAAGCAAATCAAACATCACAAGGGATCTAATAACAAAATGAACAACCCCATGTTTTAGGAATACCTTAGTGTTTCGTGTTTTGCAGTGACTCCTCCGAGTTTTGAAAAAGTTTTATTAGTGGTTGCCTTAGTTGTTTGTCTTGAAGGGGTCGTAGATTTGTGATCGACTCCTGGGGCTATCTTTCGAGTCTAAATGTCTCAAACTCTTGTCATGTACACTTTCTTCTACGACATACGTAATAGGAAAAAGCTTTATTGGTGGTTGTCTGAGTTGTTTGTCTTGAAGGGGTCGTAGATTTATGATCGACTCCTGAAGGCTCTAATTCGAGTCTAAATATCCCAAGCTCCCTTCATGTGCACTTCCTTCGACAATATACGTTATACTCTCCATTCTCCAGAGACTAACTCTCTCTCCTTTCTGTTGAAGATCTCATTGCTTATGGATCTACTTGTTGTACATTTTTTCCTTCGATGTTTCTTTTATTCTCGCTCTTCATGACGGTTTGTCCGTCCGCAAATTTCTTCCGGCCTTTAGATCCATTAGTCGATGTGTCGTCTAGTGCTTTAATCACTAACAAAAATCCCTCTCCTGAGATGTTCGGAATCTCTAAGTAATGAAACAATCTATGTTCATTAAAAAAAACATACTAAACTGGAAAGAGAATCATAATATATAAGCAGCACTTTCAACCATGAAAGCAATTTTTGAGGCAGCTACCGTAATGTGAAGTAACAAAAACATACTTTCCCTGTTTCAGAACTGTCTAATAATTACACTAAATTCTTCGCCTCTTCCCGGGTTCAGCTTCAATGTCATTTTGATCCTCATTAACCTTGGTGGTGGTCACCGATTCCTCTACATTACAATTGCTCGATTTCATACTCAGCTGCTTCTGTAACTGCTTTTCTTGCAACTTTTCTAAAGCCACACGACGGCATGCTTCTTCATTCTCAATTTCCAATTCAACCGAGTCTTCTTGCCTGCTTAAATGTTCATTTCCTTCATCAGATTCAGCAGCTTCAAACCTAACATGCTTCTCGGCATCGTGCATTTCAGTCACAACCTGAACATCAACCTTGTTTTGATCATTTCTATGTCTGGAGCTTCTTCTCCTAGATTTATGATGGCTTTTTTCACCCTTTCTGTGTTTACTGCTCTCTCTCTTTTCATCCTTATGCCTGCGGGAGTGGGAGCTGGTGTGTTCGGATAATTCTGTTCTTTCGATTACAGTCTCAGGGTTTGAGCTTTCCTTTCTCTGCCTGTAATAGTCATTTTCATATTTATCAAAGCTATCTTTATTCTTGACCACTGTATCCCCATGAGAATCACTACTGGATGTGTCCAAATCACTGACTTCATGCTTAGAACTTTTTCGTCTATATTCATGATAACGACCCTCTGAGTTATTTTGATGAGTTTCTTCCGCTTTATCCTCACGGTACCTCTTCCTTCCATCTTTAATTGACCTCTCTCTATCTGAATCACTTTCAGCACTTTTACCATAACTATGCCGTCCACTTCTATGGCTTTTGTATTCCTCACGGTATCTCTCGCGTACGTCTTTAGCTGAGTTATCATCTCTATCAGAATTACTTTCAGAACATCTGTCTTTGCTACGCCATCGACTTCTTCTATGACTTCTCTTGTGAGCATAATATCCTTCATGATTTATCCTTCTCGATTCCCTGTCTGATTGATCATCATCAGAATAAACACTTTTGTCTTTGCCACGCATCTTCTCTTTATTTTTGCCTCTATCAAGAGAGGTTTCTCTTCCTTTGCGGATGTATCTAGATTGTTTCTCTTTAGACTTCCTGTAATCATTATCATCATAGCTTCTAGTATTCCGGCTTCCCGGATCCCTGGATCTGGATCTCGAGTGATGCCTGTTGCAGAAAATAAATAGTATCAGAAAGCTGACAATAAAGATGGTTGCAGAAACTAAGACAACCCAAAAGAAAAATCATACAAGTGCACTACACAAGATGACTAGAAGCTAAACCACACAACCGAGACATTATTTTTATTAAATTCCGAGAAATCTAGTCAGGTGATCCCTGTGGCTCTTGTTTATCTCGCCTTTCAACTGTTGCTACTCCTTACTCTTCCCCTCATGCATCAGATTAAGTGGGAGCCCCAATGCCAACAGCAGACGGTGGTTACGGATAAAAAGAGAAATAGATGGAGGACATCCAAAGGGGTTACAGAACACTCAAGGAACCGTAAACTTTGATGTCAAGCCTACACCTCAGTTCATCAGATTCAAATAACATGGTCTGCCGAAGTCAGTAAAATATTACTGCTAGTATTACTTCATTAATGTCCACCTAAAATGTGAACTAAATGTTCAACTCTAAAGAATGTTGGTTACAATTTTTTTTTTCAACTGGAACCAAAACACTTCCTGGAAAGGGAAAGAAGAGTGGAGGGGAAGAGACTCTATAGTCAGCAGTCCCACCAGTGGTTATGATTGAGCCTAAGCAGTAGAGGTGTGTGACTTTAAGACAGAAGAGAAGCGGTGACTGTCATGTACAAAGGAATTAAGGGTTTGTGTTGGGTCAACCATTAAAAAATGATTACGATCTGGTTGTGGTGTCAATGGACTTCAAAATACGAAGTGCGGATGAATACTCTAAATTATAAATAAAAACCGTCAACATATTTGAATACTTGAATAAATTCAGAAAACTGTGTGAGTACCTGTCTGCATCCATACGTATGCTTGTAGAAATTCTTCCTTCATCGGGATTCACTTCATTTATCAGATTTTCATACTCATCCTCATACCCAAATAAAGCAGCCAATTTTGTAATCCAGTATCTCGGTGGCGGTCTATCCCAATCAGCCCATTCATAGTCCCCACCGGGATTTCGGAAACAGTGAATAAAGTTGCAAGCTGAACCACGGGAGCATCTCTGCTCAAATAAATCAGCTATCATTAGGCCTTTACATCTTGTATAATTTCAAACTATGTTACTAAAAGATCAAAGAATGGCAGGATTAATTCATCCCTTTCGGCATATGAATGCCATGGACAAGTGATTTTAGCCCTGAATGATAGATTGATTGAGGCATACCTTGAGTCTTGATTTCATATACTCCCCGCATATAGCAACCTTCCATCTTGTCAGATTCACAAACTCGCATATTACCTGTTAAGAAGTGATGATGGATTCAGAAGAATGCAATTGAATGAGTATCAAAGAGTTGTAAGTGAACACTCAACTGTTCCACTCAAGCAAGAAACCCAGTCCACCCAAATAAAATTTGTCCTTGAACATCGGTAAACCCACATACCACAGATTATCAAAACCTAAATTCCTCAAAGTTGGGGTAATTTGCAACAGAATCGGAAAGAGAAGCAATCAATCCTTGTTTGCAATAAAAGCGTCAAGAAAGGCTATAGATTCAATAAACAATTAAAACCCAACAATTTGGAAAGTTCAAATTAACTTTACCTGTTTAGCGGCAAAATACCGACCGTTTGTTGACTGGTAAGCAAGCACAGCAGATTCTATAGACTTGTAATGCACATAAACATTACCACGCAAATGAGGAGAACCATTTCTACACACCTGAAAGAATGAGATTTGTTACACTAGGTGCAGAGGCTGATGAAAAGAAAATATGAATTTAACATATGAAAGAAAATGGTTCCAGTAGTGATAAGAGCCATGAGAAGAAAAATACTACTAGTTCAAGGACATAAAACATAGTGAAACTTTTTGTAGTATAATGGAAAACTTAGAGAAAACCATGCAGAAAGGAAAGTTAGATTCAACTCAAACTACTCTCACGAATTCAAAATCAGGAAGGTGATAATGATAACAAAATCAAATCTCAACTTCAAGATATGCCTACACACTACATAACAAAATAACAATAGTTTTTTTTTGTAGCACTAAGTTTTTAAGTAGCAAGCGACCTTGAAATTCACTATTTCTCCAAACTTCAAAAATTCTGTATGCACGTCCTCATAGAACTCTTCAAAGCTTTTTTGAATCTCCTCGTCAGTATGCTGAGAACAGAGGAACACAATTCATCATCATTGATAAAAGATACTGAGCAACAGCATAATGGATGTACAGCAAGAGTGTTCACAGCTGATGTTGCAATCCAAATTAGGTGTAAGGTTCTAGGCCAAGGATGAAAACGAGAATCAAATGTATCATGGAATTCATTCTACATGCAGCAAACAGAAGGTATGCTTCAAAGGAAAAGGGCATGCTCAAAGGAATAATCTAATTCCTCAAAGATGAGATTAAATCTGAAAAGAGAAGATAAAACAATAAGGTATTCAGGCACCAATATCGTCTTACCACGAACCCTTGACATTTCTTCTAATTAGAATATCTTAATCCAGATGCCCAATTAACCTAAGGCATGTCATCGAAAGTGGCACCTTTAGCATATTTCTTCATAATATCCAAGTTACACTAGGGAAACTACAAACCCATTTGATTCCCTCTAAAATTTATGATACAATTTAATAAGCAACAAAGATAGGGGTAACAGACGGAAAGAGAGAACAGTCAATGTTACTCTAGTTCTTTATATAAGAATAGGGTTAACCTTTAACAAGCGCAGCATGATGCACTTATTCAGCTAGATGGAAGAATAAGGTAAAAGTAGAGTTCCTTTGAAGCTGAACTCTGCATCACCTTACACCCTTCATGTCTAAACTAGTAAAGCAGCAAAAACAGAAATACATCATGCCTTTTCCACAAAACTGTGATGTTACATTATACCTCTTTGTGAGACTATTGAATGATACAGCAATTACGTTTTCATACTCTATAATGAGACTAGTTGGCACTAAGTTTTCAAGTGCTTTTATTAACCTGCCTTAATAAAAATGTCAAAGGTTCTTGTTAGCTTGCCTTAATCAAAGAATGTTTCATGCTGCAACACATTGTGTCAAAAAAGAGTCAACTTCCAAGAGAGATCATAAATAATCATTTGCGTAAGTGGAATAACCTCGTTCAGCTGCTTAACATTGAATTGGTATGAAGTGACAGAAAAATCTAGCAATTAGAAGGGCAACAAGGCACAAATGGAGTTCCTAAGCAAAGAATGCAAATGCATCTCAATGTGTATGAAAATGCAAAATAAGAGTAGATAAGCACCAACTCCCTATTATAATGCAAAAAGGTAAATTCCAATGAATTGATTGTGAAGAATAGGGTATAGTCCCTCAGATCCATGTTGACCTTTCTAGTTGGAAAAGAAATAATTATTGTTAAGTACTAGCTCAAGGTGGATAAATTATTCAGAATGGGAACATCAACAGATGCACAATCAACAAAAATACTTTATTTTCCGAGTGTTAGTATTGGAAAGATATAAGAGAATCTGCAGCTTAAATATCATGAAACATTACTCGGAAAAATAGTATGAATAACAGATATTAAAATAAGAATGACACGGTCCATAGCACATAACATTATGATTATGCAATTGACTGATCCAGTGTTCTTGGAGAAGTAGCAAGGAACCATACAATCTACAAGCTAGAATGTTGTATCATGCAACTCCCAAGGTCAAAGTAAACCTCCAAATCCTTGAAGCGTGAATCTGATATGCTGAGTTAAGGGATAGCAATCACCTCTATGCCAAACACAAGCATAAACACAATCTACAATCCCTCACTCTCAAAAAATTTGGAAGGAAAAGGAACCTAAATTATTAAAAGGAATAAAATAATAAAAGCTTTCCAAGTTGAGTGGTGATTCAGCAATTAAGAAAATAAAGATCTACATGCAAAAAGAATAAGATCTTGTAAAAAAGAAAAACAATATTGGTTCTTTATTACATACTACTAATTAAACAACTCTGCAACAGAAACTGTCAAACAAATAGTAAGCATCAGTGGACACATAATGACCAAATACATATAATGAACAAAAAAAATCTACTTCAATAGAACCACCCATTACTCCATAAAAAGATCAAAACATTGCAAACTATATGCCTCTTGATTGATTCTAAGAACGGAAAACTTGACAAGATGAAGTCAAAATCAGTCATCACTGCAAATATGTGGGAAATGAAAACTAACTAGGACTCAAACAGAAAGAAGGTTATCAGTATACAATAACAATATATCATAAATCACTTGAAGTATTGAAACCAGAGTACTAATGAGCATAGGATACAAGAACCACATCAGGGCTCCAATTACAGACCTCAAGGCCCTCGTCTTGCTCCCACACGAGTCCAGGACCACCATACATGTTCTTCATGAGCAGTGTACATGATTTGTCAGGATAGAAATGAACTCTGCTACAACGGGGTCCAAATCGACAAGCTCCAGTTTTTAGGTGGAAAGGGCAATGATCTTTATCCTAACATTTTGTAAAGTTTTAAATGTCAAGAACTGTAAAATACCAATTTGAATAGAGAGTGATCATGACATGTAGAACAATAAAGGTAATCTTGTGTATGAACAGAAAACCTGCTCAGTTCCGAAATTGGGGACTTGTTGAGCAACACAGTCAAGAACCTCCTTCGCACTCTTGTACTCTTCAAAGACTTCAGACTGTGGAGCAAGAGGATTTGATATTGGTCTAACTACATCCTGGAATATTTAAGATATTATACTATTATTGTTACTTCTGTATACAACAACCAAATGCATCATAATATATAAGAAGTTAACAAAGAATCATATTTACTACTTTTTTATTTTGTTGTTCCGAATTTTTCTTCTTGGGAACCTTGACTCTTTTCTTCTTAACAATAATCTCATTTCCTTGCCAAATAATCTCTGCGGGCCCTTCTTCAACATACTCCCAGTCAGATCCTTCATCCTTTTCTTTCGAGTTCTCCTCTTGAGCCTATCATTACCCAACAACAAATAAAAAATCAGCAGCTAATCCAATGAAAAGAGAACCTTTATTAACAATTTACCACACCAACAGTCATAAACATCAAAACACCTGAAACATGATGACTTTTGATGTTATTTGTTTTCCTTCCTTTGGGAAAAAAAAATAAGTCTAAAGTTGAATCAGATTAACAAATAAATACTGATGATTACAAAACTGACAGTGAACTCCAACCCATTTATCTGTTCTTTGCCGGAGTATCAAGATTTTACTGAAGACTGCAGCATAAACTCAAATTATAGGTTCAGTTTCTTAAATCTAGTAGAACGCCCTATAAAAAAAAAGTCTTAGGAAGTAATTTTCATGTGAATACTCTTATAGCTTCATACTGTTTTATGAACTACGTGACACAAATTATTAGGGTTGTAGGATAAATCTCATAAACACTTGTGGCCCTTCTCTGACTTAAGTCACTTGACCCCTAGATAACATAAACAAACCATCTGCAATTGAATCAAGTTAAACTTCTATTCATACTTGAACCTCTTTTAATCTCTAACCAAACCTGTTACAAGTACAAATACTCATACAAAACCTTCACCTTGAGCTAAGAAAATGGAGATCTTTGATAACGGGTCTGGATTCCTAAAAGAAACTTGACATTTCCCAAGAAGTTAATACCCACACCCATCAAGTTTGTGCCTCGGTGCGCCTCACGCCCTTTTAAACTAAGCTTATTAATAGACTTTCACCAACACTTTAGAAGGTTGCAACACGTCAAGTTTTCGTCTTTGGTTGCACGGAATAATATTAATCATATGATTGCAATAAAGGTTGGCATGTTGAGTAACTGAAGCATTTCCCTAGCTAGCAATTTCTTTGCACAAATATGCATAATCAGGTTAGCACAGACTGTAATATACAATGAAAAGAGGAGCCCCCAGATTGCTAGATGACAGTCTCTGTTCTCCTGTCTGTAAGCAACCCAGCCGTAGATACTGCATTCGACAAGATAACCAAAGATGACAGTCTTCATCTTGGTTCAACATAAACAACCATAATTCTAGCATAACTTCAGCTCCGCACTGAGCACGGATGACACTTGTTAGTATACTACCCTATGTGTAAAGAATCTAAATCTTAGTATTAGCAAATAACATGTTTGACAATAAGCTCCATTTTGAAGAGCAGTTGTATAGCATACAATAAGAAGGAAATAAAAAGAGGGACCTGAGATTTTATTAACTAATACTAAGTTTCAAGGTCAGCTTTCCATCCATATATCTTGTTTTAGAGTAACAAAGGCGTGAATACCATGGTCCTTTTCTGCTACAAGCTATGAGATCTGTGTCTATTGCCCACGGAATTCCAGCTACTGTTTACTGTTGCTTCTATTCCCTCCCATAAAGCTAAAACTTATTGTCTTCCCAATGGAGGAGGCATCAATGTGTCATGTACAACAAAATCATTAGATTTCCATCTCAGAAAGTAGTCGTCGTGAGGCTACTTAAGAAATCTCTGCCTGCTGACAATGACACAGTAAGGGTTTGCTTAAATAACACCTAAGATAAAGTTTCTCACAAGTTGAGACTAACAAAGACACATTAAAATCAATACCAACTACCAAGAGCATAGAATGCGGTGGCAAGTGGTAACTTGACATGTTCTGGATATTTGTTTGTCTAACAGCTTGCCCAATAACTAGTCAGTAGTTAAGGTAACTGAAATTCCGACGAAAACATACCTTGATTGCAGTTAACCTTAACTAGATAATTACTATTTGTTTGTCTAGCAACATGCCAACCTTAATTATATAATTACTACCTGATGCTGCATCACTACCTTAATCTCATACATTGCAACACGTCAGTTATCCTCAACTAGATTCAGATTAAATAACCTTACAAGCAAGGATACTTTAGAAGGTTTGAGAAGTATTTACTTTACAAAACGATTTCTGTAGTAATGCTAACGATGCTCAACAGCGACAAACAGAGCATTCAAAGATCACATAACAATGATGTGTCAATTCGGTTAGTATTCGCAACAACATGAGCACAGTCATCGCCCACCACAATCTTTCAACCAAAAAAATAAGTTAAACCAAACCCTAATTAGTCTATCACATAAAACATGCGTTCCTGAGTCAAAAGGTTTTTAATCGCCGCTTATTGAAACCCTAATTCATCACACAAACATAAAATGGAAATGAAAAGCATATAACAACCTGTTTTGCTCGGGACTCTTGCGCAAGTTTCTGCCGTACTTGCTCTTGTTCGTATTCTTCTTGTTCTCGCTTTCTCTTTAGCTCCAATTCTTCAAGGAAGTTCCTCTCTCGCTCCTCGAACTCCCTTCGATCCCTCTCCATCCTGTCCAACTCCTCCAGTTCCAATTTTTTGAGCTTGGTCTGCTCCTCGGTATCATTCAATCGGGCGTCCTCCTCTTCTTTCTCTTTAAGAGCAATCTCCTTCCTTAACTGCTTCCTCCTCTCCTTCTTTAACAGCTTCCTCTTCTCCATCCTGCTCATAGTGGCCATTGCGCTATCACCTGTCACCATGATTTTCCCTAATCGGATCCTCTCCTAATGAAAAATACCAAAAAAAAGTTATAGATTGTGTTTCATAGTTGTTCCAGAGCCCATCCTGCTCATAGTTGTTCCGATTGTATTTTCGGAACTCCATAGAGGTTATAGATTGTATTTTCGGATTAGATTAAAATGGTTCTTGACTCATTTATGCCACGTGTCATGAATTTTGATTTTTTTCAAAAAATTATGTATGTAGTTACTATATTTAAATTAGTCAATAATATAATAAGTATAATTATTCTTAGAAGTTAAATTTATCTACTTACAAACCTGTCTTTTTATATATCTACATATATACATAAACATAGTTCAAATTATACTAATAGAATTATTATTCTATGATAAAACTTATACCAAAATACTTTATATATATTAGATATACATATATTTATTTATACTAAACATAATTTTTTTAATTTATATATAAATGCTAATGTATTTTAATTTTATTAAAAAATTAAAGAACTTGTTTTTATTAAATTTCTATCAATTAATGTATTTTTTTAATAAAAAATGTGTAAATAATAAATTTTGTTTCCTTATTTTTTTAAATATAATACTTTAATAGTATCTTATATCTATTAAAGCAGAAGCCTCTATTGCCACGTGTTAACGCCATGTTTCTCGAAGCCTAAAAAATATTTTTAAAAAGTGATTTCTAAATGTTAATATAAATTAAAAAATTTTTAAAAAAATAGTAAAATAAATATTTTATAAAAAAATATTTTTTAAATTTTTACGGATTTTTTTTTACCAACAAGTATATCTTAACAAATCAATTTAAAAATATAATTAATTAGAAGAGATAAATACTTAAAAGAGAATTAAAAATCATAATAATGATTATAATTTCATTCTCCGAATTTTTATTTTGTAAAAATAGACATATCAATTTCTAAGTATTAAATATTTATTAAAACTCAACCCGCACAAAGTGCGGATAATACACTAGTTAAAATTGTACTTCTGACTACTTTTCTTTTAATATATATTAATAAAAAAAAGTTGTATCTATCTTTCTTTCCAATTCCAATTAATGTAACTTTGTTTGCAATGGAATTAGTGGGTCCTTTATATTTTTTTTAATTTATTACTTAAATAAATTACCTTCTTTACCAAATTTTTAGGTCAAATGTATCTTCTCTCTCCTTCCCTCTTCTCCAAATCGCAAATCACCTACCAAATCTATTTTCCTTTCCATTTTCTTCATTCTTCACCTCACGATTCTTAGCTCGGCTCAGCATATCGGAGATGGCGTACTCGTCTCCTTATCCAATTTTCAAGCCCTATTATCCTTCAAGTGCAAAGTTGATCCGAGAAAGGTTCGTCTTCGTAGCTGGAATGGCAACCTGAAAGGAGCTTGATCCAACGACTGGATGTGTGAAGTGTGTTGTTTGGTCAAGCATTTGCTATTCATCCTTTGTAAGTGTATTGTTGTTTTTGGGTCATGGATATCATTAAATATGTTGAGAATCAAAGAGCTAGATTTTATCAAGGTATCAACACACTTTTTTTCCCTTATCTTGAGTTTGAGTTTCTACCTATTTGTCTATGAAATTTGTATTATAGATAATTAAGAATATAAATTTCATTATTTAGGCAAGTTAGATATATGGATCCGAAATATATTATCAACACAAACCTAATTTCCATCTAATGTAAAATATCTTTCATGTAATTGATCCGTGACATTATTTGGTTAGAAGATAATCATAAAAATTTTACCTAGTAAATATTGATCATTCCAATGGAAGGAATATATATTCACGATAAATATATGTTGCCAAATCTAATTTTATATGCATCCTTTTTGAAAATCTATTTGTTATCAAACTTTTTTGTATTTATACTGATCATTCTCGATCCATTTGAATCACTATGCACCTCTCTCAGCTTTATAAAGACCGAGCAATGACTGAAAGGTATACATCCATCGATAATATCAATGTTTGGAAAATGATAATGGTGCGCATTATACGTTTATACTCAAGGTCTCATTATCCGAGTTCTAAGTGTAAGCCTGCACTCGAGATGGTGCTTAAGGATGACAAGGTACACCTTATTTTGATGTTTATAATTTATAAAAAAAAAACTATATGTATTCTTGATTCACATTATCACATATTTTCTTCCATTTCCCCCTTTAACGTTAAATAACAATATTTTCTATTACTGAGCATGTAGGGCTCTATGATTGAAGCACAAGTACGATCATATATGATTTGGAGATTTGCCAAGCAATTAAAAGAGTTCTCTACCATTACCATATCGGCGTTTGGGCTTATTGAAAACACCGGTGCATTCAGATTTGGAGATTTGCAAGAAGCACTAAGTTCATTGAGAATATTCGAGGATATAACTCTATGTTTTCATTTACTTCAATGGGCGGGAAGATTCATCAATTTAAGAACGGAAGAGGCCCTTATTGCTATCGATTACAAGGGTAGAATATCCACAAGATTGGGAGTTTGTTGCCATCCGATCCAAAGTTTATACAACTTTACATTATTGATACCGATAACGAGGCTCCAAATCACATTCATGCTATTAGGTTTGTATGTTTTTTTAATTCATCTCCCTACAATTATTTGACCATTACAACTACTTTTCAAACTTATCTAATATGTTATGTTTATGCAGTTCAAATAGTTTGAGAGGTTATGATGCTACTATTGTTCATGATTTGAAGAATATGTTGGATGAACACAACGCACTGACTAAGGCATTTAGGATGGCTAAAGATCAATTTGGAGACAATGCATGCACAAATGTGAAATCAAAACTCCTAGGTAAAGGGGGACGTGATGGAAGGAGATACAATCTTCCAACTACATCAGAAGTAGCAGCTCTTATTGTCGACGGCACAAGATCCTCTATTGTAGAAATGTATATTATCATTGAGACCCGTACAAGTTATTTACAACGAATTACTGAGTTACATCCTTCATATCTTGCTCTTCAATACCCGTTGTTATTTCCATATGGAGATGATGGCTATACAAATGGCATTCGACTCAATGAAGAAGAGCTCAATTCCTCTAGGAAAAAGGAAAAGTCGAGCATGTGAGAGTATTTTTCATTCAGAATTCAAGTAAGGGAAGGTGAATGGTCAACGATCCTAAAATCCAGAAAGTTGTTCCAACAGTTTGTGGTTCATGCTTATACAATGATCGAATCGTGCAGACTATCTTATCTTCGGCACAATCAACAAAGTTTAAGGTCAGAAACTTACACTAATGTAACACCCCGAATTCTCAAAACTTGGGACATTACTGGTTAGGACCTCACAATGAGTTCCGACCTCAGTTTGACAACAATATTACTAGGATCTTGCAACAAGACACAAATAAAGAAAACCAAAATTCATAAAATAGTATTTTTAAGGTAATGAATGCAACACGGTCTAGCAGCCTAAAGTACTTAAACAAAAGAAACGAACAATTGTCTTAACCAAAATAAAGAAAAGACAAACACAACCCCAACCCACACTCTAAGGAGTACGGAGACCCGGCTGACCACTACTTCCGGATCACTCAGCTGCTGGTCTAACCTGCGGTAAATCTAAAAACACAACAAGAGGAATCGTTAGCTAGTTATCTAAATATTAGAAGGTTAATAGTAGCGCACACACACATAAAAATATAAACACCCATCATGCTTTCAAACAAGTCCATTTTATTATCTTGAGTTAAGTTACTCTTTCACGCTAATGATACTTATTTTGTGACACGAGGGATTCCCAAACCTCGCCTCCGCCCCCCGTGTAACCATCAAGAATGGATCCGATGCATCTCACCTTGTACCTGCCTGGTCTGGGTATAGAGAACCTCCCAGTCTCCTGTCAAAGTTGGGCAGTGATGTCACGGCCCGTTATACATACACTTGGGCCTTAAACATAATAATAACAGTCGTCCTAGCAAGTTATTATTATTAAAACACGCACATAACACACACAACCACTATCACTCAACTAATATCCAGAAACTGGCTAAGTAAGTCGCAAGGACTTACCTGAGTCAAGATACACTCTAACACGTCTCAAACGGTCCGTACTCGTGGTAACTCAAACGCCTGTCGAATAAGACATGTATATCAAAATCACATCTCGATGTCCAACCTCATGCGAAGGAATTACGGAAATAGCTTTCTTACGGTAAAAGACCGTTTTACCCTTAGCGCCAAAATTCCTCAAAGTTTACTCTTGAGTTCTACTAAATTCTTTTAAGATTTGTTTTCCATGATTTGTCTCTTTCTTTGATAGTTCTAATAATTTCTAAGGTACAGCTCGGACCACTCTACTCTTACCTAGGTGTATATATATATAGGCATGTACATACTCTTACTTCCCTTAACTCGTATACTTCCGTAACTACTCGGTATCTATATATATATATAGCTACATACTTTATATTTTCCCCAACTCACACTCATGTGAGTAGATCTATATATCTATCTAGATGTATAAACTTTAAAACACTTATATGTACACTTTTATTTCATAATATATATATACGCATATTTATATACTCGACATACACAACTCCTATATAAGCTCACACAACCGCCCTTACTAACCTACCGTATTGCATCCCGTACCACCTCCAATCTACTGTTTATATGCGTATTCCATCTCAGATTATATACGTATTCAATCTCGGTTATATACGTATTCCAACTCACAGTTATACATGTATTCAATCTTGGTTATATACGTATTCCACTCACAGTTATACATGTACTCAAGCTCGGTTATATACGTATTCCAACTCACAGTTATACACGCAGGGGATAGGAGGAAGAAGAACCGGAGGAGGATCTTACCGGGCTGCAGTCCGGCGGCGATGGGCTGGCGTTCCGGCGGCCCCCCCGGTGGTCGATTTGCTACTGCTGTGGGAAAGCCGAAGGCTGCGGTGAGTCTCGATCAACAGAGGCGAGGAGGGAATAACGGCGAGGGGAGGAGAGCAGCACTTACCGGAGTCGACGGAGGCGCTGGCTCGTGCGGTTGCTGCAGGACGACGACCGGCTCGGCGGTAGCACGGCGGTTAGCGACGAGGGAAGGCGGCGTCGTCTTCGGACATACTGCGGCGGTCGGCGGAAGGTGAGTTCGGAACAGCGAAGGGACGCAGAGAAGGAACGGAAGGAGGAGAAGGGAGGCAGTAGACTTACCGGGCCTACTGCGGCGGTCGGCGGAAGGCGGCGTAGGGCTCGGTGGCGGCGCTCCGGTTGAAGGCAGGAGAGGTGGTTCGTTGGTTCAATGATGGAGAGGAAGGATGGAGGCGGCACACAGACGGTAAGTTAGATTAGGGTTAGATTAGGTTAGTTTAATTAGGTTTTAATTAAAGGTTAATGATGGGCTTGCTAATGGGCCATTCGGCCTGCTCTCTTATTAGAACGGAAATAGGAACTCGTTGCTCGCCCGGATTCTGGTTAGGTACGGGAAGTTATATAATACATAATTAAATTCCGTATTATCTAAATTATTATTATTTTTATTTTAGGTGCGTACTTTATTTCCGATTACAAGGTTTCGTCATTTTATGTGAATTAATGTCACATAAAATGATAGAAATAACACTCGTTTTATTTTACTTTTAATTTATGTACTTATTTATTTAAGATTGGCGTTTCGGAAATCGGTTAAATTCAGGTTTAACGGAGTTTAAAAATTCCGGTTATTACAACTAATCTCTTTGATGCTGCTACTAGAGGAAATAATACTCATACTTCTGTTGGAAAGCGTATAATCTTACCATCCTCTTTTACCGGTGGTTCGAGATATATGATCCAAAACTATGAGGATGCAATGGTTGTTTGTAAGTTTTATGGTCATCCTAATTTGTTCATTACAATTACGTGTAATTCAAAGTGGCTAGAGATTACTCGGTTTGTGGAAAGTCGAGGTCTTAGACCAAAAGACAGGCAAAACATCATTTGCAGAGTCTTTAAGATCAAACTTGATGAGTTGATACATGATTTAAGAAGCTCTAATATATTTGGGACATGCATAGCAAGTACATATACTCTAAACAATTAATATTCTTCATTACTTTTATTAATCTTTCAAACTACATCATTTTCTAATACGTGCCATACTGTTCTTGATTTTTTATGCTAATAGATATTCAAAATTATATCTTAGTTTATGTTATATATAAGTCTATATACATCAAACCTTTTTAAAATTATATCTTAGTTTGTGTTGCTATGGTGAATGAGAGTAGTTGAGCCGACAAGCCTGTGAAAATAATAATCATAATAAAGCTACTGCTTACTTTTTGATATTTTCAAAATTACCATTATTTGTATATTAGACCTTAATTCAAAGGTTGGGAAATTCTATGTAGTATTCATACTCTTTTCCTTATTTTTTTTTTTTGATACTGTACGGTAAGCATTTAGGTGGGATCATCGTCTTGATACTTTCCAACCTAGAGCATCCTTCCGGACGGCTTCCCCCACCTGTTGGGGGGTCACTGAGCTTCCAAGTGGGTAGTCGTGTCCCAACTCTGCGAGCTTATCGGCGACACAATTGACTTCCCTAAACACATGTCGTATCCTGACCTGTTGAAAACTGACCAAAATGTTAGAAATATCCGAAATGATTAGGTCTAGTTCTCAAGGGGGTTTCCATATATGTTTAATGGAATTGATAATCGTAAGATTATCTCCCTCAATTTCAAGGTTTTTGATCTCCATATCACATGCTCTAATCAATCCTTCCCTTAGCGCACATGCTTCCGCATGGAGGACCGATATGTTTCCACATTGTCCATAGCCTAGGGAGATGGTTGATGCATGGTGGATTCTAAGGATGAATCCGAAGGCTGCCTCCCCTGATTCACGTTTTGAGCCATCAAAATTTAATTTAGTAAATCCAACATCTGGTTTTAGCCACTAGATATTTCTTGTTTTCCTATTGCTTTTGCTTACTTTCTGTTTTATTTGGTTCTTTCTCTTGTTAGACTCTTGCCAGCTTTTTATCTGATCTTGTACTTGCTCCTCTATCTTGTGTGTTTTTTTATGGTTGAAAATGATTTGGTTTCTCATAATCCAGAGATTCCACCACGTAATCACTAGTTGTACAAGTTGCTTGTCCTCTAGCTTCTGTCTTAGGTGAGTTAACATATTAGACACATTTTGACTAGAGTTCTTTGCCAATTGGAGTTCAGTTTTTGTGTTGGTATTGGGAAGATTCGCCAATAGGAAGGGGCATTCAAAAAATAGATGGTTAGCCGCTTCATAAGGGTGGTTGCATAGGACGCACTGCATGGGTACAGGGACCCTTTGTTTTTCCAGATTTTCCTTGGTTGGAAGGCCGTTCATAGACATCTTCCACATAAAGTTTTTCACTTTGGGCATAATATCCAATCCCCAGATCCACTCATTTGAGTATGTTATGATCCCTTTGTTCTTGTATATGAGGTTCATGGCTGATTTAGTCATATACGATCCTTTGTCCTCTGCTGCCCAGTATAGGCGGTCTTGAATGAATGATTTTGGGAGTTGGTAAGATTTGATGGCGGTAATTACCTCTCCAGGTAGTAAGTTGTCTAACTCCATATCCAACTTCTGTGTATTCCATTTATTCTCAACAATGTAACTACTTACTACCGCATTTTCATCGATATGGTTTCTATTCTGAAGGAGATTAATGAGTGGTTGATCTGTTATCCACTTGTTCTTCCAGAATTTGACGGTGTTGCCATCCCCAACACTCCACCGGAATCCCTTTTCAAATTCTGGTCGGAGATTCATCAACCTCTTCCATTGCCATGAGGTATTCTTTTGGGTTTTATAGTTCCATAATAGAGAACCTTTGAGATATTTTTCATTAACAATTCTGACCCATATATTATTTGGTTCTTCCATTAATTTCCATAGTAATTTCATTTGGAGGACTTTATTCATATCTTCCGCTCTTCTGATGCCCACACCCCCACATTTCTTTGGTTTGCAGATTTTGTCCCAGCTGATGAGAGGATGATAGTTAGTACCTTTATTCCAGAAGAAAGTCCGGTTGATTTGGTCTAGCTCCTTGTGAATAGAAGCTGGCAACATAAAACTTTGCATTATGAAGTTTGGTTTAGCATTTAAATTTGCCTTGATTAGCACGGTTCTTCCTTCTTGTGATAGTGTGGATGCTTTCCATGCAGTTAATTGCTTCCTCGATTTAGTGATGATATCTTCAAAGATAGATTTATTGACTCTTCCATTAATAATCGGGCAACCAAGGTATTTATCCAGGTCATTAGTTGCTATGATTCCGATTCTTTCCTGAATTTGTTTTACCAGTTCACTCCCTACATATCTTGTAGTTTGGAAAGAAGATTTATGAAAATTGACTTTTTGCCCCGATATGTGGCAATATCCATGTAAAAGTTCCAAAATCTTGGAGCTGGCAGCTAGAGATGCTTTAGCAAATATAATAATGTCATCAGCAAATGCTAGAAATGGGATCACTGTTCCTCCTCTAGTAATTGGGAATCCAACGATTTTATTGTTTTGATTGCACTCTTTTTGAATGTTCCTGGCTAGAACTTCCGCACCAAGATTAAATAGTAATGGAGAAAGTGGGTCCCCTTGTCGTAATCCCCTTTCCAGGAAGATTACTTCAGATGGTTTATCATTTACGAGGATGGAGTACGAGACCGTAGAAATGCACTCCCTAATCCAGTTGATGAATTTTTGTTCGAATCCGAATTTTTCCAATACAGTTAGGATAAATGGCCATTCCACTCTATCATATGCTTTTTCCATACTCTTTTCCTTATGTTTTGTGTTGAGGTAGCTATTACACAAACTAAACAAGGATTAAACTTTATAGCTTACCATGGAAAATTTACTACCAATCTTGAAAAGTAAAAGTTAAATTACTGAGGCAACAGTATTATGAGACCAATTTTCTTGTATTTTTCTCAATATTGCAAAGGCTTCATGTGGAGGATACAACTTCTCTCAGAACACTTATATGATATTATGTTCTAGATAAGATCCTTTAAATGAAGCTTATTACTAGAATTTAAATGAAGCTTAGTAATTATATTTTCCACGAGGACTATGTGTTGTTGTAGAATCATGCATAGTAAGTATGTATACTCTAAAGAATTAATATTCTCCATTTACTTTTATCAATGGTCAAACTACATCAATTTCTAATATATATCTTAATGTTCTTGCTTTTTTATGCTAATATATATTCAAAATTATCTTAGTTTATGTTATAGATAAGGCTATACACATCAAACCTTTTTAAAATCAATTATATATTTAATATTTCATTTGAACTAAATTAGAATATATATTTTTGCAATTGAATTTTTGTAACTTATTATGATGTGTATCTTCATATGTAGTAATCTATGCAATTGAGTTCCAGAAACATGATTTGCCTCATGCTCACATTGTTGTGTTTCTTGACCGGGAAGATAAGTTGACTACCATTAAAGATATTGATAGACATATTTCTGTTGAAATTCCATATCCAACTACTAATCCAGCCTTACATCAAGCAGTTGGGGACTTTATGATGCATGGACCACGTGGAGTATCTAATCCAAAATCACCATGTATGGCAAACAAAGGTTGTTCTAAGCATTTTCCTAAGAGGTTTAGTGACAAAACAACTTTTGACAAAGAGGGATACCCTATATACAGAAGAAGAAATTGTGGATATACAGTGAATAAATGTGGTGTTGATCTTGACAATAGGTATGTGGTGCCACACAACCCAAAGCTTCTCTAAAATACCAAGCTCGCATCAACATTGAATGGTGTAAGCAAACTAGATCCATCAAGTATTTGTTTAAATATATAAACAAAGGTCATGATCGAATCACTGCAACACTATCTAAAGATGGTCCAAATGGCGAGGATGTTGATGAAATTAAACAATACTATGATGCAAGGTACTCTAAATTTTCTTCTTTTTTTTAGCTTGACAGATTTTTGCATTATAATTGGTAAATTTTCATTTATCAAAATCTAATAATCTATTTAACTTATTATATTTTTTAATTTATTCATACTTATAGGTACATCTCTCCAATTGAAGCATGCTGACGAATTTTTAAATTTGACATCCACTGTAGAAAACCTTCGGTTAAAAGGTTAACTTTTTATCTTCCTAATGAATAACATGTTCTTTTTGATGATGATGATCTCATTGATACCGTTTTAGAGAAACCAGGTGTACAACAATCTATGTTCTTAGCTTGGATGGATGCCAATAAAAAATACCTGGAAGCTAGAAAGTTAAGTTACGCAGAATTTCCAACAAAGTTTGTTTGGAAAACAAATGGAAAGGAATAGACTTTGCGAGGTCGAGGTTTTTCTATTGGATGGATGTTCCATGTCAGTCCAGGTTCTGGTGAGTTATATTATTTGAGAATATTAATAAATCAAGTTAAATGCCCTACGTCTTACGAAGACATTCGAACAGTCAATGGTAAGATTCACTCTTCTTTTAAAGAAGCATTCTATTCGTTGGGATTATTAGACGATGAGAAAGATTATGTAGATGGGATCATAGAAGATAGCTTGTGGGGTCATCCACAATATCTAAGGAGTCTTTTTTGCTTCATTGTTGTTTTCTGAAAGTTTATCAAGACTAGAGTTTGTGTGGGAACAAACATGGCATCTTTTATCTGATGATATTCTACACAAGCAAAGAAGATTACTTAGAATGAATGGTATGACTTACTACCGCTTAATTTTTATACTTTAATTTATTACAAATATATCATGTTGTATAAAAATTAACTTAGAACTTACTACCAATCCTTTATGTTCCATTAAATAAAACTTATGTGTACTTATTTATATATTAGCTTAAAATCTATTTATCATATTTTAAAATTGTTATATGCATATTTCAGAGTTGGAACTCAGTGAAAATTAGTTGAGAAATTATGCTCTAGCGAAAATAGAGAAGTTGCTTCAACGTAATGGAAATAGTTTAAGAAATTATTCACCAATGCCTCTTCTAGATGATATTCTTATAACTGAAGGATACAATTAGCTCATACAAGAACAACTCGGTTATGACAAAGCAATGTTAGATGTTGAGTATGATACTCCTCTCTTCAACATGACTATTGAGCAAAAGGGCTTCTATTCTGAAATCATTCAAGCTACGTCAACAGATAAAGGAGGTTTTTTCTTTTTATACAGCTATGGAGGAACAAGTAAAACTTTCATATGGAGAGCCCTTTCTGCAGCCATTCGTTCTAAAGGTGAAATTGTCCTTACAGTTGCTTCTAGTGGGTTCGCATCTCTACTTCTTCCTGGAGGTAGAACTGCTCATACAAGATTCGCAATACCTATTAACATCAATGAGAATTCTATGTGTCTTATCAAACTTGGAACTCCATTGGTTGAGCTCTTATCTAAGACAAAACTTATTATTTGGGATGAAGCACCAATGACACAGAGGTTTTGTTTTGAAGCATTGGACATAAGTTTAAGAGATGTTCTTAGGTTCTCAAATCCACATAGCTTAGAGCAGCCATTTGGGGGGAAAATTGTGGTTCTTGGTGGTGACTTTAGGCAAATCCTGCCTGTTATTCCTCGAGGAACTAGAGGCGACATTGTTTCTTCAACGATTAATGCCTCTTCTTTGTGGGACAGTTGTAAGGTTCTTAGACTGACAAGAAACATGAGGCTCCAGGTTGATTCTACATATGGTGATGTGCAACAGCTAAGAGAATTTTCTGAATGGATTCTAAAAGTTGGTGATGGTACATTGGGAGAATGCAATGATGGTGAATGTGCTATAAATATTTCTGTTGATTTGTTAATTATAGATTTTGATAATCCAGTTATTGGCATTGTTGATTCTACCTATCCTTCCATTCGAAACACATTTCATAGGCAAAATACTTCCAAGATAGAGCCATCCTAGCCCCGACACATGAGATTGTTGAAAAAGTCAATGATTATATGTTGTCATTATTACTAGGTGATGAAATAGTATAGAGGAGTTCTTATAGTTTTTGCAAAGTTGATGACAACGTATATGGTGATCAGAATTTATATTCTCCTGATTTTTTAAATAGCATCAGAATTTCTGGAGTTCCGAATCATTTGTTAAAACTAAAGGTTGGTGTTCCAGTTATGTTACTAAGAAATATAGATCAGTCTGCCGGCTTGTATAACGGAACCAAAATGATAATAACTCAGTTGGGAACCCACGTCATCGAGGCAAATATTATTTTTGGTAGAAATGTTGATCACAAGGTATTCATCCCTCGCATGCTTTTAACTCCATCCGATACAAGTTTACCTTTCAAGTTTCAAAGAAGACAGTTTCCCTTGGCTGTTTGTTTTGCGATGATGATAAATAAAAGTCAGGGTCAATCTCTTTCTCATATTGGTTTGTATCTACCAAGACCAGTTTTCACTCATGGCCAGTTATATATTGCTATATCGAGGGTTACTACAAGATCCGGGCTGAAGATATTAATTTGTGACAAAGAAGGTCATCCATCAACTACTACCACTAATGTGGTTTAATTTCATAAACAGGTATTCTTCATTTATAAGGAAGTGTTTCAAATTTTGGTTTAATTTCATAAACAGGTATTCTTCATTTATATAAATATTTTTTTTGAGTTTTTCCTCTTGGTGCCCTCAAGGTTTGAACTTTTACTCTTGGTATCTATTAAGTTTTAAAATTCCTCTTGGTACCCTCATTGTTTCATTTATTTCTTCTCTATACCCGTTCTTAATATATTGCATTAAAAATTCATTATAAAATAATTAAAAAAAATAAATTTAAAACTCATTATTACCTCATTACATTTTAAACTACTAAATTTATAATAAAAGTATTTTTTAAATATTTTTCTAATTTTAAAAGTAAAGTAAATTATAGATAATTTTTATTTTTGAACTAAAATAATTTTTTAATTTTCGATTTAAACTAAAATATATAAGATTAAATCAATAATAAATGTTAAAAAATTTAAAAATCCATAAATTTAAACATATAGTAATTTTTTTAAGTTAACTTTCCATAATTTATTTTACTGTGAAAACAAAAATATTACTTTTATGTTTTAATTTTAGGTTTTTCATAATATAATTTTTCATACTCTTAAAATATTTTTTTTATAAATTTTCGAATTAATATAAACTATATAAAATTAAATTCAAAATAAATAAATTTTATTATATTGTTAAATTTCTAGACTCTTAATAAAAAAATTAAAAATATTTTTTATTTTATATATATTTTCAAAATCGAAAGTAAAAAGCAAATAAATATTTTAATTCAAAAATATAACTATCTTTAATTCAAAAATAAAATTAAGGATTTTTCCTCTTGGTGCCATCAAGGTTTGGACTTTTCCTCTAGGTATCCACTAAGTTTTAAAATTCCTCTTGGTACCTCAAGGTTCCATTTGTTTCCTCTTTATACCCATTCTTAATATATTACATTAAAATTCATTAAAAAAACATTAAAAAAAAATTAAAAAAAAAAATTTAAAATAAATTATGACCTTAATTATAAATTAATAATAAATAACTTTTATATATATATATTTTTATTTTTTGAAATAAATATATTCTTTATTTTCGAATTAATTTTTTTAAAAAAAAACATTAATTTTTATTTTTTAAAAAAACATTAATTTTTTTTAAAAAAATTTTACTTTCGATTTAAA
>BSUD01000006.1:132087503-132098437 GCA_033239045.1 Fagopyrum esculentum | reverse complement strand
TATTCTAAATCCAAAGTCAAAAGTAAAAAATATTTTAATTTAAAAATAAAAAATATATTTATTTCAAAAATAAAAAATATATATAAAAACTATTTATGTTGTAAATTTATTAATTAAATTTAATGAGGTGATAATCTATTTTAAATTTATTTTTCTAATTTTTTAATTATTTTTTTTAATGAATTTTAATGTAATATATCAAGAATGGGTATAAAGAGGAAACAAATGAAACCTTGAGGACACCAAAAGAAATTTTGAAATTTAGTTGATACCAAGAGGAAAAGTCCAAACCTTGATGGCACCAAGACGAAAAATCCTAAAATTTCGAGTTCGAATCCTGCCTGCAGCATGTATGGAAAAACTGATATTGGGAGGGTATCCCCCAGCAATGGGCCACGATTTAGTACCCGATCCGGACGTAGATCGGCAAAGCCGATCGAACCGGGTGTTCTAATTAACTCTTCAAAAAAAAAAAAAAATCCTAAAATTATCTTTATTTTAAAAAAATTAAAAATATATACAAAACTATTTCTATCATAAATTTATTAATTTAAAATTAATGAGTTCATAAATTGTTTTAATTTATTATTTGATTTTTATAATTTTATAATGAATTTTTAATGTAATATATTAAGAAATGGGTATAGAGAGGAAACATATGAAACCATGAGGGTACCAATGGGAATTTTAAAATTTGGTGGATACCAAGAGAAAAAGTCCAAACCTTGAGGGTACCAAGAGGAAAAACTCTTTTTTTTTTGTTTAGTGAATGTTGAACGACTAAATAGAGAAAACAGTATCTAGATAACTCCTACTTTTGTTGTTAAACTTTTTTGAGGCTTAGTTTTTTGACATTCAAATGATGCAAGCCATTAAAATTGAAAAATAGAATATGGAATATGCTGAACATTTTGTTTGTTGCTGCCAATTTCTATAATATTTGAAGTCCCATAGATAATGCTACACTCCCCTAAATTAATATGCAATCTCTTATGAGAAAAAGTAGATAACATGGTTTCTGACATTTCTTCATACACATAATTCTTTGTCCTGCTGCACCTCCCTCCTTCCAAATAATATTCTAACTATGTCCTTGTGTGATTAGTCCTTTAAATAAATGGTTGCAATGTGCCAATGTGCTTGGTGAAAGATCAAAATAAGCGGCCTACTACTGAAAAGCTACTTAAGCATTCTTTCTTCAAACATGTCAAGTCTCTGCAGCTGTCGGTAAAGAAATTTTTTGCTGACTTGCCACCATTGTGGGATCGTGTGAAAGACCTTCAGGTAATTGAGAAATTTGAGATAAAAAAATTCCTTCCCCTTCTTTGTAATTTTGTGATGAACATATTTACATCAACAGCTCTAAATATGACAGCTGAAAGATCTTGTGTCACTAGCTCTCAAGAAAATGCCTTCAACAGATGAGGAGACATTATCTCAAGTGTGTTCATAAATCATTTGTTAAGGTTGTGATTTTCTCTAATCCAATCTGCCCCAAAAAATGTGTATGACTCATTTTTATTTGTTTATCAATGTTTTACTACTAATGAAAAACAACTTGATTTGTGCATCTGAAAAATGTATGTCTTGAAGTTCTTAATAGAAAAGAATCCGCATCTATCAATGTAACTCTCCATCTAGAAATTGTGATTGAAGCCATGAGTTTTTTTAATCCCTAACTTCTTTCTTTCTCTCAGAGTGAGTACAATAGAGGTGTAAGTGCCTAGAACTTTGATATTGAAGATTTGAAAGTGCAAGCATCATTTTTTTTTGAACAAAATTTATATTAGTAACAAGAATTTATAAGAGATGGTCTACTAGACTCTTAGAGAAAAATAACAAAGAAGCTAGTCCAGATGAATGCCAAGTATATTGGCCCACATGATAGAGTTGGGGGATCGATCTTTCCAAGTGCAAGCAGTGACGGTTTTAGTAGCGCTGATGGCGTTTTTTGCACAAGTGGTGGGATGAGTAGTGCTGCCATTGTAAATGAGATGATTCCTAGCTTTCCAAACGAAGTATATGAAGCTCGTGATGGAGGAGATCTGAATGTGGGCAATGAGATCATGCTTACTAGGCTTCAGGGAGAGTAACCACTCCCAAATGTTGTATCTGTAGGGGAGCGGGGGAGGGGTTCTTGACCAATTGGATATGAATTCAAGAGCAAGAGAAGAGTAGCTACAGAGGTGGAACAGATGAAACTCGTCTTAAGTGTGGTGGTTACAAAGCTTGCAAGTGTCGTTTTGTATAATGTTCCAGTTTGCGAGCTTAAAGAGGGTGGGAAAACAGTGCAAGCTTGCCAACCAGGTGATAAAACTACACTTTGGAACATTTAAACCATTCCAAATGATGTTTAGGTTGTACTGAGTGGGAGGATCAAGCAATTTCTGGAAGAGGTAGTAGACAGAAGAAGTCTTCAAGCGCCCATTGGGACCGGAAAGCAGGAGGAAGTTCTGGCTGGAAGAAGTCTCGAGGATTTCGTCTCTAGTCTTGATGATCGTACTCCAAGTGTGACTGTGCTTATAGGATGCGGGGTAGGTCCAAATAGATGAGCCTTTAAGGATGTTGCAGTTAATCCATTCCCACCAAAGGTTGTCATTTGGGTTGCATCGGCCGAGGTCGTAGATTAGTCTAGAGATGCAGGACTTGTTCCAAGAGAGAATATCTTTGAAGTCAAGGTCACCATCAACATAAGACTTGCAGATAGAATTCCAAGCTACCAACGATCTGGCGCTAGAAGGCTTTCCCGACCATAGGAAAGAGCGCATCGGCCCTTGAATTCTTTGGATGATCATCATAGGGATAGGGAGAACATTGCACTAGTAAAGATGGATAGACATGAGAATAGAAGCAATGACCTACTTCCTTCCCGCATAAGAAAGACATATGACACTCCAGGAATTAATTCTCGTAGTGATCTTTGTAATGAGGGGAGAGTAGTCTCTAAAGTTAAGACGCTTACTACCCACGGACACTCCCAAATAGGTGAAGGGAAGGGCACCGAGAGGCATGCCAGAAGCAGTAGAGAGATGGGCACAATCGTCAGAAGAGAGTCCACCAAGGAAGAGCGCAGACTTCGCAGGTTGACGAGTAAGCCTGAGTAACGACCAAAGTGAGCCAAGGTATCCTTCAGAATGTTCAATGAGGTGAGATCTCCCCTTCAAAAAAGTAGCAAATCGTCAGCGAAACCAAGGTGGGTGAGGCGAGGGGAGGCACATTTGGGATGGGTATTGAAGTCGGGGTTTGTGGTGTTTGTGGTGATTATTGAGGATAGATACTCCATGGTGATAGTGAAGAGAGGTGGGGAGAGTGCAAGCATCATTGGTAAGATGAGTATCTCCTCCTAAGTCATGAACTAAAATCTTTGAACTTAATTTATTGAACTTAATTAATTCTAGCAAATCAGAGTTAATAAATTCTTAAACATTTGCTTTTGCTAGATCCAAGACGATGATAAATTGATGGATATTAGGGAAGGGGATGAAAGTATTAGATCTGTCAGTAGCAACAAGGTCCAATAGACATGCTCTTATTGAATCTCCGATTTCTTTATAGTTTTCTCTGTGTTGTAATGGAACCCAATGTACCATAATCATGTCTTTTTTTAAAAATTTTTTTATTTACATTATTGTAATATCCGAAATTTTTATTCCGTTTAATTTCGTAGCAAACCGGATTTTGATCCGTTGATCTTTTCTCGTTCTACCTATTCGTACACTCTATCTCAAAATTCTATCATTTTATATAACCTCACTTCACATAAAATGATAGAATTTTTACATCAAAGCCTAATCCATCAAACCCTAGTTTATATCATGACATGTCTTTGACAAAGTCATGACGTCCTATGGACGAGACCATGACAAGATTTGACGAGACCAAGACGAGATCGTGACAAGCATTTGACAAGGCCATGCATGAGCTTGACAAAGCCATGACAAGTTTTGACAAGGCCTTGTCAACCCCAGCCCACTCTTTTTGCCTTGTCTCGGCCCAACAACTTCCTTAGTCTCAGCCCAGTTTGCCAGCCTCCTCTACTTCCAGTTGGGCCGCCTGGTACTCGTTCTTACCATCAAGCTGGAGGCTACCGAGTCCAGTAAGGAAGAACACGCAGCCCATGAAGCAGATAGTAATAGCCGACCTTCCCTCTCCCTCTTCTTCACACGCAACAACTGCTAAGTTGAGTGAAGACCTTCTTTAACTGCTCTTGAAATCACGCAGCAAGATCCCCCTCTTTTCCTTCCTTTTGGCCACGATTCTACACACTTTCCTTCGACCTCGCTGCATACAAAAGATCCGTCTGTAAGCAACCGTCTCAATCAACTCTTCACACAGCAAACAACATAGTCACACAACAAACAACCTAGCCTCCCTCGGGTGTCAAGAGTAGAAGAAACTATTAGGACTCCATCTGCGTGCACTCAAAAGATCGAATCTGAGCCCATACTTGTCCGTCCAACCAACTCCAGGAGACGACATACAAGTAATCTCGACACCTCTCTTACTTCTGATCATATATGCAGAAGAATCTGACCCTAATCCATGTTGTTTCTCTCTCTGTACCTTCTGGATCGCGCCACAGTTGTGAGTTTTGGTGCTGCCTGTTGTCACGTGGATCAGAAGAAGCGACGCCAATTACTTCAAAGTGTAATAGTCCAGCCAGAAACCAGATCGAGTCCTGCTCAAACGGACTTGAAGGGAAGAGTTGTGCTCACCAGATTGTTGGGGGAAGTAGAGGCTGCAAAAGCTCAAACCTGAGGTGTGTAGGAGACTCCAGAAACGAGCTCACCGGGTGTGATAATCTTAAATGAGATCCAATGACTTATTCCTGAGTTTTTCGTTTTCTAGAAAGTGTTCCAATCATCTTTAAGAGTATCTTTCGATACCTTAGATCGAACATCCACCGTTCAATTTTTAGTATGTTATAGAGTGATATGCATACTGTAATGTATCAAAATTTGGGATTTATTCAACGATTAGATTTAGATATGTGAAGGTTCAAAGTGGACCGGTTAGGTTGTTTGTGAAATGACCCAGAAAAATGGTTGGTTTAGTGTTCAACTTTAGAGAATTTTGTAGGAGTGATGGTTGGACAATTTTAATAAATTCTTGCTTCTATTAGTAGGATGCATATCATAAGAGACCTAGAGATTTTTATCGGAATTTTTATAAATTTACTCGAGCTTTATATTTGGAGCCAAAGTTGGATCCTAGTAACTTTTTAGGAAGTAGGAAAAATGTGTAGGTTGGTAAGTTCTACCTAAACTCACTCTTAAGAGTTAGAAATATTATACTTAGTCCCAAGTAAGAGTTTAAGCATGTATTATGAGATTTTTGGAAGACTCGGGACCAGGGGTAAAATGGTCATTTTACCTTAGATGTATATTGTAGTAGTTTCTCTCCTGATAGGACCTTACATCTTAGAAGTCTTGGACTTCTAAGTACCTAGGAAATGTGTTGATCCACTTGCCTCCTTTGACAGGCAACTGAGTTTCTACAGTTACAGATCGAGTTGTGAATAAGAGACTCGAGGCCTGATTCAGGTAAGTCCTTTCGGCTTACTTAGCTAGTTTCTAGATATGAGTGTGAATAATGATAGTGGTGTGTGAATGATGTGTTTATACATTTGCCTAAGAGTAGCGGGTGGTGGCATTCTGCTCAGTTAGCCTGCGGTTGCTGGGGGTTTCTTTAGGGATTAGTCCACACTTTGTTTGTAGTGGTGCTACCGGCGGAGGTAAGCTAGACCTACACCAAGTTGGATAAGGAACGGAGGTGAGAACTCTTAAGATTTCTTGTGCCACAACTGTAAAATGGAATAAAGTGAATCACTCAAACTATCAGATAATAACCGGTTTGTGTGCCAGCATGATGATTGTTTATGTTATCTTGGATGTGGTTGTGCTATTCTTATTCTACTTATATCTAGATGGTTAGCTAACTGTTGTATTTGTTGTTTAGACGTGTCACAGGTTAGAGTAGATGCCGAGTGATCCGGATGGTAGTGGTCAGCTGGGGTGTCGTACTTCATAGGATGGGTTCCAGTCTGTAATGTCCGGAATTTTAATTTTAATTTTAATTTTTACTTATTTTTTATTTTATTTTATTTTTTATTTTTTTTAAGTCTAACAGTAATTCGACCGGGTTGACCTTTTAGGTGATACTAATATCGTAAATTCCGTCAAAATGAAAGACCAACGGGCCCATCAAGACAATCTCGCTTTGGGCCCATCAGGAAAGGCCCGTTGGGCTCATCAAAGGAGAGGCAGCTAGGGGAACGTTAATTGTAACCCTAGCCACACCCTCTCTTTCTCCTTCTCTTTCCTTCTATTCTAAGTCGTCTCTCCTCTGCTTGTTTCTTCCCCCAACGTAAAGGAAGGCTCCTCGCTTCCAGTTTGCACCGCAGCCGCCACCGTCCCCTCTAGAGTCAAACGGTTGCCTCAGGTCCGACGCCAAGGGAGATGTCTCGACGCCGCCTGCACCGTCCTCTTGTTCCACCTGCTACGGCCGTTGTGCCTTCTTCCAGTAAGCTTTCAGATCTGATCCGAGTGAGGGCTGCACGAGGACTGCGCTAGGGCTGCGCGAGGACTGCGCTAGGGCTGCGCGAGGACTGCGCTAGGGCTCGCTCCGTTCCGCCTCCAGGGACCGTCGCAGAAGATGTTGCAGCCGCCATCCACCACGAACTCCGTCTGGGGCTCTTGGGTCTTCGTTGCAGTGACAATAACTTCCTCCCTCCCTCACAACACCGGCCATCTCCTTCTTGCTTCGTCTCAGGCCGCGCCAGGCCTCTCCGTTTTCGCCTCAGACAAACGCCAGACCCGTCGCTGTTGTGGCCGTCCTTCGCCGAGAACGAAGCTTCAGCCTTGCTGCCACCCTCTCCGACCGCCAGTGATGAGCCGTTAACTGGAACATCAATAGTCTTCTTCTTCTTCCGTCGTGTGAGTTTCTTGTGCTGTGTGTTAGAATCCCGAGTTACGTTTTGAACATTGCGATTTGAATCTTGATTCATATTATGTATATGTTTTGTATTTAATTATGTTGAAGGTCTGCTGAAAGTTTCCGTTGTATGCTCTAATTGAAGTTAGAAAGAATGTCAGTTTACCGAAGGGTGATATATCGAGTGGTTGTGATGGTATGGCTAGTATGAGTTGTTGAAGAAGGTTGTGAGTTGGTATGGAAATAAATGTTGTATGAAAATATTAGATGGATGATTGTGGGCTAGCAAGGAGGATGAGTTAAACGTCATATTAATGATCTAAGATATCTTAGCTTCATTTATAGTATTTGAGCATAGACATGGGTGCAAGTTGCTTAAAGTATTGTAAGAACTTATGTGGAGGAATTATGTTGGTATTCTATAATTGGAGTTTGGTAACTTGTAAGTTTTCTTGTTCTTTTGTTTTTAACCTTGTGTGTTGTTAGGATGAAATATTTATATCGGTTGGTTTTAGTGATACATATTTTGGACTTTAGGTCATCTTATCTAGGAGTTGACATGACTTGGTACGTTTAGGTGTTACTCGGAAAATTTTGAGATTTTATGGTAACGTTAGTTGACCTTAGTCTGGATAAAGAGCTTGGAAGTCGGAAAAGCCTTCAAACTCAGTGAAACCTTTCTTTTAGTATTGGATATCAGATATTGGTTTAAAAGAAGTTTAAGAGTCTTTCTAGAACTTTTAGGGTTGTTCGGATCTAGGGGTAAAATTGTCTTTTCATCAAGTAAGGATGGTTTAGTGTTCTCTAAGCCGATTGTTATTAACTTAGAAGTGAAAACTTCTAAGGCGTTGGATAAGTTATTGATACAAGTTTCATTCTATGATCAGATAGTTGAGATTAGACTCATATGGAGTCAAGGGATGTTGTTGATCGAACTTGACTTGGTACAGGTAAGTCTCCGGACTTGCTTAGCTCGTATTCCTTGTATTAGCATTGATGTGTGTTTGGTGGTGTGTGTTTATTGTTTATTGTTATAACAACTAAACCGGAATTAGGATTACCGACATTTATATTATTTTGGCCCAAGTGTATGATAACGGGCGGTGACAACTTGCCTGACTCCCGCGAGAGCTAGGAAGTTCTCGGCGACTATCCCGTGCTGGTAGACGGTCGGATGCATCAGTACCATTCCATGCCGGTAAGTAGGGGCCGAGGCGAGTTTCGGTGACTCTCGTGTCACAACCTAAGTTGAATTAGAACGGGATATGACTTAATAATAATAAGATAATAAACCGGACTTGTGTGCTTAGAGTGTATTGCGTGTTTATGATGATTGACTTGTGTTTGTGCCTTTCACCTTGATTCTAATGCCTCGAATATTAGCTAACGGTTTTATACCGATTGTTGTAGATTGCCTTGCAGGTTAGGAATGCAGCCGAGAGATCTGGAAGAGTGGGCAGCCGGGGTTCCGTACATTTTTGGATTGGGTTTTGGTTGGAGTCGTGTTTGAGTTTTGTATTCATTATATATTGTATGCCGCGTGTATGACATTTGGTCTTTCGGTTGTATCTCGGCTGAAGTCTTTGGTTTGTTTGGTTTTGGGTTTCTTTGCATTGCATAAAATATATTTGGTTTTGGCCTTTATTTGTGCCTTGTTGCAAGATCCGGTGAAATTGTTGTCAAGCTAAGGGTCGGGACCCATTGTGAGGTCCCAACCCGTAGCGCCCCGAGTCCCGCGGATTCGGGGTGTTACAAAGTGGTATCAGAGCCCTAGGTTGACAACAATGACACTCGCAATCTTCTAAAGGCCGAATGAGGAATAAACAGTTCCACACGGGTTCTGAGTTTTCGTTTTCAAAATCACATGCATGAGTCGGGGTAGAATGTACGGACCACCACTCCTTCCGCGGATCTCGGCAACATAGTTTATTGGATTTTTAGTATATATATGTATATATATGTATATATGTAGATATGTATTGTGGACTTAGGATGTTTTTGGACTATTATTGTATGTGGATTGTAGTTGCATGATGGACATGATTTATGTGTATGGTTGTATATGTGAACGATTATATGTTTTGGACCTTATATTGTGGATGAAATGTTGGATGTATTTTATTGGTAGTGATATGGACTTAGGATTTATATAGTTATGTATACGTATTCTTATTATATATTATAGTAGCATATGGAGTTAGGGGACCTAATAGAAAAGATGATAAGTGTAGTATCATCACCTTTAAAGACGATGTGGTTGGTTTGGCATAGCGTTCATACCTGGAGTACACTCAAATATCAAGTTTAGCATTTCGTGTTAACGAACACCATCGCATTTCTCGGATTCCTTTAAAAGGATGTCAAAGAGGAGGACTAGAGATGACGTACACAAAGGACAACCAAACAAAAGAAAACTTGAGACATCTTAAGAGGAATCAAGATGGAAGAAATACAAGAAAAGGGAGCAACATTAAATTGTAGAAGCGGTTACAAAGAAGTCACGATTAGAAAGACAGCGAGATCATTAGGGATAACAAACTTAAGTTCCTCAAGAGGACACGTGAACAACTAAAGAAGTGAATCGCGAAGGAGAGGGATACATTCTAAGGAGGTTAATGGTGGTATTCCATTAAGATGTGACGCTTTCCTTAGGCGTTCCTAAGCATTGGAGTCGAGATGAGAGAAGTGATCGAACCATTTGCTAAAGATTTAAGATACCGTAAGTTAAGCTTACGAGGTACCAATAAGTGAAGTGTCAACATCACTAGAGTTATGAGAAGAAGGGAATGGTAGGGATTTACGTGGAGTTGACCGGTTACCGTTAAGATGTTAAGGCTAAGAAACGCCAAGAAGAAGGAAGTGTGTGAGGATGATGATCTTCAGGAAATGAAAGATGAAACGAGGAGTGTGGATAGAAAGACTTAAGTACCGACCAGGAGGAGCGCGAGTGGATGCTAATTAAGGTCACAATTTTTGAGAAGTGCTTTTGCAAAACATCATGAAGAGCGGTTAAGCCTTTGAAGGTGGGTCTTATGACACGAAATAGCTGGGCAGGTATAGTTATGTTACAAAAGCGGAAGGAAGAGGGGAGCATAATTGGAGCTAACGAAGTGGGAAGTAGAATAAAAAGGAGCTAGTGAAGTTTAAGGTGTACCCCGATGAGGTTAACCTTCATGAGTATGGTAAAATGGAAGTGTGGTAGGAGGGTAAGTCGTTGATCTTGGAGGGGGTCATCAATGAGTTAATCGGTGACCACCAAAAATGCACAAGTGTGGGTTGTATACTGGCGAATGTAGGTGGGGAGAGTAAACAAGATTATGGGATCATGAAGAGGGGTAACAAGGACGTGGAATATTCGTGGTGGTTGAATGTTGGCAATAAAGAGGTATATCATGGGAAGTGAAATGTCTTAATCATGTAGCAAATTATCGTTTCCAGCAAGTGATAGTAACGTACCGTGTGGTGAGGGATTGTAACGAACTGGTGCGACTTTCTTAGGTCATGGGATCGGCATAGGGGAAACGGCACATGTAGAACTGTTAAGGTTTGATAAGAGTTAAGGGGATAGAGTAGCGAGAGGAAGTGAGGATTTTCTATAGTTGATGTATGTAAATGGAAACACATCAATAGGATGCATCGTATGTTTGTTCTAATGAAATGGATGGTATGTTTTCGCAAGAAAAAGTTGAGTCAGATGTTTTAGACTCATACGGAAGAGCCATGATTGCTATGGCGTGAAAGGGAGGACCTAGATTAGGGCAACACTACAAGCTTAGAGTTTATGATGCTAATGATTGAGAGTGATGGGTGGATCTTTCCGTGATTGTGGTTGGAGAGATTGGCCTAGAGTTCTCCACGGAGCATACTAGTACGGTTGTGAAGTTGTTTTTGGAATACCAAGCGATGCATAAGGTGACCAACAAGGGCAAGAGAAGACCGAAGTTTTGAAGTTCGATGTCGACATGAGATGTACGAGAAGTATATGAAAGCTTGAGATTAAG